>SJYO01041852.1:11645291-11808257 GCA_006410555.1 Capra ibex | reverse complement strand
CTAGTTTAACGGTTGTAGTCGACCTAGTACCTTTTTTGTTCTCTCAAGGTCTTTTTGTAGATAAAGACGAAATAACTGATACGTTTTCGGAAACTGATACACCTAGTGTTATTTGACACATTTTAAGACTTTCTCTACCCTGATGGTCTGGTGGATTGGACGGAGAACTCTTTAGACATACGTCCAGTCCTTCGTTGTCAATCTTGACCTGTACCTTGTTGTCTGACCAAGGTTTACCCTTTTCCTCATGGAGTTCCGACATATAACAGTGGGACGAATAAATTTAATATACGTCTCATGTAGTACTCTTTGCGACCCGACCTCCTTCGTGTTCGACCTTAGTTCTAACGGTCCTCTTTATAGTTATTGGAGTATATGCGTCTGCTGTGGTGGGAATACCGTCTTTCACTTTTCCTTGATTTCTCGGAGAACTACTTTCACTTTCTCCTCTCGCTTTTTCAACCGAATTTCGAGTTGCAAGTCTTTTGCTTCTAGCACCGTAGACCAGGGTAGTGAAGTACCCTTTATCTACCCCTTTGTCACCTTTGTCACAGTCTGAAATAAAACCCCCTGAGGTTTTAGTGACGTCTACCACTGACGTCGGTCCTTTAATTTTCTGCGAACGAGCAACCTTCCTTTCAATACTGGTTGGATCTATCGTATAACTTTTCGTTTCTGTAATGAAACGGCTGATTCCAGGCAGATCAGTTCCGATACCAAAAAGGACACCAGTACATACCTACACTCTCAACGTGATACTTCTTTCGACTCACGGCTTCTTAACTACGAAACCTTGACACCACAACCTCTTCTGAGAACTCTCAGGGAACCTGACGTTCCTCTAGATTGGTCAGGTAAGACTTCCCCTAGTCGGGACCCTAAAGAAACCTTCCTTACTACGAATTCGACTTTGAGGTCGTGAAACCGGTGGAGTACGCTTCTCAACTGAGTAACCTTTTCTGAGACTACGACCCTCCCTAACCTCCGTCCTCCTCTTCCCCTGCTGTCTCCTACTCTACCGACCTACCGTAGTACCTGAGCTACCTGCACTCAGACTCAATTGAGGTCCTCAACCACTACTTGTCCTTTCGGACCGCACGACGCTAAGTACCCCAGCGTTTCTCAGCCTGTGTTGACTCTCTGACTTGACTTGACTTGACTTGACTCTTCTATGATTTCTGTTTGAAACGGATGGATTCCGTAGACGGAAATATGACTAGGTTTCGTTGATTCTTTTAGACATGATCCTCAAAATAAATTTTCCATTTAAGACCTCGTTGTCCATTTAATAAGAAAAATTTTTAGTCAAAAAAAGAACTAAAAGATTCAATTAGAGAATCAGATTTTATAGATTAAAAATTCCTTCCCTCCATCCTCTCTCTAAGTTCTTCCTCCCCTATATACATGTGGATACCAATTAAGTACAACTGCATACTGTCTTTAGTTTGGTTATAACATTTCGATAGTAGTGAGTTGATTTTTTTGTTTATATTTTTTAGATTAAAAATGACACAAACGGATTGTTTACGAAATGCATCCCAAGGGTTCTAGAATTCTTTTTCAGATTTCAGTTTCAAGTCGAAGAGTTACTCAGTTATAAAATGAAGTCTACTGGTTCAAATTGAAAAGTCTGACGTCGATAGATTAATAACGATGAAAATAATAAAACCATTAAAGTGATGTAAACGATAATACTAACAAAGTTTCTCCTCTGGTGATTGAACCTCTATGAAATATAAAGTAATTTGAAGAAAAGTTAATTTAGTGATTTTACGAAAAGGGTCGGATTGTTTAAGTTCCTGGTAAAAAGTTTAATGAATCGACCATTTTTATAAACTAGAGATGAAAGTTAGAAAATTTTTCGATTTTATATTGAAATTTGTCCATTTAGTCCTCTACCAATCGAAATATTTTTGAAAAATATAATAGTAAACTGTCACCATTAGACTAACCATTTGAAGTGAACACATAAAGTTTAATAAGATAAACATTTGTAAATTAAAAATTAAAAGTCCTTTAGTGATGAGACACATCATACCGTGTTTGTACTTTACCTGTGAACCACGTTCGGTCAGGGAATCGGTAATGGTCTAGGTAATATGTCTACCCTCTCTATTGTACTCGAGTACTTCTCTTTTAGTTCTGACTTACTTTCCCAGAAGGGACCACCAGGTTACCGATTCTGAGATACGAAGGTTTCGTTCCCCGAGCCCAAGTCAGTAACCAGTCCCTTGATCTAGGGTGTACGGAGTTGATTTCTAGGACGTACGATGTTGATTCTGGGTCTCACCGGTTCATTTATTAAAATTTCCCTTTTTTTTACTGACTTACTCTCTGATCTCTTGATCCAAAACCCCAAGTGAATCGGGATCGACTACTCCAGGAACTTAAATGAAAATAGTAGTCGAAGAAGTTTAGGTAATTCCTTCAGACCTCTTTACTTAAAATTGGTCAACTTATTTTAGGGTTTATTAGTTTGTCATAGTTCTATAACGATGGTTTCTCCCGTGTTTAAAATAATATAAAAAGTAATTTCAAAGATTCTCCTTTTTTCAATTGAATGGAAGTGTAAGCTTAAAGTGAAAAAGGTTCAGGTGTGTTTTAGACTTGTGGACTACCTAAAACGGTTATCGTGATCGTACAGTAACGTACTCTCACAATCCCCAATTCAATCTTAAACATTAACTGTAATACCAGAATCATTCGGATTTTCTATGTACTCTTTTCCTCTCTCTGACACTCTGACGTTTCCACTATAGATTTAAAACCGTTGACTCGATTAGTTTATCTACACCGAATAAAACATCGAACACGTCCTGGGTCCGTTCTGTTACAAAGTATTTCTCCTGTAAGACCCTTTATTATTATTTAAACGTTAAACTCATATGACCCCAAATGTCTTTCCCATTACCTCCTAAAGGAATACATTCAAAATGAAGACGAAACCTTTAATATGATCTAAAAATTCATTTAAAGAAGACTCTCGATACTTTGAAGAGGGTTAGAGAGATTAAAACAATTACAATCTTAATAAGGTATACTGGGAAATCAATATGTTATAATAGAAAAACTGATGATTTCTATGAACAATCCCCAAAGGGATCACCAAGTCTACTATTTTTTTTTAGATGGACATTACGTCCTCTGGGTCCAAACTAGGGACTCAACCCTTCTAGGGGTCCTCCTCCTTTACCGTTGGGTGAGGTCATAAGAACGGACCTCTTAAGGTACCCGTCTCCTCGGATCACCCGATGTCAGGTACCCCAACGTTTCTCAGTCTGTGTTGACTCACTGAGTTTGTGTGTGTGTGTGTGTGTGTGTGTGTGTGTGTGTGTGTAGTTGTTTACTCAATTTCTTGATCTTTATATTACCTACATATTGAGTTTAAGAAAGAAAACCATCTGTGTCCGTTGAAGGTAAGTTTAATTATAAAAAGGAGAGTGATATTCCTTGTAGATTCATCTTTCAATTAAATTATTTTGTAACGTTCCTTCTGTTTCCAGTAAACTGAATGTCTTTATTTTCTTTTAATCAAAGTCGACTCTGTATTTTTTAAACCATATGATTATTGTTTCTTTGACGGTTACCTTTACTAAATAGTTAACCTACTTTCCTTTCCTCTGAAATAATATTTCATAGAAATTCTTTTTAGTATGAGTCAAAAGGTAAATTGACCTTGTTTAATCTATTTCAGGTCTTAAATTTTTCCTATACCCTGAATATAAATATCCGTTGACTAAAAACTGTGTCTTAGGTTCTGGTAAATTATCTCTTTTCTCGTGGAAAAGTTCTTTACCACGACCCTGTTGACCTACAGGTACTCGTTTTATTACTTCAAATTGGAAATGGAGAGTAGTCTGTGTTTTTAATTAAGTTTTACCGAGTATCTGAATTTACATTATCGATTCTTGATATTTTTGAGATCTCTTTTTTTTCGTTTAGAAGTACTGGAATCTAATCCGTAAAAGTTTTTAAAATATAGTTTTCTTTTTTATCTAATTAATCTGTAGTTTTATTTTGTAGACACTAAAGTTCTTGTAGAATTTTTTTACTTTTCTGTTGGGTCTCTTGCCCTCTTTTATAAACATTTAGTATGTACACTATTCTCTACATAGGTCTTACTTCTTGAAGACTTTCGGTTATTATTTTCTGTTTAAAAAGGTTTTTCTGTTAAATTTTTACTCGTTTCTACTGGGTCTCTCTACAATACCCCTCCCTCCACCCTCCCCCCAAGTACAAACCCTTACGTACATTCTTAATTTCTAAAATTTTAAATTTTTTTTTTTTTAATTTTTTTTATTATTATTAAACTTATCTGTAAAGAGGTTTCTGTAATATGTTTATCGGTCATTCATGTGTCTTTCTACGCGTGATGATTTTCTTGAGACAAAAGAAGGTTCGCCATATTAGTGGTAACAACACCTCGAGAGAACACGAACCTTGCTCCGAAAGAACGACATAAAAGTTGGTACTAACTTTTAACCTTTTTTTTTTTTTTATTGTAGACCATACCGAACATGTATTTTACTAACATTGTTAGTCAGGAGNAACGATATGAAAGTTGGTACTAACTTTTAACCTTTTTTTTTTTATTATTGTAGACCATACCGAACATGTATTTTACTAACATTGTTAGTCAGGAGAAATGTAAAGAAACTTTACTCTAAATGTAAAAGAAACAAACCGGTATAAAATTCCGATTAAGGTAAACAAAGAAACCGATAGACTGGTAATTGCGACATAAAGTAACTTTGCATTTTGTTTATTTTAGTATAATATTGATTATAAATCGTGAATCTGTGTGAACTGGAAAAAACACCTGATCTATTAATTTGGAGTTTTTGTCTGAATTGTCTATGTTAATTATAGAATTATAATTAGGACTTCGAAACTTTACATATTACGTTACCCAGAGTTTCTACAGTTAAGTCAATATCCATCCTGGACTGTTCGGTCTTGGACTCAGTGCACTTCAGTGTACATTAGACATGTGAGGGTGTCGGGTCCACTAAACCGAGGTGTCTGATACGGAAATACATGACAAGATAAGAGTACAGAAGAAAAACTCCATACACAAATAGGGTTTCAACTGAATGAGTATATTTACTGACTGGAATCATAGTGTATAGTTCATTCTCGACATGTCATTTTAGTAAAGAGTCAACGGTTATTACTACTTTTATTGTAAGTGGAAATCCTATTTAGGATATTATACCCAACAAGACAAACTGTTCTACGTTAAACCTCCGAGGTGTTATATATCTGATCCTTTGTACTAAATAATAACATGATGTCACCTTTCACAATGATTTATGATTTCAAGACATCTTAGTTAGCGATAAAAAAAAACAAAAACCGAAAACTTGATTTGAATGTGAAATACCGTCGATTCCCCGAAGTACAATAGGTTTGCGACCTATTAGATTTACAATAGGTTTGAGTTCTGTTAGGTCAGAGACACATCTAAACGAAGGTGGGCAAAGTTTAAAACTATATTAAACAGTAAGACGGTACAGGAACAAGTTTAATACGTTAGACATAAAAGAGTCGAGAATCCGGTCTTTGGTACATTCAGAGGATTGAAGTCCTTTTACAACCTATGTATAAGAATGGGTAACTTTACGAAAACTTGAAAATAACCAAACTTTGATTATACTTCACACTTTCACTTTCACAATCAGTGATTCAGGACAGGTTGAGAGACAATGGTACCTGACGTCGGACGATCCGAGGAGACAGGTACCTTAAGACGTCATTTCTTATAACCTTACCCAACGGTAAGGGAAGAGGTCCCCTAGAAGGACTGGGTACCTAGTTTGGTCCCAGGGGTGTAATCTCCGTCTAAGAATTGGTAGACTCGGTGGTCCCTTCTGGGTTTGGATTATATATAGAGAGTGATTAAAAATGGAAGAAGTGAAATTTTTTTTAATGGGAAATTTATGTATAAGACTTATTCATGTGGGACTTAAGTAGATCGTTTTTACTGGTTTACTCATGGTAAAAGTACCCTCGATTACTCTAATATTTCTAGAGATGTTAAATTTAGATTTTATCTAAATTCTAGTTTCACTAATAGTTTTTCTTTTTGTTTCTTTTTCAAATTTTTTACTGTGGTTTTACTAGTAAAAGGAGCAAGTATTGTAGGTGATGGATTATCCAAGTATCGATCTTATGGAGGTGTTCCGAGAACTACGGAGTGATCTGAAGACATTAGATTACCTAGAGTCGATACAGTTGGGTCGATAACCACCTTAAACTGATCGATCAATATTTAAGTTCTTTAATTAGTCCCTATTTGTTTAAATTTACACATATTTAATTAGTTATATTTGAAAAGGATCATTCAACAGATCAACCAGCAAGTTCATCTTTTTGTTCATTCGATCAGGTCAAATAAATATCTTAATGGTTTAGTGTCATTCTATCTTGATCTTCCATAACATGTCTATTAGATATTCACATAACAAAATATCCACTATTTCAACCCCGGTGTCTCTTGAAACTAAATGTGTACTGATCTAAAGAAAGTAAAGATTGGATCATATAATGGGTCAAAGGGTGAACAGTTTTCACACGTAAAGTTTCGTCAATGATATTTATCAGTGTTATTCTAACTCCAAAATACAAAACCCCAAAAATTCCATGTTCTTTCCGACATATTAAATTCAGAAAATTACTGGTCTAAAATTGGAGGTAGAGGTAAGGCACAATGACCGGAGAAGAAGGATGAGAGGAAGGGAGCTGGGAATTCGAGGACGTGGCAGTGAGGCACGGTGGGGGGTCTTCCTTTGTATTTGGACAAATGGAGAGGATACGGTCCAAAAATAAAAGGGATTAAGGACAGATAGTAAGAGTTACTCTGACTCTCTTAGTAACATGTAGAATCATATTTGTCGGAGAGTACTGAAACATCTCGAATGAAATCACATCGAATCGGACTTCTTTTTCCGATTGTGAAGGAGCTACAGATTCGATATCGATATTAAAAGTGAAGGTAGAACTCTAGTGGGTGGTGCACTATAATATTTCAATGTTTTATAGTTAAGTGGGAGATTATTTAGTCGAAGAAAACTATAAGACAAAACTTTTCAGTATAATTTTAATTTTACCGACATACAAATAACAAAGATATGATAAAATTAGGGAACTTTTTGTTCAGTACAAATAAACATAGACACGAGTAATTACGTTGCCTTTTAGACATACATAATAAACAAAAGATTAGTCTTTCGTCCGATCTTCCACGGTATACAGTAAATATCGGAATGAAGATTAGATTATTTCCTCAAGAGTCAGTTAACTCAGAAACATATAAGATTTTCTCTTTTTAAGTAGTTTTAGTATGATACTCTTCTACAGATAAAGGACCTTATGTAAATCATACTACAGTCGCTGAACTTGACATCAAGAAAATAACCTAGTAATATAAAATAAAATTTGTAATTGACTAGAACGAAAAGTCACTTGGGTATAAAGACTTGGATTTCCAAGGAACTTTAATTCGTCTGTACATCAAGTGAAATCCATGAACACCAATAAAGTTTACTTCTCTATGAGTCTTCATTCAGATGAATGAAGACTACAAATGTCTACAAATGCTTGTTTTCGTTGAGTTTGACCTGTGTTTCTGATAGGTTTTCTAAAAAGTAGTTCGTGGGACACCAATGAGGTTACTTTATGTCTATTAAAATTACAATAAAAAATTACTTCTAGACTTTTAACTTATGTGACGTACAAAATTTATACCATTATTATAAAAATGATAGTATAGGTATCGTGACAGATATTTCTCATCTTAAAATAGTATCATATATCTTTACACAAAACGATAATTCTAGTTTAGTTTGGATTGTCCTTATTGTAGTGACTCAAATTTTATTATCTTTTTTCGAGTTTTCATGTAATAATTTTAGATTTAAACCCCTTGATTCAAGTTTAAAGAAATTCCTGTACCTTTATTAACAGAAAGGAAAATCATTGGTTTGTATTATACTAAATAAAGGTTATTATAATAAAGTGAAAAGTCTTAGTGTAAATACTCCAAAGATGTAAATATTAAAGAGACTTTTTTATATTTTAGTTATTCATAGAATGGTCGTATATATTTGTAAAAGGGTCTTTTAAAATATCGACTGTATATTTTGATTCTGAATTGTTACGTGTTTGACTTATACTCCCATCCAGAAATCTAGGTTTTAAGGATCCTTTGTTCTCAAAGGGTTGGATCGTATCACAGAATAGGTATAGTTCCCGATCTATTAAACCTCACTTAATGACTATTTTGGGATATCCCCTTTTTTTCGGGTATAATGAGAGACACACTTATTTAATAAGTGACTTTTGACTCCGTCAAAGTTTAAAAGAGTTCAAACGAACTAAAGGTAATTTAGTCTCATCTTTCTTTTAAATACACTTAAAGAGACTACTCAAGACTTTCGGAGTTGGGTATCCCTAGTGTCTTTTGATGCTTTAAAGAAACTTTATAATTACCTACTTTAGGGTCCATTATAAAAGTTCTTAAACGTCTTTATATAGACTTGGGTCGTCCAAAGACGACAGGAATTTTGTGTAATACATTTATGAAGTAAAGATTGTGGGGTTTTGTGTATAAATATAGACAAGATTGTTCTTTAACCCAAATTTTCCGTTAACTCTATATTTATGTTTGAGAAAATTTTTCGAACATAATAAAATTCGTTATCACGAAAACTTATGGTCTAACTCCCGTGACGTTATGACAATTGTCAGTCCTCTGAGTTGCGTATGGAAGACACATTCCCCGAGGTGTGGTTCCAATGATGTGTGGACCGACAGAACCGGAAGGAAAGTGGTAGTTGGATGATGTACGTACTTAAGTACTATTGTAGACTTTACGTTTACGAAATAGTAAGTTATTGATATAGAATTATAAGGAAAATACATTCAAAAGAAGTCACTATATTTAAAATTTCTAGAACAAACGGTTATTTTGGGAGTATTCCCGTACCAGTACCCGGTTACAACGACACAATATTGGGGATTTTCTCCACCGTCCTCCTAGCTCACTCACTTTTGAGTCGTATGTCTGTATTTTCGTAGCTCTTTGATTATTTTAAAAATTTATTTTGATCTGTATTTAGTAAAAACTTTAATATAAATAATGGTACATAAAAGTAAGTTCGTGTCACAAGGTTTTTTGAGAAATAAGAAGTTGGAGTTAAGATTACGAAGAGTTGTAAACTTTGTTAATATAAAAAAATTTTCAACTAGAAGTCTCTTTGAACTATTTGATTTTTAAGTTGAAATATTCGAGACCCGGAAAGATTCATGAATAATCCCAAATAAAGAGTTTTTAATTATAATTCGATAAATTATTAGTTGAATTATTAATGATGTGTTTGTAGAATTATACAATTGAATATTTAAAGTAGAGAGAAATCTAATTACGATTTACATCTTACATCTTCGGAATGAAGTGTGTGGATCAGTTGATAAAGGAGTCACTGGGTTCTCTCAAAATTTTCCAGTATAACAGAAACGTCGATATTTGGTCTGTACAAGGGTTTCCTTCGACAGCCAGGACCCGAGTCCTACTTCATTTAGATGTAACGACTTGCCTTTTCGACGTGACAACGGAAAACCAAAAACAAAAGGTCACAAGATTTATTAAGGGATTTGTCTAAGAGATGTTTAGGTGAAATAACAAAGTTATTGAGACAGAAGATATGTAGATCTTTCTTGACACTAATCAAAGTAATTAATGTATTTTACTAATCGTGATTTTTTGATTAATTTTTTACTTACCAACGTACACATACTCGTACATCCATGTGCATACTACATAAGACTCCTGATTTGTCATGGTGTCTTCGAACTAGGAGAACGGACGTCAACTACAATGTGTATTTGGTTGAGTTTCTCTGATTCCTAACTAAGATTCTCACTTTAAAGTCATAAAAAAGGATTTATGCGAGATTCAGGTATGTACTAGTCCTTCACGAAGAAATAAAAGTCCGATTTAGAGGAGTACGATATTAAAATTAAAATACAGTAGATATCTTTATTTTATCTCTTTATTAAATTTAATTTTACATATAAATACAACAATATCTATAGACGTGAAAAGATTAGACATAGTCGGATAATTAGTCCGGTGGTATCGTCTGGAATAGGTTTTTATTTGTAATGATAGGATTATATAGATAACGTTGGTTCGTCCAGAGTTAGAATGAGAATTTAAAAGGGTATCTTTAGACCCCATGTAAAAATGTACTTTTGTAACCTGTAATAATAATGTTCAAGTGGTCGTCTACTATACCCCACCCTTCACCCCTCCCGCCAAGTCCTAACCCTTGAGTACATGTGGGTACCGACTAAGTACAGTTACATACCGTTTTGGTTAAGTCATAACATTTCGTTTTATTTCATTTTTTATTATTATTATTTTTAAATTTTTATTTTTTTTGTTCAAGTGGTCGTTTTGACGTGATACTACTAAGACACAGGATTTATGACTAAATTTTTGGGACTTAGGGGTTTCAAATCCGGATCCCCCTTAGTTAACCACTCTCAAAGATTGTCGATCTTCGTGGTTTTGTTTCAGTCGTTTCCCAAGACTCTCTTTCCCTTACCCCGAGTAGAGAAGGTAGGGGTGGAACTAGAATTAATTATCCCTTTAGTTCGACATAGAAATAAACTCATTTCTACTAAGAGAAGGATTTTGTAATATATTCGACGAATCATCTGAGTTTTGAAGTACCTTGAGTCGTTTGACGTAGAATAGATAACATAAATAATCAATGTGGAATAATTAGTCAGATAATTCTTAAAAGGTGTCAAACAACACTAGGTGTGTCAGTTTCCGAAACCGTATCAGTTATTTCGTCTTCATCTATAAAAAGACCTTGAGAGATCGAAAAAGTTGCTAGGTTACCTACAACCGTTAAACTAGAGACCACGGAGACGGAGAAGATTTAGGTCGAACTTGTAGACCTTCAAGCATCAAGTGCATAACGACTTCGGACCGAACCTCTTAAAACTCGTAATGAAATGATCGTACACTCTACTGACATTAGCACGTCATCAAACTCGTAAGAAACCGTAACGGAAAGAAACCCTAACCTTATTTTTGACTGGAAAAGGCCAGGACACCGGTGACGACTCAAAAGGTTTAAACGACCGTATTACTCACGTCGTGAAAGTGTCGTAGTAGAAAGTCCTAAACTTTATCGAGTTGACCTTAAGGTAGTAGAGGTGATCGAAACAAGCATCACTACGAAGGATTCCGGGTGAACTGGAGTGTAAGGTCCTACAAGCCGAGATCTATTCACTAGTGTCGTAACACCAACATACCTGATAATTCGAGAAAAAAGAAAAACATATCAAGAAGACACATAAGAACAGTGGAGAAGAATTATAGAAGACGAAGACAACCCAGGTATGGTAAAGACAGGTAATAACACGGGTAGAAGCGTACTTTACAAGGGAACCATAGAGATTAAAAGAACTTCTCTAGAGATCAGAAAGGGTAAGATAACAAAAGGAGATAAAAAACGTGACTAGTGACTCCTTCCGAGAGAATAGAGGGGAACGACAAGAAACCTTGAGACGTAAGTTTACCCATATAGAAAGGAAAAGAGGAAACGGAAAGTGAAGAGAAGAAAAGTGTCGATAAACTTTCCGGAGGAGTCTGTTGGTAAAAACGGAAAAACGTAAATAAAAAGAACCCCTACCAGAACCAGTGACGGAAGATATGTTACAGTGTTTGGAGATAGGTGTCAGGAAGTCCGTGTGGCGGATAGTCTAGATTAGGGAACTTAGATAGTCAGTGAAGGTGAGATATTAGTATATAGCAGTGGGACGAATAAATTGAATATACGTCTCATGTAGTACGCTTTGTGATCCGACCTTCTTCGTGTTCGACCTTAGTTCTGACGGTCCTCTTTATAGTTGTTGGAGTCTATGCGTCTACTGTGGTGGGAATACCGTCTTTCGTTTCTTCTTACTTTCTCGGAGAACTACTTTCACTTTCTCCTCTCACTTTTTCAACCGAATTTTGAGTTGTAAGTCTTTTGATTCTAGTACCTTAGACCAGGGTAGTGAAGTACCCTTTATCTACCCCTTTGTTACCTTTGTCACTGTCTGAAATACAAACCCCCGAGATTTTAGTGACGTCTACCACTGACGTTGGCACTTTAATTTTCTGCGAACGAGGAACCTTCTTTTCGGTACTGGTTGGATCTGTCGTATAACTTTTCGTCTCTGTAATGAAACGGTTGTTTCCAGGTAGATTTCGAAACCAAAAAGGTCATCAGTACATACCTATACTCTTAACCTGACATTTCTTGTGACTCGTGGCTTCGTAACTACGAAAACTTGGTACCATAACCTCTTCTGAGAACTCTCAGGGAACCTGACGTTCCTCTAGGTTGGTCAGTTAGGATTTCCTTTAGTCAGGACTTATAAGTAACCTTCCTGACTACAACTTCGACTTTGAGGTTATGAAACCGGTGGACTACGTTTCTTGACTGAGTAACCTTTTCTGAGACTATGACCCTTTCCAACTTCCGCCCATCTCTTCCCTTGCTGTCTCCTACTCTATCAACCTACGGTAGTGACTGAGTTACCCGTACTCGAACTCATTTGAGGCCCTCAACCACTGCTGCCGTTTCGGATCATACGACGTCAGGTACCCCAACGTTTCACACCCTATACTGACTTGACTTGACTTGACTTAGTCCGGTAACGAATTGTTTTACATAGGTCGTCCGAGTCATTTCCATAATTTATTATTACAGGAGGTGTAAAAAATGATTTATTACGGAAAATGTCGGTTCGTATCGTATATTTGATCGAATGCAGATCGCGACTTACATTCTACAAATATAGTTATTCCTATATACTCATACATTGATAGTTATAATTATCCTTTATATGGACATAGATGATTAAAACTTTATATGTAGAGTCTTGAAAGTAACAGGAGAAGGTTCATTCGTGGAATTCTACAATAGAACTATAAATAAAGTAACAAGATTTGTCTAAGACTTGAGGACAGAACCATAAAAATTATAGGAGTCGTAAAAGATAATTTTCACGTGTACTGAAAATCTTTATCAGTGTCAATAAGACTCGGTCCTGAATACTATTGGACTACTTGGACTAGCTATTACAGTAAACATAAATTTTTCTTTTCTCTTCCTCTTCCACTTTTTTCACTAGTCTAACGAAACCCTTCAATAGTTAGTCCAAGACTTTTTTAGACTTTATGGTTTTTTGTTTTTTTTCAGTGACCTTAAAGGGTGTACCCCTTTTGTACATACTTTCCTATAGACCTTCTGGATATGTACCTCCAGAGACCTCACTGACGTGACTTTCATTATTCTGAAGTATGAAGATTCAAACTGTATGTCGAGATTTATGGTATAGTGGAATCTCAAAATAGAGATAAAAGTGTATAATCCAAATAAATTAGACCCGATATAGACATGAGGAACCCCTAAAAAATTTTTTGGTTTAGATAAGAACCGTTTCCTACATTTAGTGAACCGATTTATTATATATTGTGAGACCAAAAGATGGTTGAGTCATCTTCTCATCATATGGGTTGTACAAACAATTTTTTATGTCCATGTACTCGTTGTGAGGACCTCTTAGACTAAATTAGCTCGACCTCACCCAGGGATCCCTTAAACGTTTGAAGTATTAGGGGGTCGATTAGTGTCCCGTCCACTGGAACCTTAGTGTGAAACTTCTTGTGTCGTCAGTCTAGAGTTCTTCCACTTTGAAAGATTAATATACTAGTAAATAGTCATCCACAGACTGTTGATGAAGATTTTATTGGGTCTTTCTTGACAATTTTCTATTTGACTCCGTATAATTTTTAAAGTTCTCAAATAAACTTGTTTTGGTCTAAACTTGACTCGTTGTGACCTTCACCAGTCCTTGTGAGGTGGTTGACCTCGAGTCCTCTCTGAATGTCTCTTTTCCGTCTTCGTTTCGTCCTCAATAACTGACCGAAGTCCAATTTCGGATCACCCGATAAACACTACCCGACAAGTATTGGAACTCCGTAAATACCCGAATCTAAAACCAAACAAAAGTATCCGACGGGTACCATAGTCTGTGAAACAAAATTAATTAAATTGTCTTGACAAAAGTCTTTTTAATAGGTATCTTTTTGTCGTCTCTAAATACGGTTCGTGGTAAGTTAGGGATTTATTGGTATGATTATACAAGTTATAATTAGTTCGGTGTAGAGGATAGGTTCAAGTCGAGTTAAGTCAACGAGTCAGTACAGGGTGAGAAACGCTGGGGTATCTGGCGTCGTGCGGTCCGGAGGGACAGGTAGTGGTTGAGGACCTCAAATGAGTCTGAGTACAGATAACTCAGCCACTACGGTAGGTTGGTAGAGTAGGAGACAGCAGGGGAAGAGGAGGGTGGAAGTTAGAAAGGGTCGTAGTCCCAGAAAAGTTTACTTAGTAAAGAAGTGTAGTCCACGGGTGTCATGACCTCAAAGTCGAAATCGTAGTCATGAAGGTTTCTTTAGGGTCCCAACTAGAGGAAGTCTTACCTAACTAACCTAGAGGAACGTCAGGTTCCCTGAGAGTTCTCAGAAGAGGTTGTGACGTCAAGTTTTCGTAGTTAAGAAGCCGCGAGTCGAAAGAAATGTCAGGTTAACAGTGTAGGTATGTACTGATGACCTTTTTGGTATCGGGACTGATCTGTCTGGAAACAACCGTTGCATTACAGAGACGAAAAATTATACGACAGATCCAACTAATATTGAAAAGAGGGTTCCTCATTCGCAGAAAATTAAAGTGCCAACGTCAGTGGTAGACATCGTTTCGTGGTAAGTTGACGATGAATTGTATGATTATACAGTTATCATTAGTTCGGAATAGAGGATAGTTAGGTTTCCCTTTTTAGATTTCTGAAAAGAGGAAAGAACCCGGTAGTCTTACTTAAGGTGGTTCCGAAAAGGATGTTCCACTTTTGGACGATGTCGTAAGATTTCTAGGGAAGAATTGGTCTCTGGTTGATGCCATCCTTGTAGTAGGGAAAAAACAAAAAAATTAATTAATTAAATAAAATTAACCTCCGATTAATGAAATGTTATAACATCACCCAAAACGGGATGTAACTGTACTTAGTCGGTACCCACATGTACCCTTGTAGTAGGGAATTACACGTCCCAGGTGAGTTCAAACGGTGTAATGTTAAGGATTATCAGGTCATTGACTCACTTGCCATTCCCTCTGAAAAAGGTAGAGAGACAAATACTTATCGAATAGAACACCAATGAACGTAATCAGAAATTTGTTTTAAAGAAAATTTTCGGGTTGACGTATTGATTGATTTTACAGTAAAAACATGTTAATATACTATTCAACGTCATATACAGATTTCTTCGTCCTTTTAAACTTTCACTCTTACTTGTTTGACATGTTCTCATTACGATTATGGAATTCTCTTTAGGGTCCTCTTCGTAGATCGTTTTCGTATTTTATCGAAATGCAACACCCCAATGGGGGGGAAGGGATTCTTTTTAATTAAAGATTTATTGTAAACTTTTTAGAGGGATTGTTAAAACCTCGATAAAACAACACTGAGATTGATATCGGATAAGAAAAATAAATGTCATCAATTCAAAATATTTCAGTGGTGTGTACAATTTAATCGTTTAAGACTTGGTGACAAGAATGACCTTTATCCTACAATCCAAGGACACTCGGAAACTAAGTGTGGTAAAAACAGTTGACGAGATATATATTGGATAAAATACTCACAAAGGTAAAATTTTATAGAAAAATTATCTATAAAAATAAGTAATTACAACTTGTGAAACCGTTGTCGTGATCGTGAGTTCTAATTTGTTACGAACAGATTATGTATTAAACAGGTGTAGTACCGGAAGGACACGAATCTTTGTGATCTATCGTGAATCGTGATATGGACTCCGGTATACTTTGTCACTCTGTTGGTTGTTTTTTATGGTTTTTTTTTTTTTTGGGTTTTATGACATGATTTATCTGACGCGTTTTTTTTTTTTTTTTCATAAACGACAAGTTATCAACTTGGTTCTTCCCGTTAGTAGTGGAACAACTGAAGTCGACCTGTACACTCGAAACCCGTTGAGTCTAAAAGTGGTGAGATACGTATAGGTACTTATTGACGTTTTCACGACGTCCTTGACTGAACTCCCAATGTTTAAAAACGTTCATCCATTCAACATTTATACCTTAGATACTTATTATTACTAGATGACATGAAAGTGATAGTTCCACTTTCAGAAATAGAATCCAAACTATGTGTGTGTCGTTAAAAGGATTTAAGAAAAATTCACTATATTATAACATTACTTTATGTAATAACGTGGTATCACTACAATAAACATTGTAAAAGTTACTAAATAGAAAGGACGGAGTCCTGTTAGTTGTCGTTTCAAAGACTTTATCAGAATTAATATCTATACATAAATTGTAACAAATTCCTGGGTCTTCAACGGTCTTTCAAATGGTGGCTATACAATTATTGGTATCTGTATGACAAAGTCGATAGTTTTCCCCCTCGTGAAACCGGTTAAGTTTCCAAGATAAAGTTTTCGTGAATTAAAATTTTTTAAATTTTCTACCTTTTTCATGTAAGTCTAATGAATTTAACCACCGTGTCTTTTGTTTACCTCCAATTCACTGTGTCTTTGTCTTTATCTAAAGATGATGGTTTTTATATTTGAGTTTTCACGACTATTTTCTTCAATTTGTTATTTTAGTAAGTACCAGTCACTTCCAGTGAGTTAGATTGATGACGATACTGAATACCTAACGTAAAGTCAGAAGTTTTTGATGACTTATGAATATCAGTTGTGGGTCCAATGTACTGTTTGAGTAGACATGTAGAACCTTAAGATGTCAAATATTCAAGGTTCTATCTCGAATAGATGTCAAATCTTCAAGGTTCTATCTCGACAATAAAGTAAGTTGTGGGAGTAAAATGTGTATTCTGAAGTCGCTGATGTTCAAGGGGAATTCGGTTAGAGTTCGACGTAGTGTAAGAACAAACACTACACACTATAATATATAGTTTCTCCCGTTTGAAAGTGTCCCTTTAGGTCCTTTCTGTTGACGTTCCTTTGTCACCGAGAAAAATGTACTGTATTCCACACACCAGTCCCTACACTATTTTCTTCAGATAAACCTACCTATGACACTGAGCCGACCGAAATAAATAAATATACTTAAGATAGGACTACCAACTTTGATTTACCGTAAAAGATTCGTCTAAATAAGCACAAATGACTTTATCTACAAAGAGATACCGACTGACCGTTGTCCTGTCTTCTTTTTCTTACGGAACGTTAAGTTTCTGGACCAAATTTGGAGTCGAGAGGGTCAATGACACACATTAATCGGTTCACTCTTTGAACGACTCTAACAAAGAAGCTCACGTTTTATTCCTTTAATCTAGGAATGTAATTGCCTACACAACACTTTGATGTGTCCGATTTCGTATTTATCGTAGAGTGTATCTTGAATATATATTAATGAGTTGTGTACTGTCAAGAACCGGTATCCTATTAATTAAAGTTTCCTAAGACTTCAGTAGTGAAGTTATAGAACCCAATTGGTCTACAATCATTTTTAGGTTTATACTAACGATAACTAAAGTCTTCAGTAGGTCAAGATATGTGTTAGTTAAACATCTCAATCACCTATTTTTCTCTCTTTACATGGAAGTTGAGTATTCATGTTCGTAGTCTTGAAACTATTATTCGGTGTGGTACTTTCTCTTGTATAGTCTTAGGTAACGACTGTTAAAAAGAGATGGTCAGAGACTGTGTTTTATGAGTCTTGAGTAGTGTAACCAACTAAAAGATTGTACCGTGTCTCCTTTTTTTTTCTTTGTCCATTTGTAAAGATAAAGTCAGTTGTTTTGACGTTCTTCTGAAATCTATAACCTAGTCTTTTACAACCACGATTCGTTGTGGGGACATTAAAACCGACTTTAAGACTGAGTGAAAAATGTGTATATCTTACTTGTTTTGAAACAGAAGTTGTTTTTGTGAAAGCCTAACTTAATAGGATTATCAACACAATAACAAAAGTACGGAAACACTTCGATAGTTCTTTCTGTAGTTCTTGGAATCAGGTGTTACTAAGGGATTACATTCTGACGTAATAAGAAATTGTACTTTTTTCAGGTAAGTTAACAAGACGTCAATGAAGTTATCGTAAAAAATAGGATTCACTATATGTATCCATTGGAGACACTGTTTAGTGCATTAGACCAGATCTGGTCTCTTGTTATGTAATATTTAGTCACAGAGTAAAACGATATTAACGGAGGAATTTTATCGACATCGTCCTAGTTACAGAGTCTAAGACCAAATAATATGTGCGTAAGAATTTTTGTAGTTACTGTTTTGTGATTGACTGATTCCGTCTTCTCGTCGACCAAGGTACCGAGGTACTTTTCTTACAAGGCTTTTGTCAAGTTCTTACAAACTACGTGAAGTGTTTCTAAGACAAGATTTTAAAGTTTCGGTGTAATTTTTCACTATTAACGATAGACGTCACCTTTTCTCCTTCAGGTTTTACAACCTTAATCTGGCTTGCAATCGTTGTTGATAGAAACCTATGAATTACTTAAAAAGGAAGAAGGAAAGACAGTTTATACCGAAATGGGGTTTATAATGTTTGACTTCCTGAACCCCGACCAAAATAAAAAAATTCCCTCAGTGTTGAGGAATTACGATTAGTCGACATATGTCGTAAGGTTAAGTGAATCGTTCTGTCTCCTTACACGACGGATTACTTTTGTATTAGTGTGAGTATTAATTCATATTATTTATATAATGGATGTTAAAATAAAACTCCGACGATTTGGCGTAAGAGAAAGAGAACAAGAGAGAAACAAGGAGGTACAATTAATGTGACCTAAAGGAAGATATCATGGGACCGCCGGTCTAAGTAAGATCAAGTTGATCATGTTTTGATACAGTGGAGTACTTGTAGTCCTTTGTCTCTTATAATTTTCTATCATTTATCTATAAAAAGAAAAGGACTGATAACCTTCTTTATTATAAATTCCGGCAAACAGTTTCCTTCGAGTAACTTACTCGTGACCTGTTTGTAACCTTCTTTATTAACTTTGTAAGTATTATATTCGATACACGTACTAGAAATCATGACACTAAGTATAAAAACCCTAAGTTACATAAGTAGTACATCCTCTGTCCATTACTGATATTATTGTGACTAGGTGAAGTGTTTCTATTGTTTACCCGGTAGACTGTAATGAGACATCTTGTGCTTCGAGGTAATGAGTACGACGTCACAAGACGTCACCCATTAATCTTCGAAGATCCCCGGTTTCTTGTATTACATGGTATGAATTATGGTGAATTATCCATGTTAGGACAATGGTAAGAGGTCGATGACTTATTAAAGTACGAGATTTCTAGTATCAATCACGAAGGTTTGTATTATCACAAGGGGTCGAACTTATTATCTTTAAGTCATTTCATAAAGAGTCAAAGTCTATAAAAGACTAAAGGATGGATGGATGAGGAATGTTTGAAAAAGAGTCCCAAGTAATGCAACGGGGTGTGACGAAGAACTTCGTTGGAGTAAGTTTGGAATGACGTAATGTCTTTTAAATTTTTCACTCATCTTCGAATATGTCTGTTTAAACTTTTAATTAGAATCACACTGATTTCATTTATAAGAAGGGTGATGTTTGAAGTAGAAACGTATTTATTTCTACTTCCGTTCTTGTTTTTCGGTTCGGAACCCGTTCTTAAGAGTTAGTAACAGAGGTCAGAAGGTAAAAACTCGACAAAGATAGAAAGTTCTGACACGGAAAGGGAATGACTTCCAATAAGAGGTCTTCAATTGGGACGATCGGTACACCAACCGAGAGATTGTGAGTAAGGTTGAGGTTTACAAATTTAACTCGGTTGATACTGGTACGGGAAGTGAGACGGTCGTTAATTGTAACCAAAGTCCCTTCTGAATCAGATACAGCTAAACCAAACGGGTTTCTTCGACCAAGGGAGAGGGGTGGGAGGGTGGGGTTCCTTACACAACATGGTCAACGACGACCTTCGGTAGAATCTAGTGCTCTCTTTGAACAGGGTTTTATCTCTGAATGACATAACTAAACTTCGTAAATGTCTTTAGAGATGAGTCAGTAGTCGATTGTTAATTCGATTGACTCGTCTCTAAAGTCACCGTCGTAGACTGTTTCTCGTGTCTGGAGTGGTTCGAGTAAGTCATTTCAGTACTCTGTTTGTTCCTTATCCACTTCGAGTCAGATACGGTAAGTGACACGTTAATCCGGAAAGTAGTGGAAGAACGCATTATGTCTAAAACGTCATCTCAAGTCCACGTTATAGGAGATATAGTCCCTATAAATAATGGATAAATACCGATTCAATACAGATTCATATAGTGGACGATTGACCGTGTTTAAGTCGTCAATCGAGATCCATATTGGAAAAGACACACGAATTTATAGATTGTGACTAAAGAACATATGACTAATATGAATCATCAATAAAGTAAACATCAGAAGTATTTTAACGAACTTCCATTTTGAAATGTCGGATAACGTTTTATTATTGTCAAGTTTTTTTGTGTTTCGATGTTTTTTAACCTTATATTTTGGAACCTCTTTAAAACGGTTTGTAAAGAAGTGAGAACATTATAGTAAATTTATTCAAGGTTATACATAAATTTTTAGATTGAATATTTTGAAACAATATGTTTGTAAAAAGTTCTGATGTAGACAACTGATTTTGTTCTATGTGAATTCTTTGATTCTATTTAAACATATGTATTGTTGGTAAAACTTGAAAGAATAAACGGTCCGTAGTCTTCGTTATCTTGGATCGTCTCTTATAATAAGGACTTAACCTCCTTTGGGTTTCGGTAAGGGGTTTGTACAAATTGAAGAGGTCGAATAAGAAACAAAAAAAAAATTAATTACTTAAATAAAATTAACCTCCGATTAATGAAATGTTATAACATCACCAAGAGTAGTATGTAACTGTACTTAGTCGGAACCCACATGTACACAAGACGTAGGACTTGGGGGGAGGGTGGAGGGAGGGGTAGGGTAGGGAGTCCCAACAGGGAGGTCAAGTAAGAATTTTCGAGAGTATTTTAAATACCCATGTTGGTATTTACCGGTGAAGGGGGTAAGTCATGAAGTCCTTTACTTATTTATTACCAGTCAAGTATTCGGACCGTGTTTTACATCAACTGACAATTTATGACAGATATAACTTTTTGAATAGGATTAGGTACTTTCCATAAAACTGAGACTCAGAGGAGACTTATTGATAAAAGATCTTTATGTAGTAATAAAGAATAAAATATGAAATTCTAATAGAACAAACAGAACTCTAAATTATAAAGAGAGATTACTAAATATAAAAATTTTATAGTCAAAGATCTGGTACAATTTTCGATCTGTATAATATATGGTCAGAAAAATAATGGAAACAAGGAGTTATCCTTAAATATATCTTCTATTAGTCTGTTATCACTCGAGAGAAAACGAGGAGTTTTTTAAAAAGATTTTATAACTTCCTTTTAAAAGATCTTTGTAACAATATTTAATACACATTACTAGTAACTTTTACTAGTACAATAATGAAATTACATTGTAATTTCAAATATTTCTTTATAAAACTGATCGTCGATGCGATGGTGCCAGTCAACTTGTACGATTTTTCGATTCCCTGACTAGACTTAGTCAATACGTGTTGTCTACATTAAATATTGTCCGGGATAAAGTAATGGTACGATCTATAATAGGGTCGTAAGTTCATCGTCATGAAACAAGAGAAACCACCTATTGGTCTTTCCTTTATATTTTTGTAGAGGTTACACTAGATGTGTAATGTTTGTTATTCACGACTCTGTTACTGACGAGTTTATTTACCGTGTTGGTCTTTTTACTTTTCCTTCTCGTTAAGTAGACAGTCACCTCTACTTATTTTGTAGAGTACGGACTCCGTAAAACTTTTTAAGAGAAAGTCTTAAGTTGTATAAACCCCTCTTTAGCCTAAAGTTGGTCTACCTTGAGAAGTTTACGTTTCAAATGTTCCCATATTTGGAAGTTGACTCCGTCATTTTTCTCTGTATTTTTAATATACTCATTTGTTCCCTCAATGGGATTCCTAATAAATTTCGGTTCTAACCTCTTAAAGGTGAGAATGATTACGTGTCTTACATACAACCATTTCCTTACCAAACTACCGTTAGAAACTTGGTTGACAAGACCTTAAGTGAGGTAATAACGATTTTCTTCTATGTTGTAGGAATTTGAAAGTCCTAGTACGAAGAGTTATTATAGGTTGATTGTAGATGGTAGGAAGTTTCCGGTAGTGTTCCTGGTGGTAGAGGGTCTCTGGATAAAGGTTGGGATGGGAGGCGGCACGAGGTTCGTTAAAAGAGGTTATTAGAAAGTCAAAGTGCATCTTCAGGTAATGTAGAAAGAGCGCCACGTGAATGATCACATGACGACGGAACATAGCAGTTTCCGTGTCCTCACAGTCAATACTTGTCTGAGACGTCTCTCTATCTGAACTCAAGTTTGGGACTCTGACAGTGAACTCGATCGCCAAACTAGAGAGATACCAAGTCAAATGACTCGACATTTTTCCCTCCTATTATTATAGTCCTGAAATATTCCAGTTACATTCTTAATTTATTGTGTGAACGGACGGAGCCTCAAATCGTCAGGTAATTCAAGTTGGTAACGATGACTTAACACTAGTGAACATGTAGAATAGAGTATATTTTAATATTTAGAAAAGACTTTTAACATTTAGAAAATGTTGATTTTTTTAATGTTTAGAAAAATTAAGGTACTTTCGTGAATTAACGAAAGGATTGTAGTTAAATAAAACCCAATAAAACTTACTTCTAATTAAGAAGATCTTGTGATGTGTTACGGAGGGTGTAAATAAACAACTTATTGACAAGTGAATGAATCATAAGTAGAGTGGTCACAAAGTCAACTTATGTTTCTGTTTTCTTTCCTTCTTAAAAGACGTGGAGTCCCACAGACAGACGAACAAACGATAATTAGATATTTAAATTTCCTGATTTGATCTGTTAGAGATTCCACAGAAAGTCAGAAGTGTAAGATCTTTGGACATTATAGGTAATCTCAGTTTAGTAAGAACAAGAGGTAACTTCGATGACGAAAAATCGAAACGGTCGTGAAATAGAAGGGTGAACTTACGGGAGAAAGAAAGGTTTTGTGGTAGATATTCCAAATATAAAAGATCTCACGGCATAAAGAAATAAAAGTGGAAGAAACAGGTCAGGGATTTTATTGTCTGTGGAACAAATTTAGTAGTTCTAGATGACGATTTTTAATTCCGTATATATATATATATGTGGTTTCTCCCACCAGAATAAAAGATCTACCAAAGACTCGTGTGACAGTAATTTAGTAGACAATCGATGAATTACCCTCTAGAAATCTTCTTTGTCCAGTACTCTATAGAGTTTAGATTCTTTATAAATGGATCGTCTTTTGTAGACTGGACTCTTTATTTGTGATGGTCAAAATCGGAACCGTGAGGAAATCAGGAGTTCAGGAAGACTCAAATGTCTACCAGAATTAATTTTTGTTCATCAAAGATTAAATATCGTGTCCTTTGTAAATCTTAAACAACAACTTCATCTCAATCACCTTGGATCATTGGGGTTAGAATGGGGGTCTTTTGATGGAGGCACTGAAATTAAGTAAACATGTCTAAGGACTACACAAGTATTCAGAAAAAATAATGTGTATATTGTGTGAAGACAACGTGAAAATTTTTTGACTGTATTTCTGTGGTATAGTTCAGAACTGAAAAAAGGTGGACACAGGAAGTCAACGCAGTTCGTACATTCACAACGACTTATGTTTCTGGTTCTCGGGACCCAGACCTTATAAGTACCGATTACCCGAAGTAGAAAGTGTCTCGGGTGTAAGAGATTGACACTGTAGTCACAGGACTCGGAAATATTTCACCTTATGACGAACGAAACGTGTACGAACATACGAACAGTAGGGTCGAAAAGGATGTTTTTGAGGTTATCGACGACACAAAGTGTCGGTGCAAAGGAGTGGAAATATAGTAAACACATTGTTCAGTAAAAGATGGTGGTCAAAAAGATTATCAGATAAGACGAACTTTCAGAAGTCGGAGTAAAAAATTTCCGTTTGGGATTAGAACCTTATTACTTACAAGAATTGGGTATACGTGAGGTAAAGTGAGGGACATTATTTGTGTGTGTGGTTGTGTGTTAGACAGTTTCAAACAGTTCTCCACTTCGCCACCCCAACTTCCAGTTTAATTCTTACCATCGAAATACCAGACCCTCTGATCGGTTATAATCACAAGTATTCTACCTCGAACTCGACCTGTCCCAAACACCATATTTGGGTCATCTGGTATTCAGTATATGATATAAACTTAATAAGAAGAAACAATGAATTTGAGTGTAAGATACACTTTCAATGGAACTATAACTGTAATAAACGTAAATCTGTGTGTGAAAATATTATTGTTCACATTCATTGACCGTAAAAATAAAGTACCCTTTGAAAGAAGTGAGAAAATGAGGGTGTCAACCTCTTTAAGAAATGTGTTTACTAATAAGTAACAATTGAATCGTTTGGATAAACATAAATAAAGTAATTTGATTTTTTTTTGAAGAAGATTCAACAAAAACTATAGAAATTTTTGAAATTAAAAAGTTATAATTGATCGGATGAATTTGATAGTGCAGTTGATTATCAATATAAGTATTTGATTTATTTTAAAACGTTACATCCTCCCCCTTCTTTTATCCTCATTTGTCTCACAGTGGAATTATAATCCCGAAGTAGAGAAAAACTAGGGTACTCAGAAGTACGGTAGTTGTGTGTACCTTTTTTAACACGATACTTGAACCTTCCTTTTCCAAATCCTTGGTGGAGACAGAGACTCTACTTTCTCCGGAGACCCACGTCGACCTTGTGACGGTTTGCGAAGTTCCTGGTCTATCAACGAGAAATAAGATTTTCCTTGCCAAAAAATTTTGGACATGGGTTAAACATCCCAGGTTTAAATAGAGATGATTTCACCTCTTCTCGGTGTTTCTACTAATTTCCCAACCTTTCATTATAGATACCCCTTTCTAATTTCCTTGTCTCTAATAACGCGGACGACTTCCCTTCTGACTACCTACTAAATTATTGTAAGAATTCCATAAACTAGTCAATAGGGTCACTGGTCGACAAGAGATAGCTGTTACTCCTCTCTTGGTTTCCTTTATTGGAATTTAAGGTTATACTTCCTGAATCCACTCTAGATTCTCTAGAGAGGCTCTCGACCCAACGAATTACTACCTTACGTGATAGCAGAGATTTTCAGAAGTACAGACTGTGTCTACTGGGAGAGACCTCAACCGTCGCCACCACGGTTACCGTTCAATCCTCCTATTTAAGAGAGCACAGGGAAGACATAGATATTTGGACACTAAAACTCAGTCTAAGAGAATACAGATAAAAGTATATGTACTTAACACATTTTTTAATGACCTCCGTCACTTCAATTTTCAGTTTCAGGTTTCTCCAGACCTTCTATTTTGAAGAAAAGATGTATTTCCCAAGAATCTTGAACGGGTTTCGGGGGCTGATGTCATCTGGAGGAAAGAACTGAAATGTTAGTACAATTTTGTGATAGGAGAAATGAATAGGACTTTATCCTTCTTCCTATATTCTTCTTTTCTTTGTCTTCGTTTAAACAAAGTAGTATTTTTATCGGGTTTGTATCTGTGACTTGAGGGATTCAGTTCCATTTAATGCGTACACGTTACCTTTTCGTATCACAGATGAGATACCCTATAAGAAAGAAGGTCTAGAATCATAGGTAACTTTATAATCCTTTTCGTCCTGTCGTTATAGACATTTCAAGTGTCTTAATAGTCTTTTTCACGGCACAGTGAAACACCCGGAAGGTTACTAATATAAAAAGTGAATTTACATGAGTGTTCTAGGGTGACAAAAGAAAGACAACTTCATTAAACGTTATTAAAATCCCCTGAAATGTTTCACTTATTTTTCCTTAACTTCGTAGACGTTAAGTTCCGTAAATTCGAAATTAAGTGTCTGCCGTCGGGACTCTTATTAATGGTCCCGGATCAGTAAAAGACGATGTGACGTGTACTTTCCGTACGATTGTGATAAAAAAATTTTCTATAGAACTCTACGATATAAAAATCTTAACAACATTAAGGAGTGAACTCACTAAGTTATTGACGTAATGAACGATATACCAGGGGTTTTCTCGAATGTATTGATTTGTATATATTACTATCCGTGAGTTTTAATTCACAGAACCTGTCACCCAACGAAAGGTCTTATAAACTATTCCCCTTTACTTTGTTTAGAAAATTATAACCGAAGGATCCTTAAGAATTCGGATATTATTATATAATAGGTCTTTACACACCTGGAACTCTTTTTAAAAACACAGAACTAGACAGGTAAAATACAGAAATATAAAATATTAGAGAAAAGTTTATCGACATTTGACTTTTAGTAAAGTATGTGATGTGTCAAATACACTAGACTAAAATTTTTGATTTGGAGTTTCAAGGAGTTATACCGTGATTTTAACTTTGTGTGTTTTGTTTTAAATTTTCAAACCGATGACAGTATAGAATCCTCTTCCAATCCACTGATATAATGTATAGAATGAAAACTCTCACTTCCCCCAAGATAATTATTAATTTAGTCTTAGCGTTCGTTTGGGGTCTTAACAGGATCCGTTTGATCCTTTATCCCTGTGGACAGAGGATCTGGTTGTGCTGGGACAATTTTCGTTTCTGTCTTCGGACTTTCCAGAGGTCCATGAACCGCGAGATCCAACCCTGACCATCCGTCCTGTATTAATTGATCATACTTCCACACCTTTCTTTCGAACAAAACTTTCAGTTTCGTAGATAACTTCCCAGTGAGGTCTCTTCACTTTATTGTAAAGACTTTATTGTCTCTACAAGGTGGTATACATCTCTCGTATCACTACCCGTTTCTTTTCCGTCTTTTTGAGTTCTTTATGTCAGCCTTTCATCGTCCAAACTAACCTTCAGTTCTCCACCTAGGTAAGTAGGTCAGACACGTCTATAATTTGCTTGTGCCTGATCTAACTGGGACTGACTCCCTGACCTCGTGTCAGCACTAGTGTTTCCGTCTCGTAGTCCGTCTGTGTGTCGTCTACCATTGACTGTTTTCACGTCGCGTTTCCTTCCTAATTAGAATTTTTATATTTCTTCGGAATACATTTCTTGATATAAGTTCTTCCTTCCCCCTTTACGTCTCTGACCCGGAATCGATGACCAAACCCCCCAAAAAACAAACAAAAAAATTATCCACTAGGAGATCAACACAAAAGAATTCATTATTTTTTTATCATAAGCTTTTTTCGTATCCATTATGTGTTTTACTTTTGTGATTGTTGTTATTTTCGTAGGTTTCACGGTCCTTTAATAAAAAATTCGTCCTTCTATCTGTAATAGAGTCTCCCTATAAAGTTTAAGGCATTCAGACGAGTCTTCGTTGTAATATTTGTCCCGTTAATATGACTAGTTGCAAGTCTAAAAGGAATACTATAACGTACATTTTAGTGTATAAAATAATATTTTGATTCCGTCCTCCTCTTCAACTGTCGTCTCCTACCGTACTAACCTACCGTAGTGACTGAGCTACCCGCACTCAGACTCATTTGAGGCCCTCAACCGCTACCTGTCCCTCCGGACCGCACGACGCTAAGTACCCCAGCGTTTCTCAGCCTGTGCTGACTCGCTGACTTGACTTCGTGTACGTGTACTATTTGAAAATATCGGTCGTAATATCCTCTCGGTCCCTCGATGATCAAGGTTGTCGTTCGTTCAGTAATGTGAATTTCGAAGACTCCGTTTTAGTGACAGTCAAGGTGGTCACTTTAGACCTAGTGACCTATAATTTTGTTACATTCTTTTCATGTGTCACAAGATTGACCGCTACTCTCTCAAGGGGTAGAAGGGGCCAGAGTTACCATTTCATAGGTGGACGTTGCGTCCTCTACGTATTCTGTACCCAAACTAGGGACCCAGTCTTTCTAGGGGACCCAGTCTTTCTAGGGGACCTCTTCCTTTACCGTTGGGTGAGGTCGTAAGTACGGACCTCTTAGGGTACCTGTCTCCTCAGAGCACCCGATGTCAGGTATCCTACCGTTTCTTAGCCTGTGTTGACTCCGTTAAACCGTGAGTGTGTGTGCACTCGAGGGGTAGTATTGAGTTCCGTAAGTAAAAGAGTCTTCACTAAACTCTAGTATGACGTACTGGAAAGAATTGTATAAATAATATTAATCACATAGAAATATCGGTTTAGATTTATATAGACTTATTTGTGAGTTGTTTAGAATTTTAAAATATTTATAAAATCCCAATTTAACGTGAGATTAAATTAAGAAAACATCTCAACTAAGGTGACACGAGTAAATAAGAGATGTATACTTAGATAGGAGAAAGAGGATAAGTAAGGAGGGTTGAGAGAGTAATTCGTAGAAGTAATTATATACATAAGTAAGATGTTTGATATTCAGTAGATCCTTCTCCAGAGACAAGACCTCAAACACTCCCTTAGTTTCTACTTTGGTGTACTCAAAATAGAAATTCTTCGAATATACTTTTTTAGGTGTTTTTATTGTCACCTCATTTTTATAATATTAGTGACATTAGTTTTTCTTTGTCTTTGTTTATCTTTTGGATTTATTTACTGATTTGGTTTATTTGTGTATGTATGTCTCGTGTCTCATCACTAATGGTCTTCCCTGCTCTCTCCTTCCCACTTTACCCATTTCCCCTAGTTGACATACCACTGTGTACTTTCGATTCGAGAGCCATCAATTGTGTGACATCACACATGTCTTCAATTTTATGTTACGCCATGTTTTCAATATTTTACAATGTTTGGTTACGATGGAGTTAAATTTTAAAAATTCTTTGTCTTATCCACGAGATTTCAAAGTCTACAAACAGACTTTGTAGTTGGGTCGAGAGACCACCTGTCGACTAATCACTCCCCATACCCTTTATCGGTGGTTCGTCGACGTGGTAAAAAGTCCCTATTTCGGACTACCAATTACTTCTACTTACATCCCGTTGATTCGTCAATTTCGGGAACTATTCACGTCTCCGTAACGAATTCAACCGTGGACCCGTCTTTAAAAGGTTAATGAAAAGACTGTCGTAAGAATATTTCTTCTGTCGATCACCGTACGTTAATTGGAAGACCAAGTACGTGAATAAGTCGTTGTTAATGACTTACGGGTGACCTACGACCTTTACCATCATTCTTGATCTATAACATTGGTGGAATTGATTAAGTATCCGAAGGGACCACCGAGTCACCAATTTTTTTTTTTTTTAGGTGGACGGTTACGTCCTCTACGTCTTCTGCACCCAAGTTAGGGACCCACCCCTTCTAGGGGACCTCTTCCTTTACCATTAAGTAAGGTCATAAGAACGGACCTCTTAGTGTAACTGTCTCCTCGGACACCCGATGTCAAGTACTCCAGTGTTCTCTCAGTCTGTACTGAATCACTGATTTGTTGTTTGATTAAGTATATGTATCACCTTTTACAAGTCTTTATGGAAGGAATACAAGTTTAGGTCAAAAACGGAAATTCTCGGGTCGAGTTTACGGTCGAGGAGAGTTTGCCAAAAGAGTTCAGAGGGTCCGGTTCCATTGTCGAGAATAGAGATTTAAGAGTGTCGTAAAACAAACCTAGAAAAACTACCCTGTACTATAATAGGGGTGTAACATTAATAAAGAAGTATAGTGGAGAATTATCAGATGACCGAAAAGGGATCACCGAGTCTACCATTTCTTAGACAGACGTTATGCCCTCTGTACCCAAACTAGGGGTCCAACCCTTCTAGGGGACCTCTTTCCTTACCGTTGGGTGAGGTCATAAGAACGGACCTTTAAGGGTACCTGTCTCCTCGGACCGTCCTATGTCAGGTGCCCCAGGGTCTCTCAACCTTTGCTTACTCGTTGATTGTGTGTTATCTGATGTTCATTGAACTTCGGTTCTCAGTATAGTAGAAGAATAAGGAGTCCCGTATTCCATCGAGGAACGTTTTACTTATATTACTCGATGGAAGACAGGTGGGACCAGGTTTTGTTTAATAATATATAGACCCCCCCCCCCTTAACAGAATAAGAGATATCAGTTTTTGTTAGAGTTCCTTATTTGTTTCTAAAATATACACACACACACACACACACACACACACACATATGTGTACGTTGTGTCATTATTGGTATCAAAATTACGGTTACTAATGACTCAGATAGTGTAAAAGTTCTAATTTGAATTGGACACGTAGATGATTTCTTTCACAAATAAAAATTTTTAATGGACATTTCGTTAATAAGAGGGTAATTTTTACTTAAATTTTACTATTTTTTTTGATGGTTTCATTTATACGTACTGGATGAATTTGAAGGATCCACTTGACAAGAATTCATGAAATCTTGTAATTAATGTGAACTCAAAAAATCCGAGTAATTTCGTACGGGTCATTATAAAGATGACAGGAGAGACGTGTGTAATCAATTGTTCTTTTAACCCAATGACACACATGAACTTTATCAAATTTAAATACGAGTGAATCTTTATTGGACATTAAGTATATCGAACGATTAGGTCCGTGTAAAGGAAGTTACGGGATTAATCACGCTCTTTCGAATTTTAAAACCTTTATATGACTTTGTGAATACCCAATGAAGGTTGATTCATTTACCTTCTACCCTTAATTTTGGGTGAAAGAAAGAACTCTTAAGTGGACGTCACGACCTCTGGAACCAAGTTAGGGACCCAACCCTGCTATGGGACCTCTTCCCTTTCAGATGGGTGAAGTCATAAGGCCGGATCTCTTAAAGTACTTGCCTTATCTGGTGCCCCAGTGTTTCTTAGCCTGTACTGACTCGTTGAAAGTGAAGTGAAGAAAGGACTCTTCGACATACACCATATTATCTTTCTTATTACTCAATATTCAAATCTCTGGACCTAAGATGTTGCACAATACACATATACACGTATACAAATATAATGTGTACACTTACACACACACGTACATATGTGTGTGTGTGTGTATATATATTACAATGTAATACAACTTACATACAGGGGGAGTAAAATTGGTTGGTACCTAATATTCGTTATATCTTTAATACAACATGAGTAAAAAGATAGGGGATTTTACAGATATATTCACGGAACACGTACCATCAATCATTTATTTAAAAATAATTTAACTCGACTTAAATTTCTTTAAGGAAATTATTCGAACGGACAATGCTGTAAAACTAGTTGTACGAACTTTTACTCTGTGTAACGAGTCCTCACTTTAAAAAGGTTAAAAATTGTCCCGAAGGTTTAGTTATCTATTTAAGTGACTTTATTTAAGACCTAAAGAAAACTCTTCTTTCTTTTGTCTTTTTTTTTTTAAATTGTAAAGAACTCGAAATGGTACGTGGTTCGTGACATGATCCATAAATACGTCTTAAGAGAATCAAAGTTTTTCGATTACGTTTAAATTTCGGATGTTTTTAGAGTAAACAATCCCTACGGAACCACAGTGACCCGTTTCTTTTACGATAGAAAAAAGATGTTCCACTTTAGACCGTCAACTTGATTATCTTTTTTTACATAGAACAAACTCACCCCTTTTATGAGAAGAGTCACTTTTAAAAATAAATTACCCTCGTAAGACAATGAACCTCGTTTTGTTGTTGTTGTTGTTTTTTATGTTGAAAACTATGAAAAGTTCTTAAGATTCGAATCGGTATTACTTTTTAATAAAGCGAGTATTTATCATAGGAACATTGTAGATTTAAGTATGTAAAGTTCTCATTGAAGTAGTATGTGATGTTAAATTAAATTTTTATTTTGAATTTAGTAGTTTGGTTTTTTCACGGTATAACGATTTTGTTTGGGTCTGGGATAACTTCAACTTTTAAACCACGTTTCGAGTGTCCGGAACACCAAACCCACTGAAGGTTTAAATAAAATTAAGAAACGAGGTCTCGGTACCAAGACGGGTTCCGCGACACAGAGACTTGCCCTTTGTCCCACCTATAAACACCAACCCTTCCGGTAGGTCTCTTAAGGACACACGAAGGGGAAGAGAGGGGAGTTGATGTGAGGGAGGGTTTACTTTTGATGACGAACGAGTAAGTAAGTTTATTAGAAATAATTATACAAGACCTGATAAAAAATTTTTGGAAATATGTAAAGAAAAACCAAAAGGGGATTTGGTTATTTCGTCTTCATCTTCGACTACTTTTTAGTTTTGTCGTTGTAGTAAATTTAAGGAGAGTAATTTTATTACCTATTGAAGTTTGATAACTGCGAAAGACCGTTAGAGTTTATGTAATTTGAGTGTTACTTATGACGTAGACAATCTGTGAGATTGGTCTTGAAAACAAACGAAACTCAAAACTTATATAGGTAAGACGGGAACATCGAAATGAATCAATTTTACACATAAAATGTCTAAAGTTTACTGTCAGGTTTTCAGTATTGACCCGAAATTTTCTTGTCCCGTTTAGTTCAAGGATGTGACAGACGAGTAGTTACGATTAGAGTGGAGGAGAGTGTCCTTAGACTTCGGAAAACCTTTTCTCAGTATATCTCTTTGATGTGTCTCTACCCTTGTACAATCAATAACAGGATACATATACTACATATACGTTTCATGTAGTACGTTTTACGGTCAGACCTACTCCGGGTTCGACCTTAGTTCTAACGGCCTTCTTTATAGTTATTGGAGTCTATGTGTCTACTGTAGTGGAAATACCGTTTTTACTTCTCCTTGGTTTCTCGGAGAACTACTTTCACTCTCTCATTTTTTCGACGGAATTGTGAGTTGAAAGTTTTTTGATTCTAGTACCGTAGACCAGGGTAGTGAAGTACCGTTTATCTTCCCCTTTGTTACCTTTGTCCCTCTCTGAAATAAAAGAACTCGAGGTTTTAGTGACGTCTACCACTGACGTCGGTACTTTAATTTTCTGTGAACGAGGAACCTTCTTTTCGATACTGGTTGGATTTGTCGTATAATTTTTCGTCTGTAATGAAATGACTGTTCCCAGGGAGATCAGTTTCGACACCAAAAAGGTCATCAGTACATACCTACAGTCTCAACCTGATATTTCTTTCGTCTCGTGGTTTCTTGACTACCAAAACTTGACACCACAACCTCTTCTGACGACTCTCAGGGAACCTGACGTTTCTCTAGGTTGGTCAGTTAGGATTTTCTTTAATCAGGACTTATAAGTAACCTTCCTGACTACGACTTTGAGGTTATGAAACCGGTGGACTCCGTTTCTTGATTAAGGAACCTTTTCTGGGACTACGACCCTTTCTAACTTCCACCCTCTTCTTCCCCTACTGTCTCACACTCTAGCGACCTACCATAGTGGTTGAGCTACCTGTACTCAAACTCGTTCGAGACCCTCAACCACTACCTGTCCCTTCGGACCGTACGACGTCAGGTACCCCAGAGTTTCTCAGCCTGTGTTGACTCGTCGTTTTGACTTGACAGGACACACACACACACACACACACACACACGCACGTACACACACGTACACAAAAACCACATACATACCCACAACCATAACTAGATTGAATTCGTCCTTACGTTTTCTCAAACGGTGTAACAAAATTTTACCGGAAGACCATGATATAAAGATTATTAAAAGTTTTATTTTAGTTTAAACTAGTTGTCGATTTGACATTCTCAAGAAAAGAGTAAGTCTTTTACACATTGTCAATGATTATTTAATTAAAAACGTATAGTTTAAGTGGAACCCATTTACACATGTTGACGTTGATAGAACTGGTATTCGCCGAAAACTCCGTAGGAGAGTTTGACCTCAAGTCCAGGAGGTCACCTACAGTCACGTGTTCCATGGTTTCATTGTTTATAAGGACTTCGTAGGTAAAGTACCCTTATAAACTCCTATCGACTTAAAGACACTGGAGTCTTCAGATATTTATGAGGGGGTTAAAAAAAGGTTAAAGAGTCTTCGGAGTAAAGATCTGGTCACAAACCAACTTTATTACAAGTAGGAATACCCCGAAAACACCATCTCACCGTTCTTATGACCCTTAATTCTCTGGATTCAAACTGGAGACTGAATGGTAACAGTAATAACCCGTAGAATCGGTTCAAGGTAAGTTAGAGATTTGGAGTCAAAGAAGGAGAGATTTTGTTACCCACATATGATCTAGTATGGATTTTGGGGAAGTGTAAGATACAAGACTCTAATAAAAATTATAAAATGGGAACTCTAGTCAAGTCAAGTCAAGTCAGCGAGTCAGCACAGACTGAGAAACGCTGGGGTACCTGACGTCGTGTGGTCCGGAGGGACAGGTAATGGTCGAGGACCTCAAATGAGTTCGAGTATAGGTAACTTAGCCACTACGGTAGGTTGGTAGAGTAGGAGACAACAAAGGAAGAGGGGAGCGGAAGTTAGAAGGGGTCGTAGTCCCAGAAAGGTTTACTCAGTCAAGAAGCGCAGTCCACCGGTTTCATAACCTTAAAGTCGAAGTCGTAGTCAGGAAGGTTACTTATAAGTCCTGACTAAAGGAAATCCTACCTGACCAACCTAGAGGAACGTCAGGTTCCCTGAGAGTTCTGAGAAGAGGTTGTGGTGACAAGTTTTCGTAGTTAAGAAACCGTGAGTCGAAAGAAATGTCAGGTTGAGAGTGTAGGTATGTACTGACGACCTTTTTGGTATCGAAACTGATCTACCTGCTAACCTCAAGTCTTTCGATTGACTAAGTCTTTTCTCAGCGAACCCCCAGTAAAAGTTTAGGAATTATTCTTGAATTGGATTAAACTAGAGTCCCGAAGGGACCACCGAGTTGTCGTTTCTTAAGCGGACGATATGTCTTCTACGTCCGAACTAGGGACTCGACTTTGTAGGGGACCTTCTACCGTACGTTGGCTGAGGTCATGAGAACGGACCTCTTAGGGTACCTGTCTCTTCGGACCACCCGATGTCAGGTATCCCAGCGTTTCTCTACCTTTGTTGACTTCTGACTTCACTGACTCGTGAGTTCATTTAACTTGAGTGACTGACCAAAGGGTCATCGTTTATAATAACAGAGTGGATAGACGTTTCTATCACGAAGGATAATTAGATACACTCAGTCGTAGAATGACTCTAGGTATCAGAAGTGTTGTCGTAAAAGTCAGTTTACTTTAAGGGTAAGATTGACAATATATTTTCTAGTTAGTAACATAGTAAGTATTGTAGACATGTTTATTTTACAGATCTATACATTCTCGACACCTTTAAAGATATGAAGTATATAGTACAAGGGTGTCGAACAAAAGTCTGGCGTGAATTGGGCTAGGCTTCTATTTAAAAGTGGGGGTCAGACTTTACATTAAAGTGTATTTTGGTCAAATACTAAGGTAGAGAAACATCAAGTATAGAATGTAAAAATCTCATAATTGAGTAAGGTACAAATTTTGTCTTTCTGTTAGTGACACGATAATTAGGTACTTACCACTATTACATATCGAATTGTAGACCGTTCGTTTTCTTTTAGTGTTGGTTAGGAGGTTTCCTTCCCTCTCGGAGGTAATCCCTTTGAACTTGACTTTCTTTTATAAACTTATCCTTATTCTCCTTGTTTTCCTCGTTTATCTTCCCCTGTCGGGAACACCAGGTGACCAATTCTGAGACGCGAAGGTTACATCCCTCACGCCCAAGGTAGGGACCGACCCCTTGATTCTAGGGTGTACGGGTCTCGGTTTTGTAAAACTTTTTTTTTTTTTAAAGAAAATTCCTCGTTTATTTTAAACCATTCCTTGATCACACAAAACTCGAAAAAGGGACCCGAGTAAATCATGAGTATTATTGACGTATTCCGTCCAAGGGTAAATATTTACTCGCTTAATTCTAGTTTCCGTAACAATAAGGTGTNGTGTACGGGTCTCGGTTTTGTAAAACCTTTTTTTTTTTTTTTTTTAAATAAAATTCCTCGTTTATTTTAAACCATTCCTTGATCACACAAAACTCGAAAAAGGGACCCGAGTAAATCATGAGTATTATTGACGTATTCCGTCCAAGGGTAAATATTTACTCGCTTAATTCTAGTTTCCGTAACAATAAGGTGTCGATTATTACACACCGACCCTGAGTCCGGGTCGCGAAGGAGGAACGTACTCCGATGTGACGGAACCTAATTTCCATTGACCTGTCGTATATGTGAGATAGTACTTCACCCGTACACTTTCATTTTCTTTACAAAGTCTAACTCCGAAACTTCTGAAACGTGATGTCCTTTTTTGAGCCTTCCTCCTTAATCCATTCTCCTTTTGGTTCTAAATTGTTGTCAGTGGTCGTCTTTCTTCCTTTTTCTTAAAGTTCTCTTCCAATCAACTTTACAATTCATAAGTCTTCAACCAATTTGCGCTCCTGTCTGACGGAGGATTACTCTAGTGGTAATCGGATTCAGTTTGTCGACGTTCAGTAGTGACTGCGGACCCAGAGGGAATGGTTCGTCATTGTTTCGGGTCGACTTAGGAGGAAAGACCGTGAAGGAAGGTAAGAAGGACGAGGGAAGGTCAGAGTCCGGGAATATCAAAGTGTCGACTTTTGACGTCGTCGAACCAGAAGACGGAAGGTCAGACACAGTGAATGTGAAAACTCGAATTAGAGGGATTTTCTGACAGATTGGTATAATGAGAAACCATATCTTTAGTTTTACCAAAAGATGATTGGTGTGTTGTAAGTAGGACTATCAGAAGTGGTAATGGGTATACGTAAAATTTAAATTGACGAGGGGTAGTGTGACATGTAGAATTTGAGCATACAGTTAGTGTAGAGTTATTTTGATCTTTTTTTTAATTTTAAAATTCTCAACTTATTTATTTATTTATATATTTGATAAGGGGTTATATTGGGATCAGTTGGAATACTCGAGACACTTGTAATATGATCGACAACCTGAAACACGTTTGGATAGACACGGAGTCAAATAGTAGCTACTTTATCCTTATTTATTATTATGAACGGAGTATTAATAAAACTCTCATTTTACTTAAATTGCGTATATTTTGTGAACTTTGTCACCGACACGACGAGTCATACACAAGTTATTTGTAATTGTTAGTAATAATAGTAAAATTTAATAACGAAAATAATGGAAGTGTCAGTTTATAATATGTTGTGGTGTTGTATTTAAATTAGACATTTAGATATATATTACTATGTTTGATAACCCCCTGCTGTCTCCTACTCTACCGACCTACCGTAGTGACTGAGCTACCTGTACTCAGACTCACTTGAGGCCCTCAACCACTACCTGTCCCTCCGGACCGCACGACGCTAAGTACCCCAGCGTTTCTCAGTCTGTGCTGACTCTTTGACTTGACTTGACTAACAATATTAATAATAGTAAAATTTTTATTTCGTTGGTTCCCTGTAAAGGATACTTTTGACGCTCCATGAATTTTGGGTATTTTTACAAATCGTCGGAATAAGGTTTCATATCATAAAGTTGCATACAAATTGAAGAATTTCAGTTTTTCTTGTGAGGAGTTTCGGTTGCAGTAAAATACAAATAATATGTAATGATATGGTAACAAGTTCTGCACCCCAAGGAGGGTTCTGACAAATTAAATCAAGTATTGACTCTATGGTACTGTACTTTATGTGTTACGTTCTTCTATTTGATAAGCTCCGATGTAGTCTCCAGTTATACAATTATAGTGTCGTCTCAGCCTTCTTCTTTAGTGTGTCGATCCTAGACAGTCTTCACGAAGTAAGTCCTCCACCCTTTCCCCTTTTATTCGTCACAAGTAACTTCATATCTCCTAGACTCCTAGTATACACTAAATTGGTCACCCGTGCGTATACTCGAGTCAGTACAGGCTGAGACGTTGGGGTACCTGACATGAGGCGGTCCGAGGAGACAGGTACCCTAAGGGGTCCGTTCTTATGACCTCACCCAACGGTAAAGGAGGAGGTCTCCTAGAAGGACTGGGTCCCTAATTTGGACGTAGAAGACGTAACGTCCCTCTAAGAAATGGTAACTCGATGGACTTTTCTCAATTGTCATGATATGATATATAAACTTTCAACCATTGTCTTGTCTAGAATCTTCAAGAGTAGTGTTCTTTTCTTTAAAAATTTTATCGCGAGGAGTGTCATATGTTAAATCACGATCTGCATAATGTTTACGATTCATTTATAAGGAACTTACCTTTAGTCGAAAATGTATATTTCTTTAATTGTCACAAGGGGAGATTTCCACTGAACCGGTTGAACTCGTAGAGACTTCGTAGATAGTTCCACGAGAATATCGTTTAGTAACTACATTATTATTATAAAATAAAGTTACATGTCATTAAAATAAAATATAAAATTTTATGTCATTAAAATTTACAGGTACCGGATATAATAAAGGGAAAACAAGAGAGTATTGTCCTTGAAAACTAAGTACATTCCACTTCCAGTCGGACTAGACCTAGAGACCGGACATGTAAAGGTTTCGTGAAGGAGGTAAAAGGGTATTTAAATGGATGAGATGAGAATTTTCGTATCATATTACGTTCGAGATTTTGAGGGGGTAGGATCGGTATTGGATAATCTTTTTTAATATCGTATATTATGTCGTAGTAAGATATATAGATTATGTGACACCCGGTCTTTCTCGGTAAGAAGAATCAAGTAATCGTTTTCAAAGAAAAAAAATTCACAGTAGGTTAAACGTTTCACGTATAAGGACGGAAGTCGCAAATAAACAGTTTTGCCAGTATTAATTCGAGTTAAACCTTTTTTAAGACTCTTTCTATATAAATAAAAATTCGAGAAATACGTGTCATCGTAAAATAATCTTCCTTACTAAACCTCCGTTAAACAGGTAGTTTTAGAAAGTCTAATTCCCGTTATGAAAAAATCAGTGTTTAATACTTTAGCAAATGTTATATAGTACGTCTCTAAGCGACCTCTGTATAAAGTTTTCTTGTGTTATTAGTCGGAATTTTCATCATTAGGAAAGTGACATAAGTAATGATTGGTCAAAACTACTGGGACCAAATACTGTATTTCCTGCCGTATGAGTCCAAGTTTATGACCGTTATTCACCCTCCCTCCAAGTCCTCGCTCCCCTGTACACATGTTATACCGACTAAGTACAACTACAAACCGTCTTTGGTTGTGTTAAGACATTTCGTCAACAGGAAGTTAAATTTTTATTTATTTAAAAAATTTCATGATCGTCATTCTTATTAATTTTCTAATCTTTTATTCTAAGTTATACTTTTTTGTTCCTTTTTTCTTTGGAGTACATAACCTCCTTTTGTCTTTTTGAACCATCATTTCATTCATCCACATATTTCGAGAATTAAAGTGAATTCTTTCTATTCTTTACTCAAATATAATATCGTTTTCTTCAATCAAATCTATAAATTTTTCTGTACAGATTAAATTCAAAAAACCAAGGATGTTAGGTCGGTGTCTGAGACAAAGTTGTCTTTAACAATACTCCAACTACCTATCTAATTATTAGACTTGTGACCAATTTTGTTTCAGGAGAGACGGAGACCTTAAAATATAATATAAAAACGGAGTAAAAGACAGTGACTCGGTACACACAAGAGGGTGAATGTAAAAGATTTACAAGAAAGCACGATAGAACTCTGACATGAAACGTGTCATTACATTCTCGATGATACTCGGCGCGACACGAATCAGTGAGTCAGGACAGCCTGAAAAACACTGGGGTGCCTGGTTCGAGGAGACAGGTACCCCTAAGAGGTCCGTTCTTATGACCTCACCCAACGGTACGGGAGGAGGTCCCCTAGAAGGGTTGGGTCTCTAGTTTGGGTCCAGAGGGTGGAACGTCCACCTCAGAAATGACAGATTCGGTGGTCCCTTCAGGTTCTTATGACCTCATATCGGATAGGAAAGAAGCCCCCTAGAAGGACTAGGTCCTTAGTTTGGGTCCAGAGGACGGAACGTCCACCTAAGCAATGGTCGACTCGATAGTCCCTTCGGGTTCTCGATGATATGAGATGGGGGCGGGGGTCTTTTCGTATGGACTTAGTAAGTATGTAATTTATTTGTAAACGATTCACAGGAGGTACCCGATACTCTTTGAGAACTTGAGACCCGTGTGTTGCGACCCCCTTTTTTCAAGGAAGGATGTACATGCAATCTCCGTTTGTCAGATTGTATAATATTTTTTCCTAATGTTCACGTCTTTTTTTTTAACATTCTTGACGCAAGATACCTTAGGTCTGTTTTCTTGTATTCGTCCTCTTGAATTCGAGGTCTTTCTCTTCCAAATTCGTCCTTGACTTCCGACTCCTCCCGCTTCTCAGAGGACACTGCAGTACCCACCTCCAGGTCTCCCACTTATCCCCGTGTGTCGTACCCTCTCGTCTTCTCTCACGCTATACCGAGTTCCTGTCGGTCTTCCCAGGCTCTACTCCCACCTTCCGCCTACGTCCGAGGTCATCTCCAGGCGGGACAAGTCTATAAACCTCAAAAAAGTTCTTAGTGGTCTGAGGTGAAGTCTTTCTGGTGAGACCGATGTCACCCCTTTTGTCTGATCGTCTTTCGTTATTGCTTCATCCCCTTTAGTCCGACAATGGTAGTGAGTTCCTTTCTATACCCACCCGTCCTGTTCTCAGCGTCGTCTTCCTCGTCTCTTCTTGTCTGTCTACACTCTGTAGACCCTCCTGTCTGTACTGGGTCACTTACTTTTTAATGTTTGAGTTCTTATCAAGAGTTCACCAACCAAACCTGTTACTCGTGGTAAGTGACTCTTTCCACATTTCCCTCCTCGTTTCGACTAAAAATAAATAAATAATAAATAATCCCTTATTATTTAAGTCAAGTTAGACGAAACTCAAAACTCGACGGGTTGGTCTCTAGTCCGACTAGTTCGGGGAGATTCCTCTAAAGTTTACTCTAGTTGTTGCGTACCAAGAGTGGAGACTACAACTCTTTAATTAATTAACATAATATAAAATTTCTCTGGTTGTGGTGAAAACAACTTCCTTCATTTACAAAAGGTTGAATCTTTGTGTCAGAACGATTTAGTATCCAATTATCCATGTGATATTAAAGATCGATTAGATGAATATTACAGAAAAAAGTTATTTCTTTTAACTTTTGTTCAGGTCCGAGTTCAAGTACTTAGTGTGAGAACAAGTCCGTAAAAACTGTAAAGGTTAAAATTGGTACAGTGATTCTACCTTTTTAAGTACTAAATCATTCGACTCGTCGTGACTGACTAGTAGGTCGTAAATTAATCTTTTAGGAGTCCAAAAGTCCCGTTTAGTACTCGATACAGCCAAGTTGAGAAAATAAGTTTAGATAATTGGATAGATAATTTTAAACTCTTGACTCTGTAACGTTTTATAAGTCGTACCCGATTTTGAAACCTGATTTCTAGTGTAGACGTTTTTTATGATCGACTTTCAGCTTCCTCCTCAAATTTGTCGTGGTGAAAGAAATTTATTTGATACGAAAGAGAAATCATAAAGAATAGTTAATTGTCACTATAAAATTATACAAAAGTGATTCTACTATATTAATTCCGTTATCTATGGATAAAATTGTACATAAAAAAACTACATTACTACATATTTAGTAAACTTGATGTGTTCCTTAATTTCTATATTGTCGTCTTATACTTACTTACGGTCCTAATAAGAGGTTTTGTCGGTACCAACACCGGGGTACGATATATGGTGGTCTGAAAAAATTTAAAATGAAAGTCTTATTGACTAGACGAAAAAGACTATTAGATGTATGATTTACCGATAATTTTTGTCCGTTGTAATTTTTCTATTCATGAGTCTTTTAGTTGGATTTTTTTAATTTCGTAATGTACTACATAGTTTAAAATGACCATATGAGCAAAAGTTTCGTGTCTTTGATGTGTCCTCGGTAAGGTTACTTATGTCGGGCTGAGTACGACCTCTTCTGAGAACTCTCAGGGAACGTGACGTTCCTCTAGGTTGGTCAGGTAGGATTTCCTTTAAGGACTTATAAGTGACCTTCCTGACTACCACTTCGACTTTGAGGTTATGAAACCGGTGGACTACACTTCTCGACCGAGTAACCTTTTCTGGGACTACGACCCTTTCTAACTTCCGTCCTCCTCTTCCCCTGCTGTCTCCTACTCTAACAACCTACCTTAGTGGTTGAGTTACCTGTCCTCAAACTCGTTTGAGACCCTCTGCCACTCTCTGTCCCTCCGGACCGCACGATGTCAAGTACCCCAGTGTTACTCAACCTGTGTTGACTCGTTGATTTGTTGTTGTTGTATAATTGTATTAAGAAAAGTTATCAGGAGAAGTGGGTCCACGAAAAAATAAGGGATACGTAGGAAGGACGATGATTGTCATGGAGGTTTATAAATGAAACGATTTCAAAAGAAAAAAATTATCAAAGGATATCATTATTCATATGTACGAACGGACGACTCGACGAAGTCAGTACAGACTGAGAAACGTTAGGATACCTGACATCGGGCGGTCCGAAGAGACAGGTACCCTAAGAGGTCCGTTCTTATGACCGCACCCAACGGTACGGGAGGAAGTCCCCTAGAAGGACTATGTCCCTAACTTGGGGACAGAGGACACCGAGGACGTGACGTCCACCTAAGAAATGACGACTCGGTGACCCCTTCGAGGGTTATCCATATTATCAATTCTTCCTATTCGAACCTGAGGTCTTATTCTGTCTTGATTCGAGGCCCTCAACCTGTCCCTTCGGACCGTACGACGTCAGGTACCCCAGCGTCTCAACCTATGCTGACTCATTGACTTGACTTGACTTGGAGGTAAAATTTTTCATGGACTATATACTTTCAATAAATCGGACGACCCCCGAGTAAATAGGGTAGATATTTTAACCCGATTATCCAATAATATTCCTAATTGACTCTATAATACACTTTTTATGAATTACGAACTATGAACCATATTACGTATAGTCGATTATGAAAATAATCAAAGACCTTCCGATACCTTCTCGTCGATTCCTTCGATGAGAATAAGAGATCTTTATTTCTCCGTTTTTGTTTACTGGAAGTCTTTGTACGTATTTTTACCCTATATAGTTTCTTTCTTACGATTATTGGTTCGAATACGAAATTCGAATTGTAGGTCATACGATTTTTGAGGGGTAAGTGGAGTTTTATATGAAATATCTAACGAAAACAACAACCGTGATCCAAACAGTTCTATTTCTTCGGTCCTTTCTTATATAATTATTAGATCCCGCTTGGAAGTTTTGATTTACCCACGGAGGACTGGTCAGTCGTGTTAGAGGAGTCAGGTATTACAAATGTGGCTCAATGATCATTTATGGTTGATTTTTCTATAAGAACCCTTAAGGGAACGTCAGGTCACCAATCCTGAACCACGAAAGTAACGGCACCCGGGTCCCCACACGGGGGGGAGGGGTTTTCTGCATAAGAGACTCCCCTTTTTTTTTTTCTGTTTATTTATTTACTCATAAGTGACATCTTCTATCCCATTTCTAATAAGAATCGGTGTCCTTTTCACTGTATTTTTATATCTGTGTTTAGAAAAAGACATGTCAACTTAATGTACAAACAAGTTCACTTTTTGTTCATCGTTAAAACCAATATTTGACTTGGGTACTGAAAATAACACAGTCGGAAAACCCTCAAGAGACTCTCGGAAGTGATAACATAAAGTTCGAATAAGACGTAATACAGAATTAATCTAATTTGATGTAGTGAACTTAGACTCTAGTAGGATTTAGTGTACTACCTTTTCGATTACTTGGGTTTACGACTCGATGTCGAGAATTTTAGTCACCCTTTGTAGATGTCTCAAAAACTACCCAAACATTGTTGACAGGAAAATCAGTGGAAAGGTTTATGTGATAGTCTTTGGAGGTAAATAGATCGGGATGACCATCGTTTATCTTCGGGTTCGAGAGTAAGGATACTGACTGTTTTATTCTCCCGAATTATATAGACCAATTTAGGGTATAAACGGATAATAAACTTATTTTCAAAAGGTTTGTGTGTTTTTAAGAAAAGTGTAAGTTTTGTAATTTACAAGAAATGATAAGTTAACATAAATATTCCTAGATTTTTACTTTTTTTTAGTTTTTTTGATCCTTTATTCGGTTGAAAATTTTTTAGAAGTTACAGGGACTAGTTCAATTTGTTTTAAGGTAACAGTCAAAAGTCGTATTATCCGTTTGTTTTTTTAAAGTGTCAAGTATAAAAAAAATTAAATCAGTCATGTCGAAACGTATACAGGAAATACTTATTGTGTCATGTTTTGATCGGTTTTCTGGAAATTAGTTTAATCTGAAACAGACTCCAAACCTAAATCGAGTATAACAGAATGGAATAAATACTGTGGGTAAGTAGTCCTAATAAAACAATCATACCTTTTTAACACGTAACATTCTCTCTAATAGATCCTCTTTCTTTAGATTTTGAAATTTTACGTCTTAAATTCAATGGTATTTTAAACCTGATATTCATTTAGTAGTGTGACTACCTTTGAGTGGAAATTTGCAAAAAATTGTCCACACTTATAGACGTCACATAATGTTTCTGTTGTGACAAATTGTTTCGAGTTAATAAAAGTAGTGTCCATTATCGTATAAGTACTTCTCTAACCTCACTGGTTTCCTACAGATAGACGTCAATAAACTTGAAAAAAAGGGTGACGAAAAAGAAAAGTTCTTTGACAATATCCATCCCATCCATGAATACGTGTAAATTAGTGTTGCAAATATATATGAAATACAACGTTTGATGACGACAACACTCCAGTACTGACCACTGATGACAGGATTATTTCGTATACCTTGGATGTACTTTGTTTTTTCACTGGCACTACCAGCGAGTCAGCAGAGAGAAATGCTGGGGTACTTGATATCGGACGGTCCGAGGAGACAGGTACCTTAAGAGGTCCGTTCTTACGACCTCACCCATCGGTAAGGGAAGAGGTCGCCTAGAAGGTCTCGGTCCCTAACTTGGACCCAGAGGACGTGACGTCCGTCTAAGAAATGGTAGACTCGGTACTTCCTTATGAACGTACGTATTTGGTGGAGATCTTTCTATTACGTTCTTTATCTGATGATACTAAAGAAGACCTCTTTTCTCGTCAAAGAAGTCTTTTTTATGAAGAAAATAGAAATATAAGAACATGTTACTTGGACACATTGAGGAAGTTTTTATTGTTTGATAAGACTTTATTCACCTCGGTTTCTGTACGTGTTTAAATTATGACAAATACAAATACTTTGTCTTTGTCTAATTTTCAGTCAGTACTATTGGATACATACTTGGTCCTTTCCATAAACGATTTGCCCTGATGGAGGTGACGAGTCCTCCGTTTAGGTATGTAGGTCCGGAGTCGTGTTCCGACCGGACCTACTCTCGCACTCAACCAAATTGTCTTCCATGGGTCAGAGACTCTAAACTCCCGTGGGGAACAATTCCTCTGGTGGAGGAGAACCAAGGGAGGAAGTACCACTGAGTGGTACAACGGGGAAGTGGTAGGTGTATTTGGACATCTCTTAATTCCCCCTCCTGGGAGAGGACCCTCGAAGGGGATCTCCTCCGTCAGGTCGGGACGAAGTACTGTCGAGTCCGTACATCTCGATGAAGAGGTTGAGAAGGGTCAACCACGTCACATTTCTTAGGTGCACGGCTACGTCCACTGTGCCCAAGTTAGGGACCCAACCCTTCTAGGGGACCGCATCCTTTATCGTTGGTCGAGGTCATGAGACGGACCTTTTGAGGTGTCCGATGTGAGGTGTCTCATAGGTTTCTCGACTTGTACTGACTCGTGTGTGTGTGTGAGGTGAGAACTGGAAAAAGAGTCAAAAGGGACAAATCATAAATGTGATGTGTTGTGGTTACCAAATGCACTCGTCCGGGAAGAACGTGTTTTAATGTGATCAAGTAAATGAACCATTTATAAATGGCTCTGAGACGGTACACAGTCCGATGCACAGTTCGTGACTTTCAAAATACCTTACATTAAGAAAGTTATTTTTGATCTTAAATTTCTGGTCTCCGTAGATACTGAATCGGTGGTTTTAATAATATAAGGTAAACAAATTGTGGAAGGATACACTGTCGTACTACTATCTACGGATGATATGTAACAAGGATTAAGAATTACCTATAATTGTAAAGATAAGATACTTACTCTTTTGACTCCGACCTACCTAAAGTCAGTGGACGGGTTCCAGTTTGTCAACCATTCAAACTCGTAATGTCGGTCAAGATAGACCAAGGTTTCGGATTCGAGGTGAGTGACCGAAGTGGTGACGACGGAGTCACTTTTTATTAGTTGAAAGAGTAAACGTAATTAAATCTTATATCACGTTAAAAGAAAAGGTAAATAATAAAAATGAGTTTTTGTGAATTTACGTTTTTAGGATGATTGTATCTTTTCGTCTTCGATTTTACATTTAAATTACTTCCGTTTATTTTATTACAACCGACAATTTCTTTCGACTCTCTCTTTTACGGTTTAAAATATCACGTGATGTAAGATATTTTATCTTGGATTGACTTTAACTGTAGTGAAGGAGACCGGAATAAATGGGAAACCGGAATTTATTCACCGACAATTTCTGTTGTCAAAAAGAAAGCGATTTTATTTAATTCACTTATATCGAGGAAGTAAACACACTACTTTGTGGGGGTCCTCCGGTTGATACAGTTGAAGATGTAACAGAAGTGTCAGTACACTTTTGGGGTACATGGTAGAACCTAAACGAGAAATCTCCGAGTTTAAAAGTTTCTGAGACATTAAGTAATATAATTTATAATGACTTATGGTCAATGTACGATACTTGACACGTTTTCTCTTTAAACTGGTCGTGGAAAGGTCCCTTAAGAAATACATTTTTTGAAGTTGGGACCTGTGGTATCAATAAAAAGTATGACTACTCAAGGAAAAATGAAGTTTAACATTCTACACTGAATCTTGGACCCCTCTTTCGTATATTAAAAATATCACGAGTACGATTTGAAAAAGTTTCTTAGTCGCCCCGCCCCCCCCCCCGTCCCCCTGATTTAGGAAAGTTTTAAGGTAGTTACAAAAGTAACATTTCTGAAAAAGAGACCTTCAGAAGTGAATCACACGTCCCGTAAAAACATTTAAAAACTTTTCAACCCAATTCTTAGTTCTTCGGAGAAAGGTTAACGAAAGAATAAAAACGGACATCACAAGAGATAAGTAGAGACCGACGGATACGAAGTTTGGGACGAGTTTACTTTCGTACCTCCCCTGATTGCGAAAAGAAATTCCACACGTTGTCACACGTTTACTTTACGATGAAGGATGTACGGTAATAATTTTATATAGTGTAACAATGAGAGGAATGTACCGGTTTAAAATTCGTTCATATATGAGACCTTTAGTAAATTAGGTTGAGGTATTAAATTTCCGATATTTTTGATTCCATTAGTACTTTCGTAATAGATGCTAATCGGTTTTTTAGAAAAACATTGGACTCAAGTGACTATCAACACAATGGGTTGAGAAGTATTTCGAGAAACTTTCGTCTCTAAGAGGTAGTTGACGAGTGACTCATATGTGATACTCCCTCCGTGACACATCCGATCTGTCCGGGGGTTTAATTATTGACCCTACACTTCTTCATAAGGATACTCTCGTTAGATAGCTTCAGGAGTTATCTCCAAGATTGATACGGACCTTCTGAACCCCCCTCCGTTCAGTAGACCTGACTGTAAACTCGTCCCAAACTTCGTGTCCGTCGGTCTCTACTTATCTTTTGTGACGTCCGTTTTTATTCTTTCGTCTCTGTGTCTCGTCTTTGGTCGTGTGGACTCCCTTGCTTCTGACATTCGTGACACAGTTCGCCCGAAGTAGGAATCTCGTTACGCCTCCCGAGAGGACCGCCGGCTCACCATTTCTCAGGCGGACGGTTACGACCTGTGTGCCCAAGTTGGGGACTGGACTCTTCTGGGGTTCCGGAACCTCGTTGATTCTGGCACATGGTGTTGATACCTCAGACACGAGATCTCGGTACCTCCCGGCTGATGACTGCAGGTACGCCGGCTCTCGGACACGAGGTTTTTCTCTCGCACCGGAAGGGTGAGTGACTTTGATCTCTTTTTATAGACTCGCCGTTACTTCCGGACGACGACGACGACGACGATTCAGCAAAGTCAGCACAGGTTGAGACACACTGGGGTATCTGCCGTCGGGTGGTCCGAGGGGGCAGGGACCCTAGCAGGGACCCTAAGAGGTCCGTTCTTGTGACCTCACCCAACGGTAAAGGAAGAGGATCGTGTTGGTTTTTATTTATTTCATTTTAATAAAAATTTTCGTACCACTCACTTACCTCTATAAATTCGTACTGTATTCTAAACGTCAAATCTTTACAGGAGTCTACCGGAACACTTCTTGGTGGTCTCCATCTCTTCTACATTTCCTGACCCATTATAGACTTGATTCAAGGTCTGTCTCTGCTAGTCCTCTGTAATCTACGGTGTGTGACCTAATGAAGGAAACATTGGGGTGGGTCGAGTCCTTTTATGAGGTCAGAATGGTGTCAGAGTTAATTGTGTTCTTGTTTCTAATAATATTAACAGACTTAATGATTCAGTCATTAAACCTTCAGTGGTTCAACCTTCCGATTCAGAAGGTTGTTTTTCATTACTCTAAAAATTTTTGATTTGTACTCAACTAAGACATTCTTTATATAAGGGTCTAAAAATAATGTGATTTACGATTATTAACTTTAAAGTTTAAATGGAGTTTAAACGGTTCATGGTGTATCTTAGACTATATCAGAACACCTTCTTGGTTTACCCGTGACTGATGTAGTCGTTTAACCCGACGATTTTTTAGTAATTATATGTCTTTTACTTACATTGAAAACGTATAGAACGAACGGTCTTCTATTATTGTGTGGTTCAAGAGTTTTATTACACAAAAGTATCCTAATAATGAAGACTTATCTACATTAATCAACTAACTTTCGTTAATACAAACTGGGTCACCAAAGATTATCGTAGTTTCCATGATTACCGGTGGAAAGAGTCACACAGTCGTTGGGACAAAATTCCTTTAATAATGTGACACGTATTCGTCTTCTGGGTAGGATCGTTAATCTTTTTCTTTTCCAACTGTGGAGGTTGAACCCGTTCACACCGTAATGGAGACCCAGAACCAAAAGAAGACACAGTTAACACTATTATTGCGGACAGTATGGACGACAGGTCCAACGATATCTCTAGTTTACTCATGTTTTTGTTTCTTAAAAATTTCCTGTAAAGAAGAAATGTACCGTTTTGTGTCCTAATGGACTGTGCGTCTGCGTTTAGGAGAAAGAAGGTCTATCGTGTATGTTAGTTATGGTGAGTAGAACCTTTAGTCAGTACATAGTACCCTACGAAGAGACATAAATATAATGTGTTAGAGGTTAAACAGTTTCATATAAAATAAAAGGACAGTTAGTCTACAAAATAAAAAAGTTAAGTTTTAGACGAAAAGACTAAGAAATTAATTTTTTGTGGGATTAAAAGATACATTTCTAATAAAAGTAGAGTTTAAAGGTTAAAGCCTATATTGTCTTTCTCTACTTTTCTTTTTATGTGTTAAATTATTCTAAGATTATTTAATTTGGTTATAATAAGAAAAATCGAAATCTGACCAAATGTCTTCTTCAGTAAAGGTGTCTAATTAACTGTTGATACCTTTCGTCTAATAGAAAGTAAATCACTTAAATATATTTTAATAAAGTAGATTATAAAATATAATTATAACAACTTATACATCCTTTATACGGTTCAGGATTCCCTGTCTTCGTTAGTGTACTTTTACGATCTTTAATAGAAAGGTTAATTAAAGATAATTTTGTTTGTCAGATTCTTAAGTTTCTTTATATGTTTCGATAGAGAACGAAACATTTCGATTTAATTCATAAATTCTGTGAACTTTCATATTTACCTTTTGGTATAAGATACATATTGACTTTTTAATACTGATTTAAGTCGTTAATTTTGACCATATTATCTATAAATTCATCGAACCATGTCATGTATACCAATACTATGAATTTTAACAGATCTTTATTATATGACACATAGAATATATTATGTGTCTACCAATTGAAAGAGATACTTTTAAAAGTCGTACGTAATTGTGTTATTTTTGGTAACTAATATAAAATGGTGTTTATTAACTCTGGGTCTCAATAACTAACAACTTGAAAGGAAACTGACACAAATTTTATACAATCAAAAATGTGACTTCCATGTACATACGTGTTACTGGGAGAAATACCTCGGTGACAAAATGATTTAGGGAAAAACAGTGAGATGTTTTCCCGTTCGAATCGGATGGTTGTTTTGTCGACTTTTCTTGTCATCGTTGCTCATTTACAGGGGGACTACCCAGATATTTTTCCCAGGCAAGGGTAGTACTTCTTCCGCCCGTACATTGCACCCAACCCTCGTTCATGACCTCGATAACACGTAACACATACTAGAGCTCATCTCTTTCGGTAGACAGGAAAAGGGACTTTTTCCTGGGGGACACTCGGAGAAGAGTGCCTGGTAATGTCGAAGGCAGTTGGGATTGTGACGTGTCCGAAACTTGACTACAGACAGACAGTGTCTTCAAGTAGTGACTGGTGAAAAGGGGTCTCCAAAGTACCCCAAATCCGACTTCACTGGTTGGTGCTGGATTGTTTTTCTAATCACACAGGCCTGTGTTTCGTTCTGTCTCCGTACTCCCTGGGAGACACATTGTAGGACGGTGTGTCGTATCCTTTGTCACCTACGTCAGTCGATGTCTTGTACGTCTCCGCGGCCTCCCTCTTCTTTTCTCCTAAACCTTTCCCTGAGACAGAAGGGAACCTTTGTTCACGAGAAATGACGATTGTCCGTAAAAGGGCTTCTCAACATTATTAAGACAGAGAAATATATTCTTTATAATGGTCTTTACTGTTAAAGTAAGTTGGAGTCCGTTTTACTTCTTATCTCACGTTACAATCCAAAGAGAGACATTTCAAAATAAAATCTACCGTTAGTAACCATCTCGATACCTTAATATTGTCCGGGACCCCAAACAGATGTGTGGTGGGACGACGGTTTCGCCATTTGCGGAAGGATGTTTTGGAGACTGTCCTTCGATACACTCCCAGGAGAGAGTCGGAGGGAGGAGACCCGTTTGCGGATATGTGACAGGTCACAATTGGAGTTTCTGTTAGAGAAGAGATCAGAAGGGACGGAGTAAGAAGAGACGTATGTGACGATAGTGTCTTGACTATTGTAAATTGATACGAATAATGTACACAGAGAAAAATGATCTATTCAAGAGTTCCTATTCCCCCGAAGGGACCATCGAGTCGACCATTTCTTAGGAGGACGTCTCGTCCTCTGGGACCAAGCTAAGGACCCAGTCCTTCTGGGTGACCTCTTCCCTATCCGACGGGTGAGGTCATAAGAACCCGAAGGGACCACCGAATCGACCATTTCTTAGATGAACGTTACGTCCTCTGGACTCAAGTTGGGGACCCAACCCTTCTAGGGGACTTCTTCTCTTTTCGATAGGTGAGGTTATAAGACCGGACCTCTTTAGGTACCTGACATATCAGGGACCCCAGGGTTTCTCAGCCTGTGCTGACTCGTGTAAAGTGAAAGTGAAAAGTTTCTATTTCTAATACAGTATAATAACGTATTTGGATTCTGTCCCGAACTGTGTATCTTCCGTTAATTATTGATAAAAGTGACAGTAAGAACTTTAGAGGGGTACTACCTGTCGGGTGGTGTCGTTTTCCTTCGATGAAAAAATTTTTGACTTTACATCAACTAAATGTCACAACATAATCTTTCCTTCGGTAAAAATTTGTTCTTGCAACAACCCTCACCTCATCCATGGTTCTAAATGAGGGAAAATTGAAGGGTCTAGGTTCAGAACGGGACGTCAAGATTCGTCTGCACCAGACGGTGTGCAGACTGTTATCGGTGGGACGAAGGAATTGTAGTGACGGTAGAGATCGAGAACAGAAAAAGTTCGATTCACAAGGATAAAAGAAGACGACAATAAGGAAATTCTATTTAAAGTCTACAATTTTTTATATATAAAAAACTACAAAAAGTAAGAGTAACGGAAAGTAGGGAGATCATGACGAGAGTAAACAGTCATAAAGGAAGTTTTACTTTGTTTTATGATGTACGTACAAAGTCAGTCACGTAGTGTGTCTTGACGATGGACGAACAGGGTCCGTGTTCAATGTTTACGTCGGAATATACAAGGAGAAGTGGAAGAGGAAGGTGAATACGAAGACTTTCCCTACTAACTTTTGAAGTCACCCTAATCGTGGAGACAAAAGAGGTACTGTTATATAAAATGGGTGGTGTGTCCTTTGGGGACGCAGTTCAGGTAGTAGTAAGTTTACAAACATGATTTTTCGGAGTTTACTATTCGTCAACGAAGCTCATTAATCGGACTAACTTTCTGTTCTCCGTCCTCACCCCGTTCTCTCCCTCCTTCCTTTTAGAATGACTAAAGAGGTCAAAGTTTTCTCTTAAAGAAGAGTTTCATACATCGTTGATTAAACCTAAAAAGGACATTATTTATGTCTTGTTACAGGGTTCTTTTAGACCGAAGGATATGAAGTTATTGTTTATTTTTAGAAATAACTTTTATAATTGTGTCTCAAGTATCTCTTTAAAGTGAATCATCATTTATAGTTATGGAACCTTCAGAAAGTATCTTGTATCTACTAAAGGTACATAGACTAAGACAATCCCCTTCGTATGACTGACTTTGGCGGGTGGGACCGGTTCGGGAAATCAATGGTAAGGGCACTTAACAAAATACTGTCCTCTAGGACAATTCCTTATGCCTTGATTATTCGGTGGTGGTTGGCCTTCTCAAGCCCTTTCCATTTTTCCTCTGTGGCACACAGGCAGGTGAAGGGTCTTCGGGGGAGAGACCGTAGGTAGAACCGACCCGCTACGTATATGGTGGTCCTTTCTGACTTAATCTTACTAACCGGTTTCTGGTGGGCTTTTGATTAGGGTAGTGGTATTTTGGGCTCTGACGCTCGGTGCACCGTCTCGTCAAGAGGACCCAAGGGAATCGGATGACGAAAGGTGGGTCCACGGGAAAGGATTATTTTAGAGAACGAAACAGTCGTGTTCGTAGAGGAGCCTGTTAAGTAAAGGTTTACAATCTGTTCTTGGGTCAAATCCCGGGTCCTTCCCCTGGGGAAAGGACGTTGTTAAGATGAAGACGTCAAGTTATAATCTCAAAAAGACCGGGTCAATTATATAGAATAATAGTAATACAATGTGGTACCGAACGTATACTTATAAAAGAGTTAAGTTATACACGACAATAAAATTACTTGAACTCAAGTTAGTCGTGTAGTTAGGTCCGGTGGAGAGACGTTTGTCTTATTATCTTGAATGAACTAGATAAGTTAAAGTTTGGGTAATATCAGATGATCAGTCTGTCGTACGTTGATACCTTGAAATATTTACATGTTACTAATATAGTAAACAGATCGTAAGTATAAAGTATATACCATTTTACCATACGACTTTATTTATAAACCGTCGAAGTAGTTTCTTTTTACGATCTACGGAATTTGATATAAAAAAAATTTTAAATCAGGATATCAAAGAACTCTTTACAAAAAATACAAGAAAGATACTTTCAATAAAATATCTTGACTTACCGGTAAATAGTCAAGAATGTCTTAAGATTTCTTGATTTATATGACAGTATGTATATTCTTTACGTAAAGAATACTTTTAAATGTTATACGATGTGACTCAGGAATCCAGACCGATTAATACTCTTTGTCGGAAGAGAATTACTCCATCAATTTTATTCTTATAAAAGGGGTTCCTGATGGAAAGTCAAAGTCAAGATAAGTACTTCTTAAACCACTGAACCTGTTCCCCAAGTGGAGGGAACTTCTTGAGAGTTGTTTACTAAAAAAAATTCTTTCATTTGATTAGAAGGTTAAACAATGTTGACCAAATTACAAATTCAAATTTTAGAAAAGTTTGACATCAATACTCTAAAAGTATCAGTTCCTGGTTCCTTACGTTAACTAAATCACAAATCGGTAATTCTTCCATTAAAACACTAAAAATTTTTGTTATATATATATATATATGTGTGGACAGAGTATTAATTTTCGTTTGATACTCAAGAACTTATCAAATTTTTTTCACATATTTTCGTTTATTAGATTATATTTTCTATAAAATTTTTTACAAAAGATTTCTTGTCCGGTAAATACTTTTTAGGATGTTAATTCCCAAGTTTGTACTTATCAGTCTAGATTATTTCTTTAGGGTTAGATTACTAAGATTCCTATGACTTTCTACGCCGTCCCAGATCGTCGATCGTTTCCCAGATGTAGTAGAATACTCCTTCGATGAAAAGTATCTCGAGAAGGTGTTTGACTAGATGTGGGGGGACGAAGTCTCGTTCGTAGAAGAGTGTCTTCGGAAGTCTTGTCTCGGTTACGTTTTTATGAAGAGAGAAACCACTACTAGGAAAATTGTCGGACTTATTAGTGTGACTCTAAGTTCGTAAACGTAACTGGAATTTGACAACAGAAAGTGTGTTCACTTACGAGTGAGAGACCCAGACGAAATCCTGGCTTTTTTTGTATGTTTATAATTTGTGAAGTTGTCCGTACTTGTTTCTTCTACTTTTATACTCGTTTAAAATTCATAACAGAAGAGAAATCGTTTCACGTAATGAGATGCAACTTTTCTATAAAATTACACTTTTTGTTGGGTTTACAAATAGGTAACTGTCAGAACAAAGTTAATATGTAGGTAAGTCACCGTAACATAAATCGACAATTTCGTTGTTTCCTACTCTGTCATAACGGATATTTTATAAGAACGGTTTTTACGAATTGGACTTAGAATAACTAAAATTTCCTTTGTGTGGGAAAACCGAGACGTTCGTCGTGGTACCGCCGACCGTTTTTGTTTTCGGAATACCTTCCGTCTTTTTTCCCTCGGTTCTTCTTTTACCAACTAGATAAAAGATTTTTTCTAACCATCCTGTACTTTCGTGCTCGATACTCTTGATACCTTTTGTGATCAGTGTTCTTGAGTTCTTTGATTTGACTGGACTACCGGAGTTCCCAGTACAAAAACTTTATTCGGAACGACTAGACGTCTTACTATTAACGTAAGTCTTTTAGGTTCTATTAATGACCCCTACAAGTCTCTTTTTTTTTGACGTACTGATTGAAGACACCATACCTAGAATGAATATTTTTTACATGAGATACTAGTTTTTTTGCCGTCTGGTACTAACTTCGAGTACAACTACAGTTCCGGTCACAACCAATAAATGAAATAGACAAGACACAACCGAAATGATTTTTAGAGTTATTAGTCTCAGTCTTCTGGAGAATATGGTTTGTGATCATCTTTCTGGATGACCTTTTTGGATGTTGAAAAATTCTGTAACGAATTAAAAAGAAAACACTAATTCTTACTTTGGGTCGTTGATATCTAATACTCCAACGATACTCAACTGAAATACAGTGTTGGACTTTTAACGATAGAACTTGTTTAGGGACTGTAGTCGAACGATATAAAAATCTTAAAAAGAGAAAAGATTTTTGTCCTTTCTTTTGGATCCAAGGTTTATTTACGCCATAAAAAATTTCAACCTCCACACCCTTCTTGTCAATAAAACTATAAAAATCTAACGAAAAATTAGTTTGTCATCATCAAGATTGAAACGTCCCTTCCTGGTCGTGAGGTATAGAGTTCGGTGGAAACCTTACAAATTGACCGGACTCGTAGGTAAGACCTTCCGCGTACCTATACTCGACTGACACTGGATTTCCCTGTTGAACCAGGGTATGACCAGTGTTGATTATCAGATGAGTTTCGTATAAAAATATACGTTCTTCATGTTATCGAAAATTACCCTTTCCGGTGAAGGTTCAAGAATTACCAATAATTAGACAAAAAGGGGTTTTATGACCTAATTGTCTAATACGGGTCGATCAATTATTCCTCGCTGTGATTTCATTTCCCCGAAGGGACCACCGAGCCACCATTTCTTAGGCGGACGGTCACAACCTCTTAGTCCTCTGCACCCAATCTAGGGTCCCCATCCTTCTAGGAGACCTTTTCCTTTACCGTTGGGTGAGGTCATAAGACGAACCTTTTAGGGTACCTGTCTCCTCGGACCACCCGATATCAGGTGCCCTAGTGTTTCCTCAACCTTTGTTAAATCCCTGATTTGTTTTTGTTGATTTCATTTCTCTAATTATCTTCAAACAAACAAAAAATTCTGATATCGAGATATAACATCATTATATTCGGGTAAAGGATCAGTGAGATCATTGAAAGAAGGAACTTTTGTGAAGAGAAGAGACTTTTGGAGATCTTGCCCCTGACAATAAAGATTCAATGTCAGTTTACGTTAAGTTAATTATATTAGTACATAAGAGTGACTTAAAGGTCTTGTACAGTTGTACGGTAGAACGTCCGTTGTCTTTTGGTTGGATTATCCTTTGACTACTCAGTGTGACAATTTAATACAAAAACGAAGTTCATATAAAAACTTTGATCAAGTCGAGAGGTACTTTAGGACAAAAATATACTTCTTATTTCAAGTATGATTCGTTAAGAAGTTTATAAGGTTTTTATATCACCTTACAACTATCCAAAGACCGACGTAAAATTTAGGTAGAAAGGTTACTTATTTTCGTTGTCTTTAGTTTCAAAGACGTTTCGGAGTCCTGTTTTGAAGTTCTTGTCAGTTCACGAAGTCTTTACTAATAATATTAGTCTTATGACCGAAGGGACCACCGAGACACCATTTCTTGAGCGGACGGTTACGTCCTCTGTATTCTCTGTACCCAAGCCAGGGACCCACCCCTTCTAGGGGATCTCCTCCACTACCGTTGGGTGAGGTCATAAGTACGGACCTCTTAGACTACCTGTCTCCTCGGACCATCCGATGTCAGGTATCCTAACGACTCAGTCTCTACTGGCTTCACTGAATCGTGCGTGAGTGAGAAAACATGAATGTTTTGATGTTATAAAAGGGTAAATATCGTGTTTTTGATTTGGTCTCGATTTCCCACTTTTTTACTTGTCTGAAACCTTCCTTAATACTCCTCTAAAGTGAATTGATATTTTAGTTCTTTTTAAAAATTTATAAAATTTTATGGTAAAGGATTAAGGAAAATGATGGTGGGGTGAAGTTCTCAAGGGATGATGCGATCTCTCCCACGGTTCTCTTGTTGTGAAAATAAGTGAAAGATACATTAAGCATACGTAATACCCTACATCTTTGTAAGTATTATAAACTTAATGGTTAAGATGAATATCCATTATATCCGTTAGGTGTGTTTCCGTATTTCTATATTCTAATAAGTGACACTTCAATAAAAAATATTGAATTTTTATTAGTTTTCCGTATTTTTCTGTTTTTAACAATTACCCCTTTCCCTCGTTGTATTTCCTTTCCCTTATTCTCTATGTTTAATGATCCACATTTTATTCGATGTTCTTATATAATATGTTGTACCTCTTATATCGGTTATAAAATATTGTTGGTTTTTACCTGATATTAAAATTTTTGACAATGTGTGATATGACATATGGACATTGGGTATTTATGATACATCATCTAGTCATTCAACGAGTCAGCGCAGGTTGAGAAACGCTGGAGTACCTTACATCGGGCGGTCCGAGGAGATAGGTACCCTAAGAGGTCCGTTCTTGTGACCTCACCCAACGGTACGGGAGGAGGTCCCGTAGAAGGGTTGACGTCCCTGACATAGGTCCAGAGGACGTAACGTCCGCCTAAGAGGTGGACCCGGTGGTCCCGTTATGAACCTTTCTTCTTACGAAATTCAATAGACTTACGACAATCCACCGAGAATGTGAGGTTAGATTTCTGTCTTGTGGGATCAAATTGTTTTCGTAACTAGGTGGGTACTTGTCCACCGAGAATCTGTATATTAAAATAGATTTGTCTTTTCGCAGGGTACTGGTATTTACAAATTTTGTACTATGTAATAAAAGGGGTAAAACCTCTGGTGTTATGTGTATAGGATGTCATTTGTTTGGACGAATGTAAACAAGTGGCGTCATGTAGAGATTGAACAGAACTTTGAACAAACGATTGTACTTCTTCTTTGCCACAAGACCCCTTGTGTTGACCTGTGTGACTATATTGTTTTCTGTTTTCTCATGTACCTAGTAACAATATTTCTGTTAAGGATTCCACGAGTATCTATCTACTTACCATTCGTTTTCCCTTTCTGATGATCTTTCGGTAAACCAAGAGAGGACTCGAGACAATTCGAACCCGTAAAGTAGTGTCTTAGTCTTCTTTTGGTACAACCAGTCAAGTAGTTTAAAGGTCTAGTATACTTCGGTTTTTGTCAACCTTTACATAACTTTCTTAGTGTTAGGGTTGTTCAGGACTTTCCGATCCTAAACCCAGATATTTTTATCTACTTTTTAGATCACTTATGTTATATTTCAGAACTAAACGGAGGGGTGAGGGGGTTTTTGTGTTTTGACGTTTTAGTTCTCACTCTTTCTGGCCGGAATTGTCTTCGTATATACTTTTTATGAATCTCCAAAAGTAGTTATAATTTGAGTCACAGTCAATTATCTTAATACCTTGGTCTTTCTTTTAATGACAGTATAATCCGACTTAAACGTCCTCTCATATATTTTGATACCTTCAAAAGAAGAGGAAGGAGGAGTATCTACTGGTGGTCCGTAGACTCCGAAATGAGTCTAGTTACACGTTGTCAAATTCTTTCTTCGTCTGTGGGACTTTACAGAGTTATTCAGTTACCGTAAAATCTTATTTTGAGAGTTTTTCTTTAATCTTATCTACTAAGGTGTATAAACTTCTCAACAGTGTTCTGTCTCCATAAAGTTAAGAAAAAATGCTACGTCCCGCCCTACCATATGTCTTAGTTTACCACTTACGGGTTTTCTACTTAAAATTGGATTGTTTGTCTTCTTCGAAACATTATTTGACCAGGTTTCTAGCTTACCAGATAAGTTCTTTATTATTACTCAATACTAGTAAATCAGTTTAACAGTAACTCCTTTAAGTTGATAGTCCATGTTACAATTCAGACCTATCGGAAATTTCTAGAAGTGTTGTGACTCTAAGATTTTACGATAGTTTCTGTCGTAATGGTAAACCTCTGTAATAGTTCTTGATGTATTATGTAAGATATACCTTAGTCCCTATGGTCACGGTTACCCATGACCTACGACTGAACCCTTTAGGTTAAAAGTGAAAAGTCCTAAATGCTTCAAATAACAATTTTGTCAGTAATAATTTTAAATTTGATATATTGGAATGTTACTCTATTTAATATACTTTTTGCTTTGATCAGTTGTTGGTTTGAATACCGAAGTATTACAGTAAAACAATCGAAAGTTGACTGAGACCACCCTATAAGTGTAGAACCTTTAGATGTTTACGACATTTGACCCCGAAGAAAAAATCTCACCAGCAATTTATAAATAGTAGTCGTATAGTGACCTTTTGAGTCGTCACCGGTGTCCTGACCTTTTCCAGTCAAAAGTAAGGTTAGGGTTTCTTTCCGGTACGGTTTCTTATGAGTTTGATGGTGTGTCAACGTGAGTAGAGTGTACGATCATTTCATTACGAGTTTCAAGAGGTTCGGTCCGAAGTCGTTATACACTTGACACTTAAAGGTCTACAAGTTCGACCAAAATCCTTTCCGTCTCCTTGGTCTCTAGTTTAATGGTTGTTAGTGGCGACCTAGTAACTTTTGCATTCTCTCAAGGTCTTTTTGTAGATAAAGACGAAATAACTGATACGGTTTCGGAAACTGACACACCTAGTGTTATTCGACACCTTTTAAGACTTTCTCTACCCTTATGGTGTGGTGGACTGCCCGGAGAACTCTTTAGATATACGTCCAGTCCTTCGTTGTCAATCTTGACCTGTACCTTGTTGTCTGACCAAGGTTTATCCTTTTCCTCATGTAGTTCCAACATATAACAGTGTGACGAATAAATTGAAGATACGTCTCATGTAGTACTCTTTGCGACCCGACCTCCTTCGTGTTCGACCTTAGTTCTAACAGCCCTCTTTATAGTTATTGGAGTCTATAGGTCTACTGTGGTGGGAATACCCTTTGTTACTTCTTCTTGATTTCTCGGAGAACTACTTTCACTTTCTCCTCTGACTTTTTCAACCGAATTTCGAGTTGTAAGTCTTTTGATTCTAGTACCGTAGATCAGGGTAGTGAAGTACCTTTTATCTACCCCTTTGTCACCTTTGTCACCGTCTGAAATAAAGAACCGAGGTTTGAGTGACGTCTACCACTGACGTCGGTACTTTAATTTTCTGCGAATGAGTTACCTTCCTTTCAATACTGGTTGGATCTGTCGTATAAGTTTTCGTCTCTGTAATGAAACGGTTTTTTCCAGGTAGATCAGTTCCGATACCAAAATGGTCACCAGTACATACCTACACTCTCAACCTGACACTTCTTTCGACTCGTGGCTTCTTAACTACGAAAACTTCACACCACAACCTCTTCTGAGAACTCTCAGGGAACCTGACGTTCCTCTAGGTTGGTCAGGTAGCATTTCCTCTAGTCAGGACCCACAAGTGACCTTCCTGATTACAACTTCGACCTTGAAGTTATGAAACCGGTGGACTACACTTCTCGACTAAGTAAACTTTTTTGGGACTACGACCCTTTCTAAACTTCCGTCCTCCTCTTCCCCTACTGTTTCCTACTCTACCGACCTACCGTAGTGGCTGAGTTACCTGTACTCAAACCCATTTGAGTCCTCAACCACTACCTGTCCCTCCGGACCACACGACGGCAAGTGCCCCAGCGTTTCTCAACCTGTACTGACGCACTGACTTGGTTTGACTTATAGAACGTAGTTACTCATAAATAGTTCGACGGTGTACATGTCGTAGTCCGACATATTTAGTTTCATATTTAGTTTCGTTAGAAGGAAGTCCTTATCCTTTTCTTGATCCTTCGTTACAGATTTGAAAAATTTCACTAGACAGAAGAATAACATATGTAGCACCATACAAATATGTTGTCTACTGAGATATCGGAACTTTTTCTTGCTACATTCAGTCAAACATGACCCTTCTATGTGTTGTTTGATCATTGTCGTCTGAGGAGACCCCCTTTGTAACACACGGTATGTTTACAAACAAACAACAGTATACATACATACTAAAATTATTATTATTGTTACGATAACGATTCAGTGAAGTCAGCACAGGCTGACACACGCTGGGGTACCTGCCGTCGGGTGATCCGAGGGGGCAGGGACCCTAAGAGGTCCGTTCTTGTGACCTCACCCAACGGTAAAGGAAGAGGTTACGTACTTTCGCTTTTCACTTTCACTTCAGCGAGTCAGCACAGGCTAAGAAGTGCTGGGGTACCTGACGTCGGGTGGTCCGAGGAGGCAGGTACCCTAAAAGGTCCGTTCTCATGACCTCACCCCACGGTGACGGAAGAGGTTTATTACGATATTAGTTTGTGTTTCTTCCTCCAGCTGGACCCCGTTATGAAAGAAAATGGTGTTCCCCCTCTCTTCTCGTTGGTACTGTTTTCGTCATCTTCGTCTCTACCTTACGAATTTCGAGTCTCCCGCGACGTGACCGGCGGAGGTCTACTCCCCTACTAGGACAATTATGCAGGACTGACAAGACTGGTGGAAGGTAGAGGACAAGAAGATCTCCTCGGACGACACCTCGACTATAAGGACGGAAGGAATGAGTGACCCCTAGGTCTGCCGAGTTACCATTTCTTAGTGGACGTTACGTACTCAACGTCCTCGACACCCAAACTAGGGACCCAGTTCTTCTAGGGGACCTCCTCCTTTTTGGTCGGGTGAGGTCATCAGAACGGACCTCTTAGGGTGCTTGTCTCCTCGGACCGCCCGGTGTCAGGTACCTCAACGTGTCTTAGCCTGTGCTGGTTGTGTTAGCGTAGGACGTTAGTGACCGTCACTAAAGGTGGGGACCCCTTGTAGACCGTTACAACTTTGTACAAAACATAAGATCTTTGCCTCACGTTGATCGTAGATCACTCTCGGGTCCCTACGACGACTTGTAACATGTCACGTGTCCTGGTGGGGTGTTGTTTCTTAATAGGTCGGGTGTCACAGTTGTCACTGTTTCGAGTCTTAGGGACGTGAGGAGAAATGAATTCCGGTGGACTTACCTGAGTCAAGAAATTTTCGGTTCTCAGAGCGGTTCAGGGTCTCTAAGACAGGAGCGATCTTTTGTACCGGTATCTTAGACTTGACTGAAAATTCTTTCGGACATTCAGAGGCATTTTTATTGACGGTTACCTTTCCTCGGACGTCTTTCCAATTTTTGCAATGCGAACTGGATTGTTGATTGAGTGTTTCTATTAAATAGAACTCTTTTTAGTGGGCTAAACCGTACATCGGTCGTAAAGAGGTTTCATAGTGTTGTAAGTAATCACTTGAAACGGTAAAAGATCTTTTTCAAAAAATTTTTAGGTTCATTGAATAAATTATTGTACAACGATAAAAACTTAAGTGCTTTTCATGTACTTGACCTTACTACTCAAGTTTACGGTCAAAATTTGGGTAATTTTAATCTGTGTCAACCGATGTCCGATATAAAAAGATCGAAAATGAAGGGAACATCAGGTCAGACGTCAAAGTTGTGGTGACAAGGAAACATTCTCAAATCGTCGGCTGAATAAAGAAATTTACCATTCCGTATACCGTGTCCCACAGTAAGTATCATTTGTCGTTATATATAAAATAATTAACTTATTTTTCCGTAAATTTCTGATGACATGTGTATTAGGGAATCAGAAACAGTCCCCACCAACCTCAATCCATTGTGGTCTCCAGTCAATGATGGATTTTTTATCTTTAAAATGTATGATTATATGTTTTATAAATTATAAATATTACTTGAGAGAGGAGATAGATCATTGTCCTCTGAGGGTCTTGTATTTGACGAAGACTTCTTCCATTTATGAAGGGATGGTTTTCTCGACCGGTTAGTGGTACATCAAGTTACACAGTGGTGGGTGGGTCGGGGATAAGATTGTATGAAAGAAGGTTCTTGTATACCCTCCCGGTGATATATCGAAGTCAGTAAGAAGACGGTTTTCAAGTCACCCGAATCAGTTTTCCACCTTCGTTGACTTTGTCCGACCTCGTCTCTTCTCATAGATATGGGGACCCGTCGACTCCCGACTCGAGAAACTTTATCATTCATTTGTGACACGTATCCATAGTTCTCTGCCCTTCCGTCTAGTTTGTTTTGTCTCTGTTATCCTCTCCATTGACCGGTTCTTATCCTTTATTTAGAGTCTTTCACTTTCACAATCGGTGAGTCAGTATAGGCTGAGAGCCTCTGGGGTACCTGACAACGGGTGGTCCGAGGAGACAGGTACCTTAAAGGGTCCGTTCTTATGACCTCACCCGACGGTAAAGAATGAGGTCCCCTAGAAAGGCTGGGTCCCTAGCTTGGGTCCAGAGAGCGTAACGTCCGTCTAAGAATATGGTAGACTCGGTAGACCCTTCGGGTCATACCTGATTTCTGTTCGTAGACTTCACCTTTGCGTCCTTACTTATACTTCCCTTAACTAACCTCACGGGTCACTTTTCGGTTTGCTCATTTATACTACTGACTTCAGTTTCGGTCCTGCAGGTTTTATCGTCACGTCCTGGGGTCTCGGTCGGTGTACGAGTGTGGTTCGTTTACGCCAGGCACATCTTTATTAACGGACCCGTAGCATAGGGTTTTGTGTTCTCGTTCCAGTCGTCAAGGAGGGAAATGTAATCTTCTTGATGAGTGACTATGGGTTTGTGTCCTTCGACTCAGAAGGTTTCACCAAAGACGGAATTTGTTTAAAAGTCGCAATGGTAAAATTTCCGGTGAAGACAGGTCCTATGATCATTATGTCCGTATCGTTAGTTGTGACGGTGACACCCAGATCATTTGCTTCGTAAATTTCAGTTTGACGTTCCTTGACGGGAAATGTATTAAAGTCGTTGTTATTCTTTTGACTCATGGTGTGTTGCGTACTCTATTCTTGTTCCTATTTCTGTCTTTTATTTGTTGGTAATAATGTGACTTCACATTTTTTTTTTTAAAAACAACAACAAAAATGGATTTTCTTAAAAAAGGACACTTCAACGAGAGTACATTGCACCCCCTTTTGAATACGAGGTTGTCTTTTGATACGTATTAGGTCTCGTGTGGACAGGGCGAATGGGCTAAGAAACCTTCGATAACATTTTACGACATTCAACATCCATTGATTATTGTTTCAGTGTATTAATCTGTGTACCCACCTGGATCTCTGACAGTATGTCTCACTTCATTTAAGTCTTTTTTTTTTGTCTATAGTATATAATTTCGTATGCACGCCTTAGATCTTTTTACCATGTCTACATGTCTCCGTGTCTGTCTCTTGTTTATGTGCCTGTGATTCCTTCCCTTCCTCCGCACCCACTCTACCCTCTGATCCTAACTGTATGTGTGATGATACATACTTTATTTATTAATTACTCTTGGATAACATGTCGAGTCCCCTAAGATGAGTTACGAGACACGATTTACCTTTCCTTTAGGTTTTTTTTCCTCTTAAGTACATATGTGTATTGACTAAGTGAATCGACACGTCGTCTTTGATTGTAGTGTGACATTTTGTTGATTTGTGGTTGAAATTTTTGAATCATGTAATTTTTTTTAATTGACAACAGATATCTGTACGTTTAAGACGTACGTTGACTAAAAAGAAAGACTCCTTTTCAGGTCAAAAGGGAGGTAAATATATAATCAAAGTTATAAGATCTAGATATTTACATAGACAGAAATTTAAGATGAAACTTGACCAATAGTGTAGAATGGTCAATGAAGAAATAACTAAGTTCATTTTAGGAATTGTGCACAAGTAACTAAAATGGAAAAAACCTTTTAATAGAAAATTGTCATTAAACCCCCTTCGTCAATGAAAGACTTTAAACCCTCTTATGACTGTAAACGGTAACTACAAAAGAGTCAATACGACGACCTAAATTAGTGTTCATATTATAACGGGTCCTTTTCGGATCTCCAAACCCCTGGATTCCTACTATTCCGAAGACTTGCCAGTTAAATCTCCGTCTGATATTCGGTCCATTTCACAGTAGGTATCTTGTCTCCGTTTTATCTCAATATAAGTACGATCTCTTCTTCTTCTCTCCTACCTCTCCTCTTTCCAAACTGATCTTACCCTCGAAAATAAACTCTCGTATCCTCTAGGAGATAAAAACGTCAAAGTGTCTATGTACCGATGTGGGGCTTCTATTGGAACAGGTAAGATAAACGGTTGTTGTCGAGTGAAATCCCGTTACGGATAAGTACCTATATCGGACTATCTCTTAGTGTAGACAGAGACCCACACAAAAGACGCAAGTAAGAACCAAAAATCCTCAAGTTACTTGTAATAATTAGAGTGGTGTAGGATATTGACGTTTTCGTCACACTTGTAAGTTTTACGATCACCATATCCTAATGTCAATTTGTTTTTACCTCTGAAGTTTTTTGTCTTTCATATGGAGTCTGTAGAGTTGAGTTCCTATAAAAGACGGAATTGAAAACCCCCGAAGGGACCACCGAATCACCATTTCTTAGACGGACGGTTAAGTCCTCTGTGTTTAAACTAGGGATTAGACACTTCTAGGGTGTACGGTACCCCGTTACTTTGGGTATACGGTGTTGATAACTCGGAAACAAGGTGTCGTTTTCTTCGGTGACGTTACTCCTCGGGCAAGTGGTGTTCACCTCTCATTGGGGGCGAGTGGTTTTGCTCTGTTTTCGGTTGCGTCGTTGTTTCTGGGTCGTGTCGGTATTTATTTATCTAAAATTTTTACAAAAATTCAAAAAAAATTTAATTGAAAAATTGTAAGATTTTGACCGTAATTATTGTATTTAAAATGATGGTTGTGTATCGTAAGGAATATGTTTTGAACTGACGTCTTGGTTTCGTTATAAGTTCTTACATAGGAGTCTTTATTCCCTTTAGATCTTGTAATTTATTGATACGTGTCTTCCTTTGATACGTTCTTGTATTTCCGGGATCAAGGAAATGCACACATTAAAGAGGTGCGATCTCAAGAAATTAATTTTTGAAGGTCCACGTATGGTACATATCATTATGATTCGGTGCGACAGTTCGAGTGACGAATTTGAGGACCCTTCAACAGTCATATAGAAATGGCAAAACTGTCATTTAAGTCCCTTATGTCAAACAAACCAATCTGAAGGGAAAATGTCGAGTGTCATCGAAACCGACCGTATTTACCAGAAAGGTCGGTAATCATGATCCAGTCGGATAGAAACGGCGAGACAGAAGAGAGTTTTCCGTTTCATTGATGTTTCGGTAAATTTTTTCCTTTCAGTAAAAAGAGAGGGTCTGAAGGACTTTCGGGTGTCACATGATTCCTCTTTTATTTAACGAGTGGTTTCAAGTCATTATACATATCGACGGTAAGACAATAGACAGGTTATTCTTAGCTCCACAACGTAAACTGGTTTGACGACAGGTGCTGATCGATGAGTCATGTCGTTTGTCGTGACACTACTGTGACCTAAAAGTAAAGTTACCCTCCTTCTCAAATCAGAAAGGTTGAATAAAAACGTCACAAACGATGTCTTACGAACATGGGTCTAAATGTGAAAGAAAGACTTTCCATAATGTATATAGGGAAGTCGTGACCGATTTTACAAAAATTAAGGGTAATAATAAATTTGTGTCTACACGTTAAGTGTATAATGTAATGGGACAGTTAAATTTAAAATTATGGATTTGTAGTAGTCAAATTGTGTTATTCTGAATCTAGTCTTTCTGTCAGAGTTTCTAGAATGTTCATAGAAATTATTATTGAAAAGGTGTTATATTTAAAAGATATTTATTATATTAAACTCCTATCAATAGAAAACATAGGATGAAACGTTTGGTTCATAAGTGATAATCAAATCTTTTAGTTAACGAAATTTATGTATATATTTTCTCCGTTACCTAACGACATTGAACCACTCTTTCGAAATATCTGTATAGGTTTTAATGTCTTATTCATTTTTATGTATCCTTCTTTATACTTTTGGGTGTGTGTTTTTTTTGTTTGATCTTTTTGTTGTTATAACACTGAACCTTCGAATTTTTTATTCACTGAAATTCTTTTCCCTACTCTACTAAAGGACTGTGTATCAGGGTGCGAATCAATGTGTTACGTGAAAGTGTCAAAAGGTCGCGGTTAAGATAATAACGTAGAGGAGACGATCTGATGATTTTGATAATTTCCTGTTATAAAATAATTATCAGGAAAGACCTAAGGTAAGTAAAATTATATGTTAAAACAAAGGTAGGAAGGAACATTACAAAGATCAATGTCTTAAAACCTCTCCCAAATACATAACTGTTTGTGTGTCACAGAGATCTGTGTCCTCGACCCCAGTGTGACCCCGAACCTGAAACTCATTAGATAATTGTCATAGGTTTCCTAAAGATTCTAAGAGACCTCAAGGAGTCCCCGGTGATACCCCCTCACTTCATTCATTACCTTTTTTTCTAGCATATTCCAAAACCGGAGACAGAGGAGACTGGAGGTTCCAATTAGTGACACACACACCGATTGTAATATATGTTAAAATATATGACCTAAAGGAGTATTCTAAAGTAAAAAAAGATTTCAAAGTCCGAGAAACTCTTTACAACCCTTTGGGGACTTGGTGAACTGGAGATTCTAAACATAATCGAAATTATACGAAACCGGGGTTTTTAGGAGTCTCTTTTACAAATTTTTCGTATCCCTATTCCTATTAATCACATACATCTCTATTTGGTGTTTTTTTCAAGAGTTGGTTTAGTTCAACTGTCTAGAAGTAATGCTAGTAATACTTGAAAATATCGATTGAAAGATATCTCTTGAGATGTCATTCGGGATCTCTATGTGTCTATGTTTGGTCTTGGGGTCGGTACCTCGAATATTCACTCTGACCATCTTTACCTGAGGGTTGGGTGAGGGAGTCCTTCAGCTGACGTTAATGAGACACTTTGGTGTATCATTAATCGTAGTCCTAGACGGGTACTCTCTGTGTACCGGGAACTGTGTGAATTGAGTAAACTGTGGGTTGGTACAACTATTGGTAGGAGTCTTTCCGTAGATAAAATTCTACGAACACAAGTAAGTTTGAAACAGACTAGACACTAACTCGGGATTAAAAAAGTCATCTTTATACTAAAAATCATAAGGTTTCAAGTGACCGTTTCGGGATCTTAAACGGTCGTTAAGATCATACTGAAAGTCTAGTTTTCCAACAAAAAAAAAGGTACCAAATACCTTTACACAATAGAATACTAGTACAGTAGGTGTAAAAATTTTACGGTCGACCTAAAACCTCGGGAATTCTGTGTTTAGTCAGGACCCACAAGTGACCTTCCTGACTACAACTTCGACTTTGAGGTTATGAAACCGGTAGACTACACTTTTCGACTGAGTAAACTTTTTTCTGGGACGACGACCCGTTCTAACTTCCGTCCGTCTCTTCCCCTCCTGTCTCCTACTCTACCAACCTACCGTAGTGACTGAGTTACCTGTACTCAAACCCACCTGAGGTCCTCAACCACTACCTGTCCCTCTGGACCACACGACGTCAGATACCCCAGTGTTTCTGAGTCTGTGCTGACTCGTTGAATTGACTTCTATGTTTAACCTCAAAGTGTTAAGGATCTTTCCGTTATATTTATTGAATGGAAATTATTAACAGTCTTGACTGGATTTCTATGTCCTTACAACTCTTTCGTGACACAGTTTCAAGGTCCGTGTAAACTGAAATCATATATTTCCTAGTTTTTATTATGGTGGTAGATCGAGACATTAACTGACCTACCTCTCTGAGGATGTTCTAAAAAGAGAGGGTAATCGACGATGTTCTCATTTTCTCCTACAACCTCTGTCTCTCTTAATGAGAATGAAAGAATTGGTAACAGATCTAAATGTTATCCTTGAGATTTCATGGTTCGAACGATGTACTACCATTTCTCTCTACTAAAGTTCTCTAATGTCCTATATCCATCGAAAAAAGGAGAGAGAAGAGTGAAAGGAATGTAGACTTTATAAACTCTTTTCTTTTTATGTAAAATGGAAACGGTGTTGGTCTGGATAAAGACGACGAGGACGACGGTTCAGTGAAGTCAGCACAGGTTGAGACACACTGGGGTATCTGTCGTCGGGAGGTCCGAGGAGACACGGACCCTAAGAGGTCCGTTCTTATGACCTCGCCTTCATAAAGATCATTCTGTATAAGACTGATATAATAGTATTACGTGTTCGATCCCGACCGATATTAAGTAGGTGAATCGGATTTACACTTTTACTATAAATTTATACACGATTAATGTAATTTTATATTTTTATATTTGAAACACATGTATTAGGTCTTCGGATCTCGAGGATTTTAGTTTTGACAAACAACGACTCTCTGATTCATCACCGGTTGAGAAGACGTTGAGGTACCTGACAGCGGGTGGTCCGAGGTCAGACACCCTTAAGGGTCCGTTCTTATAACCTCACCCCACGGTAAAGGAAGAGGTCCCTCGAAGGACTGGGTCCCTAGCTTGGGAGTCGAGGACGTAACCGTCCGTCTGAGAAGTGGTGAGTCGGTGGACCCTTCTTCGGGGTTTAGTCTTAATACTAATGGGTTTACTTGTGTATCAAAAACCGTAAAGACCGTGTAGTCTGCTTGGTTAGTCTGATTCTCCGTGTCATACTGGTTTTTAGTTCTTGTACAAGGTTGATTGTATAATACACTACTGACTTCAACTTTACCTCGGAGGTTTACTTTAATACAGTTTTCGTACTATCGTTAAGGTTTGTTAAGAACTAAGACTCTTTCGTGTTTTATCTTCGTGTTTTAGAAGTCGACTATTCGAGCTAATGTAAAGCAAGTAAATAAGATCAATAACCTTGTGGTCGGAGTTCAAATATATACACTTAAATGGATGATTTATTGATTTAAAACTGTTTATGTTTTCATGTTAAATGATCCAATAAAATTTATAGAATTTCGACTATTCTGTCGGATCAGAAGTTTATGTCTACCTTCTCTAATGAATAAGGAAGGTAATTTGAAAAAAGAAGGAAAAAAAAATTTAATCTGTTCCGTAAATAAAAAAATTTTTAGGTACCCAATAACCGTCTTTTTACCCTTTTCCTTTGTTTCTAGATTACCCTATTTTTCGTTTTGTTGTTTCACTATCTAAATTTGAAGTAGTAATAATTATTAATATAACTTAGGTAATTTGAAAAGGTATCGTTTGTTACACTCTCCATCTTCAGATAATCCTTAAATTCACTCTTCGTCCATTGTCTTATCAGGGTGACCAAGTCGAGTCAAAGAGGAGGATCACCAGTGTTTCCCTTCCACGGACGGTAGACCACCGTAAAGAAGTTCCTTAGGACAATGAATTTGTTGTACGTTATAAGGATACTTCTTTATATGCTATGGTCACTTTTCACGAGTTTAAATTCAGTATTCACTTAAAGGTTAATGAAGACGGAGGGGGAATTTCGTAGAGGAGGAAAAATTTTCAACTGGTATTGTGTAAAAATTTAACGTTCCAACGACTTGTGTTAGGTATACTTTGTCATTGCTGCGTACAGATTTGGTGTAAACCCACGCGACGTTAGTGAAAATTGTGTTTAAGAAATTTTCTCACAATTTATAGTACCACGTAATTTAGTGACGTACCTTGAACTGGACATAACCGTTTGGTCCCTCCTATCCTTCCTAAGACCCAAATCGACCCGATGACGCAGTCGGGTCTGACTGAGTATTGTACAAAAAGTATAAGAGTCGAGGGTTGTTTGGTGGTTCATCGGAAATATTGCACCAAGTAGTAGTCAACGAGGCGGTACAGGTTGAGACACTGGGATGCCTAACATCGGACAGTCCGAGGAGACAGGTACCTTAAAAGGTCCGTTCTTATGACCTCACCCAACGGTAAAGGAGGAGGTAATATTTTACCTTCCTCCTTGTTTTTTGTGAAAAAGTATTATCCAAAATCTACCATAGGTGTGTTCTATTGTATCTCACTACAGTAAAACTACTCACAGATCACTCCGAGGGGGACGTCTTTTGTCACAGGGGAACTTGACATACATTTTCTCAGGACTAAGACCACACAAGGGGTGATCGGAAGGCAAGTGGATTAGAACAGTTACTTCGTTAAGGGAGGAAGAGGTAGGGATTTGGATTAGAACTGTAAGTTTGTACGGTCCATCAACCGAAACTTGTGAATGTTTGGTAGTCTTCGTGTCTCCAATAGTTCCAGGACTCTCCGATGAACATGGATATGTAAGAAGTCGACTCGACCTTTGTTGTTTGGGGACGTGTCTTACATATGGGAAGAGAATTTATTAAGGGTCGAACTCCTTTCTTTTTGTCTTAATGATTTCATTCTTCCTCTTTTCTCATAAACTTCCTAAACGAAGAGTTACTGAAAATCTGTTCTCTTTATCTTCTCTTCGACTTTTTATTCTCTTGGCCGAAGTTCTCCGTTAAACAGGAGGCAAGAAGTCCTCTGTCCCGTAAAACAGTCGACAGTGACGACCTGGTTGATCTTCACAATGTGAGTTTGCCGACATGAGTAATCCTGACTTTGGTAAATTGTACTTCCGAACCTCCGTGAGTGTACAGTGTAACATAACAAACCGGACTCATCTCCTCCCCTTACGGACGATCAGAGTAAATTTATTGTAAATACCGTAAAATTAAACGAAAGAAAGACGTTTGGCGCAGACTGATAAGAAACGGATTGTATTAACTTTTAGATATGTAATAATACAGGACTGAACTAAGTGAGAAAGGTAAGTAAAACATCGGCCATTTCTTTTTACATGTCGTATTCACTTTTTGGTACAATCATCCTTTATCAAAATATACTATTTCGCTTAAATACAATCGTTCCATTAACTTTCCAGAAAAGTATACTACCCTTTCCTGTGTGTGTTGGAATTTCAATGTCCATTGTAAAAAGGTGGGGTCTAACTCTTCAACGGTGTTCTCCTCAGTGATCTCTAACATCGTAAGTATAAAGACTTAGTCTCCGTAAAGATGGATGGCTGTAAATTATACTGAAACACAGGTTGGTAAAGGTACCTGCACCTCCCATACCTTCCTGGAGTCTTTAATACCCTATTTGGAAAAAATAAAGATCATCTACTGATCTATACGATGTGATGAAGTAGTATTGGACACTTACGTCCCCTCGCGCTAAGTCACCTTGAAAAGTCATGGTGGTCCATCCTTCAAAGTTGAGAAGAAGTCGGGTTTAGAGTGACAAAAGACTTCTTTACATCTCTTTGTCTAGTGGTACGATAGATGGTGTCGGAAAATATATGGTTTCCGTGAAAAACAAAGTCAACCTATAGTCATATTTGGTCGATAGTCACATGGAAGTAGACCGGTATTTAAGAACCTTTCTGTTTTCGGTCCACATAAAAATAGGTAACGATTTCAGGAATAAACATTAGTCTTCGGTCTAAAAGAGTACAATACTCAAAGAGGATTATACTTTCAGAGAAAGGCGTACTTTTCCTTTCTTTTAGGTATCATAATTGTCATACCTACTTTAAAACCAGTGCACGAGGTTTCGTGTGACATGAAAGAGACCCAACATGAACAGTCCGACCACTTAAGTTCAGTAAAGTTTTACAGACAGTAGGAGTAACTTTACATTCACGGTACTCCCGTCTATAGTTCAGACTGAACAAGTAGTCGGAAAAGGGACACAGTTCTATCAATCGTGTGTTATCCGAGAAGTATGGACCTCTTGACTATTTACGGGAAACTTTAGTAAGATCAGGTTGTGACGATAGACCCTCTATGCTTTTATCTCAGACATTTTCAGTAAGAACTTTCACTAAAGGGACTCTAACATATTGTGTAATTACCGTTTTCGTCCCAATCTTGAGACCGAAGAAAAAAAAAGGGGGTGATATAAAAATAGTTTTAAAACAATATTCTCTTAGAATAAGTTTTTATTCTAAATTCTTATTGGATTTATATGAGTGAGGATTTCCTTTAGTTGGGACTTATAACTAACCTTACTAACTACGACTTCGACTTCCAGGTTATGAAACCGGTGGACTACTTTTCTCGACTGAGACCTTTTCTGAGACTACGACCCTTTCTATATTGCGTCCTACTCTTCCCCTACTATCTCCTGGTCTACTAACCTACCGTAGTGGCTGAGTTACCTGTACTCAAACTCGTTCAACACGCTCTGTCACTTCCTGTCCCTTCCGACCACACGACATACATCAGGTACCCCAGTGTTTCTCAGCCTGTACTGACTCGTTGACTTGCTGAGAAACCCTGAGGGGGTTTCAAGAGAGTGAACGGTCTGTATTATCGAAGTCCTAAAAAACAACTTGATTAAATGTCTAGATGTCAGGTACTGGGGTTACTGTTTATTCGTTGGGGAACTAGTCCTGTCCGAGAGATAGACTTATATGGTCCCAGATAGTAATTTTGTTAGGATGACCATCTAGGACTAACGAGGAGGTCTTTACGACAGTACTTCTTTCAAGTGATAGTCAGTAGTGTTAATCTTGAGACCTAAGGAATAACGGGTAAGTGGAAGAGACAGGTAAAACGGTGTCTCCAAGAAAAGAGATTCTGAGACCCGTCCGTTGTGTTGACTACTCATTGCATGTCTTTGGAAACAATAGATTTGTGGTAAACAAATAGACGGACCAAGGGTCACAAGAAATATTCAACCTTGTGTCTTCGGAAGGGTATTTATACGGACTAGACATGTATGAACTACATTCTGAGATTCTTGTCTTGGGGTTTACCATAAGATGTCGGTATCCTTTCTCGGCTAAATAAGAGAGGATACTCCCAGTTCGAAATGTCTCCGGTTTGGTGTCTTCAGTCGACTTAAAAGTACCAAGTCGATGACGATTTAGTTTATAAGACGATTTGTCTTGAGATTAAACATACCAAAATTTGAAAAATAAAACTCCAAAGAAATTTCGTTTATAAGTTTTTTATCTGGAAGAGGACTCGTGGACTTTTTTCATTTACACTTAAAACCCCTTACTACTTCACTAGATTTTAACCCAACACCACTACCGAAGGGTCGAGGTATTTAACAAAAATTAAAAAATTTAGTATAAGAATTTATGATATTTTATATGAAGTTATTTCGACAATTTTTTATTCGTACTTTTAATCAGTTTCGTGAAGAAAAACATTTGTAGACCATAGTTTTGACGTTTCTGTAAGAAATAAGGGTATGAGAAAATTCGGCACCAAGATAGGTGATGTTAGTACTAAATGGATGCTCCAGTTTTCGAAAAGATCTTAAAACCATTTTTATTAAATCATCTGATTATATCATAGACATTGTAGAAGTGACTACATCGTGGTTCTCTATGACTGAGTGAACTAATAGACGTATTTACCGGATGTCTATACAAACGAATTAATTCGTGTCACGAGAGTAGGTTTTGGACAGTAATGGATCGGCACCCCAAAACTCATTCAATATGTAGAAGTCCAGAGGTAAAAAGGTGGATATAGGGCGCAGGGGTACCTGGTCTAGTCTCAGTTTATTGTGTGTTATATAATTTTTCTTATCATTGACTATAGTAGATTACTTATCGGTGATTATACGGTCTTAAATCCATTTGATAGTTGAATACTCCTTTCATTATAATCAGTGGAAAAAAATGTCCACCTTTGACCTTGTATCCTTCCAAGTAATCAGACTGGTTCCATTATGTCAATGAAGCATCGTCTGGATCCTAAGGTAAGGTCTCGACAAGTCGAGGTTTTGGATATACGTAGGAGTCAAGGAGTAATTTGAAACACAAACTGAGTCAGTCTACACCCGTACTTAGGACTGGAACGGAAATGGTACAATTCAATCGGTAGAAGAGACTCAGGTCAAAGAGGTGGACATTTTACTCCAATGATTATAAATTGAGAATCCCAACAACACTTCTAATTTACGTTCTTACGAAGGGGATGTTACTTTTTGACAAACTGTTATGAAATAATAGTTTATTTGAAAGGGAGTTTAAAAGGAAGAAGACAATTTTTTTTTTTTTTCGAAAGTTATCTACACGTCTGTATTCCCTGAACACCTGTGTCCGCCCCTTACCTCCCCCTCAAACCCTCCTCTTCGCCCCCACTCACCGCTCTCCTTGTGACTGCATAGATGTGATGGTCCGTGTTTCGTCTGTCGGTCATCCGTCGGCGACGTCTCGTGGCCCTCGAGTCGAACCACGAGACACTACTGGATCTTCCGACCCTACCCCCTCGACCACCCCTTTTCCGAGTTCTTCCTCCCAGACATACATGTGTATATCGACCAAGTGCAACAACATGTCGTCTTTGATTGTGTGTAACATTTCGTTAATATGAGGTTAAATTTCTTCGTTTTTTTTCGAAAGTTAAGATACTAACAAACATCGGATGGATCTATTTGGAGTGACCATAACTTAAGATAGTTTTTCACTTGTGTTTATTGTGTCGTCGGGAAACGATAGTCAGGAACCGAGACACTACCTCTGACAGTTGTTCTCACAGTTGAAGTTCCCCACCCGTAGAGAGGTGTCCTTGACTCGACTCCAGTGTCTGAACAGAGTGAGACGGGACGTTTGTCTACAGACCCACTGTTGAGAATCAGTGACGTTTGTTTCCCCTTTCGGTTTGGTCCACCCTTCACGACATAGAGGAAAGATTAGGAGAACCGGTCGGGTAAGGGATTTTGTTATAGAACGACTGGTATTGAGTTTTATCGACCAAAGGGGGGTCCTATGATAAAAGTTGTATAACGGAAATAAAACTACTACAGATTAAGAAGGTGTTCGTCTTCTGTCACAAAAGATATTGTCGCTAAACAGTCGTTCTTTCGACAGATTAACACATAATCTTATACGTGGAAGTTTTCAAATGGAGACTTCATTGGACCACTTTTGACCACATTACACCTCGAGATCACCACCGTTCTTTCATTTCGTCGGTAGGATTCTGGGTTATCTTTACGGTTCCTTTAGTGAATGAATTAATAATAATGCCACTTTACCGACAAATATCAATTTAATGCAAATCTTCTTTTTACTAAGGTTTACTAGTAGGTTCTAATAGAGTCCATTTGAGATTTACATTAATGAAAGAAGGTCTAACGTTTAATCTGGAGTTGTTGGTTGAGTGTAGTTTGTAGTACTTCTTCAATTTTGGGGATTTTTTTGTCTTGAGCCCGGACACCAACAGTGAAAAGATGAGAAATGGTTCAAGTGATTCTCAGAGTAATTAATTTATGATTCGTAAAAAGTGTGTCGATCTCTCTTATAAGATATGTCTTTTACGACGTAAGACTCACCATACTAGTCACTTCAGGACATGGTTGACAGAACCCTTAAATTTATTAGGGATGTCCGACTACTCCAACAACACCCGATTAAGGACGTGATCTTTTCACGGAAGGAACTTAAAGACTGAAGACTCTACAAAGGGTTGAAATTTGTTGGTTCTTACTTTGTATGTTACATTTGTAATTACGAAACAAAAGGACAATGGATTAAATATACGGAAGAGTTAACGTTCCCGAAGTAAAAGGTTTTCATGTCGAGGTAATCCCAGCTATTATATCGTTTTGTGTTTGTCACTTTAAGAATACTGTATGTTAGTCCTCAACTGTAAACTTTAAAGATTTGTACCATGGACCAAATCGACACAGTTTTGTTTAATAGTACTCCGTTTTTGGAGTCTTACACTTTTTTATATATCCTTGATCAGAAAGGTATGTGACATTCATAGTATAAGGACTTGTACTTTCTTTTACACTCTGAATGAAAGGATATGTACTACTATTTGCTTTGATTAAACAAGTCTTTATGTAATTGTTGTAAATAGACTTTATTTGTAGAGTTCTGAGTAAGTACTGAAGAAAGTCGACTTCGGTGATCTATGAAAGGTTATCTGTATAAGGTTTCCGAAGATTTAACATCCAAATGTCTTCTGACTGGTGGTTCGGAGTCTCCAGACACTTCCTTCTAAATTACTAATGGGTCTCTAAAACTAAGTAACTACAGAAAGAGGAGGGAGGAAGATGATTATATCTTCCTCCAGTAATTATATCAAGGGATTTCGGTGTGTCTTTTTACCATTTTTACATTGTCGGAAAAGACTCTTCAGTAACTCTTGTGTCATCAAGTATTACTCTTCGAGTTCTATTTTTTGATTAAAGAAAAGTCAGAAGCAACGATATCCTATCCTCTCTCTTGGAAAGGATATCTTTTATTTTCGTCCGTTTCTTCACTTCCACCAAACGATTGTACTAGCAGGTAGTTCCCCTTGTTTGTCTTTAGACATGATTACGTCATAGTCGGTGATTCCTCAAGTTCAAATTACGAGAGACGTTAGGAAGAGTGATATCTATTGTTTTCGTTCATTTTGGTTTCTTATTGAAACTTAGACACTTTGATTCTTGAAACAGAAACCTGTAGTAGAACGTCCATAAAAGAGACTACTTCTAGAGATAGAAGAAACGAAAGGGAATCGTCTGGAACCATACGACGAATTTTATTATAAACACCGAAATAGACGGTAAGAAAATGGGTCTGTACAACTAAAATAATTTCATTCAACCCAGACGTAAGAAAGAAATGATAATAATGTCCATTTAAACTGTCTGTATCCTGGAAACAAAGTTTTACGAGACGATACCTCCTTTGGAATACTTTATTCAAGGTAAAATGGACGGCCCGTTAACGTAAGACTTCCACGAAGAGAGCGCTAAGAATAAAATCGGTATACAAGTATCCTGAAGACCTCCTTTTCTTCTCCATAATTGTTAGTAGTCATCGTAACGTCTCTTTACCTAAGAAATCCCTGAGAGACCGATATACGGACTAAATGGTCGGACGTATTGATCGCAAATGTATACATAAACCAGAGATCAGTTTTCCATTGTCATGGGTTCGGGATTTTTTTTCTTTTGCTGGTAACTCTACGGTAGTTCTGACACTCTGAACGTATTGTAGCAAGAAGTAAGAAGTTGATGGTAGAGGGAGGGAGAGTCGAGTCCGTATACGCCAGTAACATGTCAGTCATAATTGTACGACGTCAAAATCCATTCGATTCTCAAAATTTTGTTGGTTATAAAATATGTATTTACAGTTGACGAATAGTACGACACGACGGTGATGACGGTTGTTGAAGAGATAACCTTCTCGTCCAGGGTCTTTTAGGGATTGACAAGAGATTTCGTGAGGACCAAAACTACTTGTATTGTGTCTAAGGAAAGTTGAGAGTTGAGGTTACCGAGACGTAAGTGTTTGTGGGCACCGTGACTTAGGAAATGGTTTTTATTTGTTCCGCTGATAAAAAAAGAAAAATTTGTAAATTGTACTTTTGTACGTTACACACTTCATTATTTTAACGTACATCAATAAAGTGAAAATTCTCATTAAAGGTTAGGATAACGATACAATTATTGTGTTTACTGGAATTGGAAGAATATGACATATTTCCTAGATTGTCTACAATAGAGACGTTCCTTATAAGAGTGTTGTAACCCTTTCTAGGTGTGTGTCGAAGTCTTTGATCTGTCTCGATTTTGCGGTCTCGCATCCACGGTAAGATCGGTGGAAAGGGGGAAAATCTGAAGGTATATACAAATCGTACGTTTGTAATTCTTCTCATTCCCTTCTACTATGTCTCTCCCACCATACTCTCCTACACGTGTATGTTTATATACGATGCCGTTCGTCTCTACCACCGGATTGTGTATACACATGTGTTCGGTATGGTGTAGACGTGTGCCATTCCGTCTCCAACCAGTACACGTGTCTTAGTGCTGACATTCTACAATAGGTGCATGTTTTATGGGGTCGGAAAGTGTGGACTCGGTCTTCAGCGAGGTGAAAGAGAACGTGGTGACGAAACTCGACTAGGTGTGTTAGTCCGTCGTGTGCCTACCTTCCCAGAGGAAACCGTCTGAGCTCCCGTCGCTAGGAGCGGACCTCCAGCAACCAAAAGTGGGGGTCCATGTGTGTTCTGTAGTGCCGGTGGTGGCTGTCCTCCCAGCGGTCCCGGCGCGTGCCGCTGTGCCCCGCCTGCGTTGCGACGGGCCGACCCGAGGCCAGGAGACTCGGGCCGAGGGCGGGGGGCGGAAAGGGACGAACGAAGAAGTGGTCGTAACACCACCCCAGCCGACAGAGCCGAAGCGGAGGGTGGGAGATCGTGAAGGTTATTAGAACTTTCTTTTTCCTACTAAGGACGTTTCAAGCAGGGCTATCGACGTGTTGATCAACCGCCTCAGCCTCGGCCTCGCGTTCCTACCTAGTCGCGGCTCTTGGCGTCTGGACCTGGTAGGAGGCGAAAGAAGAGGGGAGGGTCGACGCTCCCTTTGCGTGGGAGTCAGGCGCCTGGCCCCCGCTATTCCACTTTAGGTCTTACTTTGGGTGGGGGGGCCACAGGGAGGACCGGGGAGGCTCCAACCCCTGGAGGAGACTTCTCTCGCCGGCGCACCCCAGGCCCCCTCTCGCCGTCTCCGCGACGCTCCCCGGCGGCGACTGGGAACGGTGTCTCGGGGCCTGGACAACGCGGACAAAGGGAATAAAGATGGATAAGCCACAAAATAGAGGCAAAGGGTGGATTTAAGTCAAGGTCCGTTTTTTCCGACTGTGTCTGGCGCTCTCGCGTCACGTTTTTCCCACCGGTTCACCCCTTCTCGTCTCTCCTCTTTCTTTATGGGTTCCTCTTTTGCGCTCAGCGCTCCGGGCTCAGCGCCGGCGGGCTTCATAGAGGCGTCGGGCCGCACACGCTCGGAATTTATGGGAAGCCCTACGAGCACATACTCGCGCGCGCGCGAGGCTGCTCGCCGCAGGGAGGGGGCTGGGTGAGAACCGCTCGCCGGAGGTCGGGCGCCGAGGGCACCGTCACGCGGGGGGAAGGTCTCCGCCCGTCTTCGGGCGGAATAATCGTATTATATAAGTGGAAGCGGGTCGGGCACCCGCCCCGGCCCCTCTCGGGGCCTCCCCGCCCGGCGAGCCCACCCTCGGCTCGGCCTCCAGAAAGTAATCGTATTATCTACGTTTATTGACCTCGACGGTTCCGCTAACCTCTCGGCGAACCGCCTGGGAGGGAGACAGAGGCTCATTGAAGTCGCAGGGGATTCCGGTCAAGCGGGGCGGACCCGGCCCCCGGCTTCGTCCCAGCCGTCAACCCCCTACCGCTAGGACCGAACAAGACTGAGCCGCGGCACGGGGGAGAAATAGGGCCAATTAACACCTCTTTACCGGAGGTCCTCCCTTCTCCCCCTTCGTCTTTCGAGATCGCGCGATACAGAAGGGAGCCTTCGTCACCGCCCTCGAGGCCGTTAGGGCAGAACCTCGTCTCGGAAGAAGGGAGGAGGGAGTGGAAGGGCGTACGGACCTCCGGCTCACAGACCGACCGCGGACTTCATGTAGAGGGGCGAAGGGAACAGAAGGGTGCCGGCGTGACGGCGGAGGCTGAGGCCTCCAAGAGAGAGGGGAGGGGGTCAAAGGAAGACCCAACGACCCCAACTCGGAGGAGAGGCGGGGCTCGAGGATTAGACATGATCCCGCGATTACGTAAAAGGGCTAAGGGACAAAACACCCTGACTTCTTCCCTCATAACTCCATGTGTGCAAAGAGTCTTAAAGACTTTCCTGACTTCTTACTCCAGTCGAAAAGGAAAATGGACAGGGAGGAGGACGACTCAGGAGACCTAGTTTAATGTTCAAGAGGTCCCCCGAAAAACTTTCATCCATTGTTCGTCGTAAAGTATAGATTAGCTGAAGTTTCTTTTTTTGTTAAGATGGAGAATGAGGTCTCAAGGAAGAATCGAGGAAGAGGGGTGCTCTTTATATTGTAGTACACAAAGTATAGAAAGAATTAGTTCTAATTAGCCGTTCAACAACGAGTGAGAACATTTGTTAGTTGTTTTATCATTTGACTATACAGTATTTACATTTGTCCATAACGATCCATGTTGCCGAAGGGTCCACCGAGTCACCACCTCTTAGAAGGACGGTTACGTCCTCAGCTTCAAAGGTAGGGACCCACCCCTTCTCGGGAACCTTTTCCTTTACCGTTGTGTGAGGTCATAAGAACGAACCCTTTAGGGTACCTGTCTCCTCGGACCACCCGATGTCAGGTACCCTAACGTTTCTCAACCTGTGCTGACTTACTGACTTGTTGTCGTAATGATCCGCACTTCGTTCCATCTGTATAAAGTTGTTGGAACGACTACCGTCCGTGTTGCAACTTTTTTAATCCCATATTTTGGGTTCAGTCTCCTTTTGTCACTTAAGACGATACTTTAGCTTTCGGATTAAGGAATGTAAACGTAATGTGTTACTTAATGTGTCATCAAGAGTATCTCCCCGAGGTGTGAACTTTGTAGTCATAGAAGACTCTAGAATACGTTTTAAGTCTAAGATCCGGAAGTGGCTGGTAGATCTCGGAGAGTCCACCACGATCATCGTTTCTTGGACGGACGTTACGTCCTCTAGATTCTCTATACCCAAGGTAGGGACCTACCCCTTCTAAGGGACCTCCTCTTTTACCGTTGGGTGAGGTCATAAGAACGAACCTCTTAGGGTACCTGTCCTCCTCGAACTGCCCGATGTCATGTACCCCAGAGTTTCTTAGCTTGTGTGGACTTCGTTGAATACGTGGGTTTTAGATGACTGAGTCTTTGATAATGATTATTAGTCTTTGTGACGTTGGACATAAAATTGTGCAGAAGGATTACTAAAACTCCGTGTGATTTTAAACTCTGGTGACCTCATTGTGAAACGTTTTATAAAAGTTTATGTGAAAAAGTAAATTTTCTGTATTAGGACACTGTGTTCCTTCTTTAATGACCGAGGTAAAATCTATATTCCTTTGTTAAAAGTTCAGGGTAAATCGACACTAATTTGTACGAAGTCATAAGAACGGAACTCTTGGGGTACTCTTGTCATACTTTTCCGTTTTTCTATCCTGTGACTTTCTACTTGAGGGGTCCAGCCATCCACGGGTTATACGATGACCTCTAGTCACCTCTTTATTAAGGTCTTTCTTACTTCTCTGTCTAGATTCGTTTTTGTCGTGGGTCAACACTTACACTGACCACTACCTTCATTTCAGGCTACGACATTTCTCGTTATAACGTATCCTTAGACCTTACAGTCCAGGTACTCAGTTCCGTTTAACCTTCACCAGTTTGTCCTCTACCTTTCTCACTTGTAGCTGTAGAATCCTTAGTCTCTTCATTTTACCTGACCTTACCCACCTAAATTGAGTCTACTGGTAATATAGATGATGACACCCGTTCTTAGGGAATCTTCTTTACCTGATCGGTAGTATCAGTTGTTTTCTCAGGCTTTACGTCATGAGCCTACGTTAGAGTTTTTACTGTCTTACTAGAGACAAGCAAAGGTTCCGTTTGGTAAGTTATAGTGTCAATAGGTTCAGATACGGGGTTGGTCATTGCGACTTCTTCGACTTCAACCTGCCAAGATACTTCTGGATGTTCTGGAAAATCTTGATTGTGGGTTTTCTCTACAGGAAAAGTAATATCCCCTGACCCTACGTTTTCATCCTTCAGTTCTTTGTGGACCTCATTGTCCGTTTAAACCTGAACCTTACGTCTTACTTCGTCCCGTTTCTGATTATCTCAAAACGGTTCTTTTACGTGACCAGTATCGTTTGTAGGAGAAGGTTGTTGTGTTCTCTTCTGAGATGTTTACCTGCAGTGGTCTACCAGTTGTGGCTTTAGTCTAACTAATATAAGAAACGTCGGTTTCTACCTCTTCGAGATATGTCAGTTGTTTTTGTTCTGGTCCTCGACTTACACCGAGTCTAGTACTTGAGGAATAACTGTTTAAGTCTGAATTTAACTTCTTTCGTCCCCTTTGGTGGTCTGGTAAGTCTATACTGGATTTACTTTAGGGAATACTAATATGTCACCTTCACTGTTTAGCTAAGTTTCCTAATCTAGACTATCTGTCTCAGGGACTTCTTGATGCCTGTCTCCAAGGACTGTAACATGTCTTCCGTCACTATTTCTGGTAGGGGTTCTATTTAGGTTTTTCCGTTTTACCAACAGACTTCTCCGGAATGTTTATCGAGACTTTTCTTCTCTTCACTTTCCGTTTCCTCTTTTCCTTTCTATATGGGTAAACTTACGTCTCAAGGTTTATCGTTCCTCTCTATTCTTTCGGAAGGAGNGTTTCTACCTCTTCGAGATATGTCAGTTGTTTTTGTTCTGGTCCTCGACTTACACCGAGTCTAGCACTTGAGGAATAACTGTTTAAGTCTGAATTTAACTTCTTTCGTCCCCTTTGGTGGTCTGGTAAGTCTATACTGGATTTAGTTTAGGGAATACTAATATGTCACCTTCACTGTTTAGCTAAGTTTCCTAATCTAGACTATCTGTCTCAGGGACTTCTTGATGCCTGTCTCCAAGGACTGTAACATGTCTTCCGTCACTATTTCTGGTAGGGGTTCTATTTAGGTTTTTCCGTTTTACCAACAGACTTCTCCGGAATGTTTATCGAGACTTTTCTTCTCTTCACTTTCCGTTTCCTCTTTTCCTTTCTATATGGGTAAACTTACGTCTCAAGGTTTATCGTTCCTCTCTATTCTTTCGGAAGGAGTTACTAGTTACTTTTCTTTATCTCTTTTTGTTATCTTACCCTTTCTGATCTTTAGAGAAGTTCTTTTAATCTCTAAGGTTCCATTGTAAAGTACGTTATCCGTGTTATTTCCTGTCTTTACCATACTTGGATTGTCTTCGTCTTCTATAATTCTTCTCTACCGTTCTTATGTGTCTTGATATGTTTTTTCTAGAAGTACTGGGTTAATTGGTGTTACCACACTAGTAAGTGGATCTCAGTCTGTAGGACCCTACACTTCAGTTCACCCGAAATCCTTCGTAGTGGTACTTGTTTCGATCACCTCCACTACCTTAAGGTCAACTCGACAAAGTTCAGGATTTTCTACTACGACACTTTCACGACGTGGGTTATACGGTCGTTTAAACCTTTTGAGTCGTCACCGGTGTCCTGACCTTTTCCAGTCAAAAGTAAGATTAGGGTTTCTTTCCGTTACGGTCTTTCACGATTTTGATGACGTGTTAACGTGAGTGGAGTGTGTGTTCGTTTCATTACGAGTTTTAAGAGGTTCGGTCCGAAGTTGTCATGTACTTGGTTTTTGAAGGTCTACAAGTTCGACCTAAATCTTTTCCGTCTCCTTGGTCTCTAGTTTAACGGTTGTAGGCGACCCAGTTGTTTTTTCGTTCTCTCAAGGCCTTTTGTAGATGAAGAGGAAATAACTGACACGGTTTCGGAAACTGACACACCTAGTGGTGTTTGACACCTTTTAGGAAGTTCTCTACCCTTATGGTCTGGTGGACTGGACGGAGAATTCTTTAGACATACATCTAGTCCTTCGTTGTCTTGACCTGTACCTTGTTGTCTGACCAAGGTTTATCCCTTTCCTCATGCAGTTCCGACATATAACAGTGGACAAATAAATTGAATATACGTCTCATGTAGTACTCTTTAAGACCTGACCTACTTCGTGTTTGACCTTAGTTCTAACGGCCCTCTTTAGAGTTATTGAAGTCTATACGTCTACTATGGTGGGAATCCTGTCTTTCGTTTCTTGTTTTCTCGGAGAACTACTTTCACTTTTTCCTCTCACTTTTTCAACCGAATTTTGAGTTGTAAGTCTTTTGATTCCAGTACCGTAGACCAGGGTAGTGAAGTACCGTTTATATACCCCTGTACCACTCTCTGAAATAAAAACCCCCGAGGTTTTAGTGACGTCTACCACTGACGTCGGTACTTTAATTTTCTGTGAACGGGGAACCTTCTTTTCAATACTAGTTGGATCTATCGTATAAGTTTTCGTCTCTGTAATGAAACGGTTGTTTCCAGGTAGATCAGTTCTGATACCAAAATGGTCACCACTACATACCTACACTCTCAACATGACACTTCTTTTGACTCGTGGCTTCTTAACTACGAAAACTTCACATCACAACCTCTTCTGAGAACTCTCAGGGAACCTGACGTTCCTCTAGGTTGATCAGGTAGGATTTCCTCTAGTCAGGACTTATAAGTAACCTTCCTGACTTCGACTTCGACTTTGAGGTTATGACACCGGTGGACTACACTTCATGACTGTAACCCTTTCTGGGACTATGACCCTTTCTACTTCCGGTCCCCTCTTCCTCTGTTGTCTCCTACTCTACCAACCTACCGTAGTGGCTGAGTTGCCTGTACTCAAACTCATTCGAGGCCCTCAACCACTACCTGTCCCTTCGGACAACGCGACGTTAGGTACCCCAGTGTTTCTCAGCCCGTACTGACTCGCTGACTTGACTTGACTTGACTTTGTATAAAGGTTATTATCGAGGGTTCAGTACCCATGTTTAAAAAATTGTACAGTTGAGAACGTCTAAAGGGGCAATGGAGAAAATGACAAGGAATTCGAAGAAAAGTCCGAAAAGGAGACGGATAAGAGATTGACAGTCACAAGGAGTCCTGAGATAGAACACGGTAGAGGAGAAGATTGAGACATGTGACAGAAGTCAGAACGACAGGCAATGACGTAAATGTGACTACTCTCTATTTGGGTATAATGTTCGGGTTTGGAGAGACGACTCGGTATATTGGTAAAGGTGAACCTACAGGATTCGTTAATGTTGAAGTGGACATAGAAGGGAGGTTTGGAACGAGAAGAAGGAACTAAGTCACTTACCTCGGCGGTAAGTAGGTCGTAGGACTTCGGCTTTATGCGTCATTTATTGGGAACTGAAGAGGGTACAGGAGGAGAGGGACGACGACGACGACGACGACGATTTCAGCGAAGTCAGCACAGGCTGAGACACGCTGGGGTATCTGTCGTCGGGTATCCGAGGGGGTAGGGACCCTAAGAGGTCCGTTCTTGATAGGTGGATTTAAGGAAGTCATGAAAGATAGCAGGTTTCCCACCTTTGGGACAGAATATGCAGTTGTGGACTACAGACGGTAGAGTGGAAGGAGAAACAAGTAGAAAGGGGGGTGTGAAAGGTACGGTCAAGGAGATTACTTCCATTTCTTTGTTTCTCATACTCCTTGAAAAGAAACCCTGTTCCGTGGTACGACAATTGTAAATTTATCTTTTCGGTAAAAGACAGGACTACCTCCGACTGTCATCCAGTGTGTAAATTAATCCCACTACATTACAAGAATATGATAGGAAACACCTTTAACCGGTACTCTTCCATATAAATGTTAAGAATTTACTTGGTTGTTCCTGGATAAGATATCGTGTCCCTTGAGACGAGTCCCAATGCACCGTCGGATCTACCCTCCCTTCGAATCTCCTCGTACCTATGTAGAATGGTATGAACTGTTTTACCTAACGTCCACACTCTTCAATTCCTAGAACCCTACCCCTCTAAAAGAAACTAATACACCCACCCGGGTTACATTGACGTTCCCAGGAATATTCTCCCTTTGTTCTAAAGTCTCATCCTCCTCTACGTCTCCAGTCTCACTACACTTATGATGGAAACTTTAACCTTCCGTTTCGGTTTCAGATACCCGTCAAAGATCTTTGACTTCTTCAGTTCCTTCTTTAAGAGGGGATCTCACAGGTCTTCCTTATACCGAAACGGCCAAGAAACTAAAATCCTGAAAAATAATAGTCTTTATATTAATTACAAACATAACAAATTAAGTGACACACACCATTATTATTAACACCGATGTTGTCTATTAGACAATCTTTGATTGTCTAAGTCTCAGTGTTCTTTAGTCAGAAATAGACACTGTCGAAGTATTCGCCATAACATTTATCGTCTTACGGTTCGTCCGGGGTGTTATTGTTAGAGAAAACTACGTAAGAACAAAATGACTGTGTGGGTAACCCTTTTTTAACCTTTCTATACAGAAGAGGATAGAGTACGTTTTAATCCTATGGGAGATAATTCCGTACAATTCGTCATTTAATACAAGATAAAGAAACTATGGAGGGCAACCACGTTGAGTTTTTCTTAGTTGATCAGTTCAATAAGTTAGTGAGAGTAGAGAGGAGGAAGATTACGATCGGATCGGTCGTAGGACTGGGTCCTCTGTCGTAAAGACGATGTTAAGCACAATGGTTACAAGTCCGGGGTCTTTTTTCTTTATTTGTTTCTGAAGACTGTCTCTCTGTGCCATCCTTCAATTTCATTCTTCTTTTCCACTTACATTCTTTATGTTCTATTTCTCTTTTTAACTTCTATCTTCCTTTTATAAAATTACATCAATTCACACAAGTAAAAAAAACTTTTCCGCCCCCTTCTGTATTAGGTAAGGGTATCCGAAGATTCTCCAAATAGTTATCTCCTATATATCGTCTCTCCACTTAATTGTGTGTGAGGTTTAAAACTACAGAATGAACATAAATCTTTCTAAGAGACTGGTTTTATTCCGTAACTTATTAGTACAATACAATAAAAATCTATAATAATGTACTCTCTTTTTATAAACAAATAAATCTTTTATAGAGAAAAATCGTGACAATTAAAAACTCCAATTAAACGGGAGGTTTTAGGGTAAAGAGAGACGTCTCAGTCAAAATACACCAAACGACAAAAACAAAACAAAACAGAAATCTCTCCTCCACTTAAAAAAGAATTTGGAATTTAGTACACCCTAATATTAGAGTGAAACCTCTTCCTTTACCGTTGGGTGAGGTCATAAGAACGGATCTCTTAGGACACCTGTCTCCTCGGACCACCCCAACGGCAGATACCCCAACGTGTCTCAGCCTGTATTGACTTCGCTGAATCGTACGCACGTACGTACGTATTAGAGTGAATTACCTAAAAGGGGTTTTAAACGGTTAATATAACGATTAAGATTATTCTTCGTTGTAAAGTAGTTTGAATGGTTTAGCTGGCTGAAAAACAATATTACGATTCATCTGTTTTGTACAAACATCGTAACTGAGTCTAGCACCAATGTTCAGGCCTGAGGTTCCGGTCTGTCGGATTTGGGTATTAGGTCGACATGGTAAACTATCGATACATTAAACCCCATTCAACGAATTGAAAAGACACGGAGTCAAAAGAGTAGGCAAATCATACGGAGATATCTCGTATGAAAACCATACCAAGAGTTGAAAGTTTCAACTCACCCAGAGGCGTGACGTGCGACCTTAGTGGACCTGACAGACCTCGACCTCGGACTGACAGCAAACGTAAAGAGCCGAGAGCATGGACAAGGGAGTCCCGGAGAAGGAGAAGTGAATCGAAGAAACATATCAGAAAGACACGAAGGGACCACCGAGTCATCATTTCTTAGGTGGACGGTTACGTTCTCTGTGTCCGAGTTAGGCACTTAGCACTTCTAGGGGACCTCTTCCTTTACCGTTGGGTGGGGTCTTAAGAACGGACCCTTTAGGATACCTGTCTCCTCGACCCACCCGATGTCAGGTACCCCAATGTTTTCTCAACCCGAACAGAATCCCTGATTTGTTGTTTTCACCAGGAAAGTGTACCAGAGAGATCGTCCCATCGATCCGAAGAGTTTGTCGTCAGAGGAAAGATGGTGTAAAATCACCAATTTCGTTCAGTGTATCGATCGTAATAAAGATCACCCCCAACCCCCCGTGATATGTCCCGTACTTATGACCTCCGTCCTAAGTAACCCCCGGCAGTTATATTGGTGTATTCCTTTCATATCTGTGATCTCTACACTCCCTGTTACTTTTCTACGACTCTACTCGCCTAATATTTAAGGTACCTTCTAAATGACCTTAGTCAGATAAGTTTGGTCACTCTACCTTTTAATCGTCCACCGTGGGCTCCTCACCTCATAAACTATATTCCGTACAATATTTCACTAACCACTACCGTCGCAGACCCGTCACAAAGAGTTAGGACCACAGTGAAACCTTTATTACTACGAGTCCAGTATAGGATCCTCCAAAACTACATTAATACGACCTCTTCCAGATAGTAACTATAGTAAATTTTTGAGGGGTTGGTCAAGATTAATTCGCGATTAAGACTAAGATCGACTCCTGATGACTAGATCTTATACTGGAACCTCCGTTTACCGACTCCATTCGACATGTTGTTCTAATAATCCAATTTATTTTATGTCTCTGTGGTTCTATAAACTTGTTAGTAGACGTACCCGGAACTTTAGTAAAAAACAAAATTAAACTTTCCTTATCACTATCTCTTACCACTCGGCTCCCGACTTTATAAGTTCCTTTCTTTTACTCTTTGAGGAGTAAAGGTAAAACACCTTTTACCTGTAATTGTGACTGTATTTACCCCTTTATACGGGGGAGTTTAAATAATTATGTATTTTTCAAATGTCAAAATCTTTTTATTATATATCATAGTGACTTTGTTAACTTTTAATGTATGTTTTCTTATTTTGACCTAGGAGGAAGTATGACATAATATTTTTAATCGGACTTTATTACTTTCTGAATTTAGATATTTCAGGAACCTTCTTGGTCTCCTCATTTGGAAGTACTAAAGTCAAACCTATCACTAAAGAATCTATGTAATTCGTTAACGTGTTTGTTGTTTTCTTTGTTGTCCGTTTAACCCGAAGTAGCTTTAAATTTTGAAAACACAAAGTTACTAGTTTTATACTTTTCAGTCAGGTGTTTTACCATCTTTTATAAACGTTTAGCATATAGACTACTCCCTGAACTTAAATCTTTTATGTTTTTGAGAATATAGAGTTATTATTTTTCTGTTGGGCTAAAAATTTGTCCGTTTTTTTCGGACTTATCTGTAAAAAGGTTCTTCTATGTGTTTATCCGTTATTCATACAACGTACTTTTGTATGTAGTAATTGGTAGTCCCTTTGTACTTAATTTTGACGTGGTTCTAATAGTGCAGTGTGAGTGATCCTATCGATATTATTTTTCTGATTATCATTGTTCACGATAGTTTCTACACCTCTTTAACCTTCGAAGTAAGTGACGATCACCTTTACGTTTTAACATGTCTGAAACCTTCTTACACCGTCAAGAAGTTTTTCCATTTGTGTCTCAGTGGTACATTGGGTCGTTAAGATGAGAACCCATATAGACGTCTTCTTTACTTTTGTATACAGATGTCTTCTTGAGTATACCTTGATCTTGAGATAGGGTGTACTGTGTCGATTCTCAAGTGTACGGTGTTAATTTTTTATTATTATTATTTATTTTTCAATTTTTAAAAAAATTTATTTAATTCAGTAGTTTTCTTTTCTACGGTATATAACAAAGTTTAAGTTTCCGTTAGACTCATAAATTTTGAACCAATACAAAACCGTCAAAGAATTTTTCAGTATCTTAAGAGTACATTGTGTCATTAAGATGAGAAATCATATATGACTTCTTTTTACTTTTGTAGATCGGTGTGTCTTTAAACCTGTACTTACAAATGATGTATAAATATTACCGGTTTTTCCTCTTCGTTGGGTTTACAAGTAATTGACTACTTTCCTATTCAGTAATATATATGTACTGCATACGTATTACATGGTATTTTATAATACGTCGGTGCTTTTCTTTGTTTCATCTAGATATTGAACCTACTTGGAGCCTTTGTAATCCGATTCACTTTCTTTGCTTTGTGGTTGCCAGTGTATAACATACTGAGGAAGATATACTATACGGGTCTAATCCGTTTAAGTATTTCTGGTTTTCGTCTAGTTACCATTGGTCCTCTACTCCCCCTCCCCTCTTACCCGTCACTAGTGATTATCCGTATCTCCAAAAGGAGGTCCCACTACTTTATCAGAATCTTGATCCTTCACCACCACCAATGTGTTGTCACACTTATTTGATTTACTGTGACTTAACATATGAAAATTTAACCTGACGTTCCTCTAGGTTAGTCAGGTAAGATTTCCTCTAGCCAGGACCCACAAGAAACCTTCCTTACTACGATTTCGACTTTGAGGTCATGAAACCGGTGGAGTACGTTTCTCAACTGAGTAACCTTTTCTGGGACTACGAGCCTCCCTAACCCCCGTCTTCCTCTTCCCCTGTTGTCTCCTCCTCTACCGACCTACCGTAGTGGTTGAGCTACCTGCACTCAAACTCACTTGAGGCCCTCGACCACTACCTTTCCCTCCGGACCACACGACGCTAAGTACCCCAGCGTTTCTCAACCTGTGCTGACTCGCTGACTTGACTTGACTTGACTTTACCGATTAACACGTAGCACTTAAAATGGAGTCAAAAATTTTTGCCTTTTTTTGAACCAATAATTTGGTGAAAGGTAATTTGGTTCATAAGTTGTTTTACGTTTGTAGTTTTAGTAGTTTTAAATCGTAGAGTAAGTATTTGGATAGATAGTGTCTATACATATTTTTAACTTTCTGTTATAATGTCAATCTTAAATATCGATTTTTCTTTTTTTCAATTGTTTAAAATAAGTTAAGAGGGTTGTCCTGTACAGACTATATAACAAGGTTGTGGGGATTTATTAGTAATTTTCATTTTCACGAACAAACACTTTTCGTTAGTAAAAGGAGTTCGTACAACTGTAACGTTTCTTATAAACTCCAGAGTGAAAAACTTTACAATAAATGATATTACTTGTTCCCTATACATCGAGTGACGATTATACTATCTGTACAAGAATAAGAGCAGCGATTACACAGACTATCTGTACACAAATGTATTTAAGGATCTTCAATCATAATCTACTTTTAGTAATGTTTACCCATCTCACACCGTAGTCCTCCCCAGACCGTCATCCGATGTCCGTTTTTAGGTCCATTCAATACATAACATTAGTGGAGTAATTCAAAAAGTCTGGTGAGTAATATATCAGTAGATAATGTGTAGAGTGTGGACTTATCCTTTAAAGAGACTGACCCCTGAGGTCCAGAATGTGGTTCTGACTACTCTTTATGTTAAAGTAGTTGTTCAACCGTCGAGCAGTACAATAGTATCGTTGTTCAGGTTAAGTCCCTTGGAATGTGTTAGAGTCGAAGTGTTTCAAGGATCTTACTAACTGACAAAGAAAAGTCATTGGAAAAAGAGTTGATTCATTGGAAAAAAAGTTTGTGAAAAAATTACTGTCGTCTACCACTTAAATATCTTTAACGTTCAATTTTATGTTACGTATGTTTTGAAAAGATCTCTTGTTAATCTTTTCGTAGTAAATGTTTTCATTTAGACTAAGTTCACCGATTTCTTGAGTTCGGGGCATAAAACTATTAATAACTATACACTCAGAGGCTCCAGAGGTAGAAAAAAGGTTAAGATGGGGTGGATACCCAGAGAAGGAGGAAGGGAGACAGAGGAAGATGAGTCAGACTTCCGGGGGTACTTCTTATTTTCTACATAGACAAGTGGTCACACGTGAGAATGTGAGGGAGACACAAGAGTCTCGTTAAGGGGTAATAAAACAAGTCGAAAACTACAAGAGTGTACGCATCGACGAGGCAGTGTAGACTGAGAAACTCTGGGATACCTGGCATCGGACGATCCGACGAAACAGGTACTCTGAGAGGTCTGTTCTTATGACCTCACTCAACGGTAAAGGAGGAAGTACCCTAGACGGACTGTGTCCCTAGTTTGGGTACAGAGGATGTAGCCGTCCGTCTAAGAAATGGCGATTCGAGATCCCCTTCGGGGAACTACAAGAATTATTACACAAAAGATATAAAAAAGTCTATAAAATCAAATAAAATGTTTTTTGTAACCTTACTTAATAGTAGTTGCCATTTCACAGACGGACGTCACGCTCTCTGGGCCCAAGTTAGGGACCCAACCCTTCTAGGGGACCTCTTCCTTTACCTTTGGGTGAGGTCATGAGAACGGACCTTTTAAGGTACCTGATTCCTCGGACCATCCGATGTCAGGTACCCCAGCGTTTCTCAACCTGTGCTGACTCGCTGAAGTGTATGTATGTAGTGACTTTCACCTTTAGGGTTTTACCGAAAGTCTATGAACAAAAAACCGTTTAATACAAAGTCGTTTACCCGGGGTGCATCAAAAAATAAAGGGGTCTGATCGAAACGCGAACATAATTGTTTGTGAACAGTTCGGTCGTGACTGACTCACAACGAGATAAATGTCAAGTTATCTTTTGGTGTCTCTTCTATCGTTTGACTTTTTCTACGTTCGACACGGTAGGTTTCTTACATAGTAGAACCCCCCACGTAGTCTGTACACACAGTTATTATTTTCTCACTTCCTCCTTCCGCTTCATGTCTCTTGGGCTGACTCAGACCTTCCTTGTTCGGAGCCCTAATGTTTAACCTTGGCTTTGCAGTACAAGACGCTCCTGATATTTAGTTTCCAAAGTCTTACCATCCGGTGTCCGACTTACGCCGGGTGTTAGTACAAACCAAACCGGGTGTACCGTAAAATTTTTATCCTCCAAAGGGTAATTTTTTTTTAGACCTAAAGGTAGAAGATTTTCGAGTCTTCTAGACCGTTGACAAAAGTGACGGTTGACCGTCGGTAGTCGACCCCGACTACGACGTAGGGGTCTCTTTCTAATTAAAAAGGACGACCGGTGTAAAGGGTAGTCAGGGGGTGGTAGTGGGAAGTGTGGGACGTACAAGTGAAAGAGTTAGATCACTTTTTGCAGGATATTTGCGTCGCAAGTCGGGAAGAGGAACGGTAGTCACTTAAAATCTGGGAGTTTAGGTGTGGGGGATGTGTATGTGCGTGTGTGTAAAATTGGGATAAAAAGAGATACTTTTTAGATCTGTTATTCCGGAGTGGCGGAGACGACAGTCAGTAAATTTCTTCACAGGGAAGACATCTATATACTCAAACACTAGAGACACATAACTAGGGCGTGGGTGTCTCTACTTCTTTCCCGCATAAAGTTCTAGGTGGTGGGGAACCAGAGGGGAATTCTCTTTCTGTGGTCCGAGAGAAACAGTATCTGCTGACCCCTTTCTTCTCTGGCGTCGAGTGTGACTTCCTACTAGTTTCCCTTCGTCTCCGACGCACACGCCCGCCCCTCTCCACTTCCGACCGGTGCGTCTTTCTCCCTCCCAGTGGGATTCCTCGAGGTAAGTTCCTGTGTCCTCGGCATAACACGACCAGAAACGGTTCCTGCTCGGTTGGAAAGGACAATCTCTCTAGAGGGTGGTGGAGGGAGAGGAAGACTACCGAAGGACACCTACACTAGGTCGAGAGTATCTACTTTTTTTGCCCTGGATCACCCCACCACTCCTACCGGAAGAGAAAAACCATTCTCGACTCAATTCCTTCTGAGTGTCCATGTAAGTGACTCTAAAGTTTCGTAAAAATACAGACTACCGATTTATATCAACTGTCCTATTTTGACTTATGTCAAACTTCAGTCCGATTGGACCGGAACTGGGACCGAGACGAGGAGTAGTGGCATGTGTAAAAGGAGACAAAGTCCTATTAACACTCTTAATTTGTTCTCACATCTACATTTTACAATTCCTGTCACAGAGTATATGTTGTTCATGGTTCATTAACAATCGAAAATAATAACGAAGTGAAATGGACCCTAGGTATTTAGTCAACAACAACAAGTCAAAGATTCATCTTAGGCTAAGAAACGTTGGGAGAAACGTCGTGCGGTCCGAAGGAACAGGAAGAGATAGAAGACCTCAAACGAGTTGAGTACAGGTAACTTACCTACTACGGTAGGTTGGTAGAGAGTTGGTATTTAGTCACCCTTAAAATAAACTTCAGAAAAGGTCAAAGTAATATTGAGACGTAGTTTTTTTCTGACCCTTACTTTTTTCATTTATTTTGGACCAAATGACCCTGAAACGACCACCAGGTCACCACCCCTGAGGTGGAACGTTACGTCTCTTGCACCTAAACTAGGGATCAGTCCCTTGATTCTAGGGTGTACGAGAGACCTCGGGCAGACGGTGTTGACCTCGCGGGGACGGTGTTGTCTTCTCGGGTGTAAGGTGTTGATTCTGGACTACGTCGGACTAATTAATTAAAAATTTATAGACTAAACGAACAACGTGGTACAAAATGTACACCTTCAGTCTCGTATCAAACTTTTTGTCTTCCTTTAAATGTTCATATCCCGTACTGATACACTATTGACTAAATATTTATTTTACCATTCAGTACTTCAGTGTAGTAAAACAAAAGATCGGAAGAGATATTTGGAATGTTTCAACGGGTCCGGAGTACGTACCCGTTCTCTTGAAATTTGGGTGAGTACCAAAACGTCCGAGAAGTAAGATTTGATGGTACACTATGAGACAAATACATAGTTGTAAACGAAAAAGTTGGGACCGTAAAGTAGAACAGAAGATCAGAATAAACAGGGACAAGAAAACTTTTGGTATAGACACTGATAAGACTGACTTCGAACTTAGAGGAGTCTAAAAGACTTATGATTACCACTCAGATATAATAATAAATAGTGCTGGAGTCCAAAATAGTTTTATGAGTGACATAAGGGAATTCACTAGTATCTGACCTACGTGACTGGTGTTGTGAGAGGGTTAAAAAGAAGGGAAAACTTCTTTTCCCTTCAAGAAGGGATTTCAAGAAAGGAATCCCGAACTGAAGGGTTCGAAGGTACTCCGGATATGAATAAACTCCTACTTTCATTTAAAAAATAACTTTCAATTGTACATAGGTTTTTATCTTTTGACGTGTTTAGTTTTCACAGGCCGAGGTATTTACGAGTGATTCACTAGGGACGACCCATTGGATACGGGTCTAATTCTTTGTCCGTGTTGAACGAGACGGTAAGGTGTTTCTTGACTTCGGACGAAGAAAAATTGAAAGATATTTACCTAAGTTTATCATGTCTGAACAGAAGGGGACTGAAGAAACGAGTTACGATACAAAGACTCTAAGGTACGTCATAGGTATAAATAGGGCCAATGACATAGGTAACCCAACCGGTGTTTCAATCAAACTCAATATAGAATACCTTTTTGAGTTTGATTGAAAAACCGGTTGGGTTATAAAGATACGAACTGATATTGTGTTAAATAAATAGGTATAATGTTAACTACCTATAAATCTAACCTACGTTAGAAACCGATAATGTTTATCACAAAGATATTGAACGAACTCAGAAATCCATTTATAGATACGCAAAGACTACACACACATGGATCTTCTACTAACCAAGTATGCAAAACGTTTACGAACCGTGATTCTTTATGACGACGTGGTAAAAAGTTTCACCCGTGGCAACTGTGAGGGTGGTCGATACATACTCTCAAGGTCCACGAGATGTGTACGGGGTTGTGAACCATAATGTTTTGGGGCAAAATTTTTATAAATAAGATAAACAAATAAACCGAAGTGACCCAGAATCAACACCATACACCTTAGAAATAGTCATACGTTTGAGATCGACGACGTACACCCTAGACGAAGGGACTGATCCCCGCCTTGGGTCCGAGTGACGTAACTCCCTTACCTCGGAATTGGTGACCAGGTGGTCCCTTCAGGACGTCTCGGGAAATTTTAAGAAAAATTATACACGTTAAAAGTCAAAGGGTAGGGTGGGAGATACGGTCGGGAGGGTCATCGGAGTAGAATCGTCGTAGTGAGATCATTAATCATAAATGTAATTTTGATTTAAGTGGGAAGATCAAGACCATGATGATATATACGTGATAGTCACTTCTTTGCTGTAGTATATCAGAAGAATCCGAAGGGTATCAATAATTATTGAAAGGATTGAATCTCGACCAACAAATTTGTCATGTGTCATACATGTAGACTACGATCACGTCAAGTTATCCGTTTAAAATATTTTGAAGACGAAGTTTTGATAACGACATAATCCAGAATCTTAGATATCTTAGGAAATTTTACTAATTTTTAATTTTACCTAACCTTCCTCTATCGTTATAATCTCTGAATGACGAAATATTATTCATACTGAAGTCATGGTATTTTGATCTCTATATCTCATTTCCTAATTTCGAGTTACGTTTACGTACTATAGTTCAGGGAGATTCTAGACGAAGAATAATTTGATTTGGTTTTCTCTTAAGAGAGTGTAAGAAGAAGGATTTACATCAAGGAAAACGATCCTTTTTTTCTAGTGCAGTCATGACTGCGTAAGTTGAAGACAGATTTCGTAAAGAGTCACGATTTGGGTTGAAAAAGGTTTTCGTCTCCTTTCTATTCTGTGAAGTTTCTTTTGTGAAGTTCGTTCTGTAAAAAAAATAAAGGTTTAGGTGAAAGTAGAAGTAAATAAGTAGAAATGAATTTATAAACTCTTGGAAAAATTATGTGTATCTTAGTACTCCTGATTCCATTTCCTAATGTTGTACGGACCAAAGTTTATTCCGTACCGAATATTCTGTATTCACCATTTATGAGTATTTCTTTTGAAAATAAACATTGGTAAGTGAAAAAAGATACTTCTTTTTGTAGGAACCAAAAGATAGAGAAGACCTATTTCTCGAAATAACAAGCGAACTTGATGACGTTTCATTAGTGTTCCAAAGAAGGTCTTTGTTAAAGAGGGAACTAATACTCTAAAGGTAGATGATCAAACACATGGTAATACGTAAAAGAATTTTTAAACCAAACTAATACAAGACAAAATATTTATTGGTTTCTCGTCTCAAAGCAGAGACACATTTACTTAGATAGGGACTGAGAGAGAAGAGAAAGAGGGAGAGAGAAGGAGAGAAACAAAGAGAGAGAAGAAAGACTGACACTTTCGATCCTTTTTACCTGTCGTCAAACTTAAGGAATATACTGAAGATTAAACTTATGTTTAATATTTACAAAGTGTTTTCCCTAGTTAAAATGGTAAATTTCGTGTTTTATATAGGGAATGGAAATTCGTTATTAAAATTCTCGATTTAAATCCGAATAAAGGTAAACGGTAAAAATATTGAAGACAAAATTCGCTTTCTTTTTGTGTAATAAGGCAACTAATTTTAATTTGTGGAAAGAACGTCTATAGGTATTCAGATAATCTGGGGACTTGATAGTAGACACCAAAAATTGACTGAAAAGGATCTGAAGTAAATTGATGTATATGTGTTCAGTGAGATAAGAGGTGCACTCAGTACGTCAATCCAGATAATTGTGATTACCTTAAATATACATACGTGTGACTCCCTCTTATTCGGGAAATTTGTGGAAAAATTACCTTGTCAAAACAAAGAAAGGTAAAGAGAAGTGTGAGGAGACAAACCTGAAAGAGAATGGTCACACACGAAGGTTTAATTACATCAAGACTAAAGAAAAAGTCGAGAAGATGAACCAAGAAATAACTTGAGGTCACAAGTTTCATCCTGAACTGAAGGAGAGAAAATAACTAGTACGGACCTTTTTCGTCGTACTACTTTAGTAATAATGACATAATCTAAAAGACCCAAAGTCTCACTTTAAGTCTACAACGAAAGTAAGGTGAGGATATCAAAGGTCGTTTTCATAAAACGGGTGTCTGATAAAAAATAGGAGGGTTTCTGAATTGATCGGTCTTCAGTTAATTCTATTACTTATAAATGGGTCCTCCGATTTCTGAAAAGGTGGAATTGTACTTTTTATGTGTCCGTACAAAAGTCTGAAAGGGTGAAATATTACAAAAATAAACAAATGTGAAATCCTTCAAAGAAAAGTAAAAGAAAAAATTCACGGATACTGTATCCTGAAGTAGTTGTACAAGTTTTACATCTTGTTATTTCATGGTCCTCTTACTTACCTCGGTGTCCTCGACATTTAGGTCTCCTTTGTTTTGATGTGGAGGTTACGTATATGATTGTTCGTATAAAAACAAGTCGAGAATCTTTACATAATAAGAAATAACAAGAATATTATCAAAATAGTTGTCTGAAATGTTCGATCGAAACAAAAGGAAAGAGGAAACATTTCACTCCCTGACCTATTCGGGTAAGATTGATTCGTGAATTGCCTCAGGGTCTGTGTGTCGTAAATAAACTGAGTGTACTTTAACGGTAAAACCATCTAGTCTGTATCAACTCATTCACAACCTTTTATAGATTACTTTTGTAGACAAATTTTTTCTCACTTACTTACTTACTTCAAAGAAAGTTCAGATCTTGAATTAGAAATAAGATGAAAGTTTTTAATTTTTATGTCTCATTAATGAGATTCCACCATTTTTACAAACTCTTCGTTTACCGTTGGAAGAGGTCACAAGAACGGACCCTTCAACGTACCCGTCTCGTTGGACCGTCGGATGTCAGGGCCTCAGTGTTTCTCAGCCTGTACTGACTCGTTGACTCGTACGCATGAACGTGCGTATATAATTTTTTTATTAAATCTTTTGAAATTAAAATATAACTTGGATAGGTTCTAAATGAGAAAATTCTTCAGGTTCAACCTTCTACTCTTCAATCTCATCTTTTCCTCTTGGGTCGGGGGAAGATTCACTAGAATCAAACTGAAGGGTTATAAGGAAGGAAATAGACTAAGGAGTGATTAAAGGTTGGTGAAAGAAGTGTGTTGACTGACCGTGAAATCCATCATACCGGTCTTACCTTATTCTTTTTATCGTAAGTTCACGGATTGAAAAGGACGACACTCGGAGTCACGTCGGAGTAAGAAACCTGTTATTTAAAACGTACTTACCTTATTCTATTAAAAGTGATATAATGTTACTATATTTTTCACATTCTCTGATTATCGTAAGTACTTTTGATGCTGAAATATAAGTGACTGAAAGTTCCAACCTTTTAAAATTGAGACGTTTTTACATAGATGTTTTAAAAAGTAATTATATAAGAGGTAATACAGATTAAATAATACCTTTAATGGAAAAGAGGTTGTTAATTAGTTTAGCTTATTAAACCCCGTGCAAGACTTCGACACTACAGACATTAGGAACGTATGTTTTCATTCGTAATACGCGCTATATACCCTGAATCATGAATGAATTAGTCCTTTCTAAAATTCAGTCAGAACTTCAACTTCCTCCCTGTATTGCTTTGTTACCGCAAATTGTAATCGTGAGACTACTGAGTTCTGTTTTTCCTCGGGCCTTCACCTCTAGCCTCGTCTTCGTTTTATTAAGTTTTCCCCTCTTTATCTTATCCATTATAAGTTTTTCTTTTCGGAAGTTACCTGGGTACAGATTCTTTCAGAGAGACAACCACTTTTCACCGTTGGGGGTGGGGTCCAGACGACTCTCAGGACACCCCTACTTTTGGATGTCGTTGGGGTGCGAATGTTACGGGAGTTTAAGGTCGACCTCAAGGTTCCACGGACGGTAACCGTCGGCGGAGGATGTACTCTCCACGAAGGTCTGGTAACGAGATTGAACGAGTTAGTTTTTGGTAAAAAGACACTCAGGGAGTCGTAGAAAAACATTGGTAAAAGAATTCTCTTGTTCGTTTCGTATAACGCTAACACGATTTATACCATTTAGTGAAGTCAACACAGGTTGAGACACTGGGGCACCGAGGAGACAGGTACCTTAAGAGGTCCGTTCTTATGACCTCACCCAACGTAAAGGAAGAGGTCCCCTAGAAAGGTTAGGTCCCTAGCTTGGACGCAGGGAACACAGAGGACGTAACCGTCTGTGCAAGAAATGGCGATCGTGGTGGACACTTAACGCTAATCCTCATACTTGAGGATCCAATATAGACTCAAAATTGGGGTTGAAGAGGTGAATAACCCACACACTGGAACAGTTTAATGAAAATGAAGAAACCAAGAGTTCAAGGAGTAGACGTTTTACACTCTTTATTATCATGGACAGAGTATCTCGACGATACTCATCATTCACTAAATAGTGTACTTTTTCTTGTTACGGTCTGTGTATTATTCATATCACATTTGCGGGTGACAACAATTTGTCCGACTTGAGTTAGCCCAGAGAGAGAACGAGAAAGAGACAGTGAGATATATGTATATGTTTGTGTGTGTCTGTGTGTCAGGGAAATTTAGGTTAGATTCTTGACCAAAGAAGGATATGAAACTTACTTTAGCACTTGACCAGGATATTGAAAAGGTAGTAAAAGAAGTACTGAGACTAGAGAGAGACGGGGTTCTCCAATATAAACTTATTAATTCTATAGGTCAATACACTTTAGTAGTTGTAGAGGTTGAAAATAGATTACGTCTCTAAAAGCAGATAGTCAAGTTTTGGGAAAGCTGGACCTTCCGAAACACACCGCCTGTCTCACCCTCTCTTACCATACACAGTCGAAAATAAGAGGAAGGATTAAAGTGGAGGAAGATAAGGTCGTAGGACAGTCGTAGGAACTGGAAAGGTACCAGACGTGGTCCCTTTTCCCATAATACCCTTTCGGACGTCACTTCCAATAGTACCATCGACCACGGTAACACTAGATTGTGACCTTGTGAGACTCGGACCGACAACTAATCTCGACCTTGCAAGAGATCGTCTCACCAAAACTTCAAAGGAGTCTTCAGATGTAAAAAATTTCCTTCCCCGGAAAAAGAGACGACCAGTGATCATTGGGGTTGAGATTAGAGGTCTCGTAAACCGTCATGTGAGGTCTAAGAGAGACAACCGCAAGGTATTGGGAGGTCCGTCAGGAGAACCGTTCTACTGAAAATTCAACCGAGATCCGACTCAGATAAGGAGACAGGGGTTAGGACTGCCCAAATGAACGAGGTTTCCTTGTAAGCACATAGGAAAGGAACGTCAATCACTTTCATGTGTCGAGAGGGGAAGTCAGAAGGACACCACACAGTCATAGTCGTATACGTAACAGTTGGGGTCGTCTGCACACAGTCCGAAGGTCTTCCCGAGGAACTTCGGAGCGAGTTCATCGAGTGCACACTTACACATATTGGGTTTGTATGGGTGAGGGAAGTGGGTACCCTCTTGACCGATGAGTATGGTGTTAAGAGAGGGGGGTCTAGAAAAAGAATCTCGAAGAAACTGGAGGTAGTACATCGTACAGGACTTCCGTCTTAAGTCCTGGAGGCAGACACGTACTGACACTGGCCCGCACAGGACAAAATAAGAGTCACAAACCTCCGAGTCGGGTTTGACACTAACCTTCAAGGGATAGAGCATACGCAGTGTGAACAAAAATTGTTGACGAGTGGAGGTTCGGTGAGAGGTGTAAGAGACTCCAGAAACTGACGATATAGTCCGAAGAAGATGTATGTCTACAGAGAAAGTCATCTCCCTAAATTTAATACACTTAAATTAATATGCCCGAACACCTCACTTCCCACCCCTAGGACTCTTATATTTATTAAATTTGTTACGGACGTCAAGATACCGACAAGGAGAGTTACTTACATATTGGGACACATTCGAACTCGATGTTATTCTAGACGAAAAGGAATCCTGTATAAGACAAGGACTGCGTGAGAATATGATACTCCTGGAGTAGAATGACTCGTACTCAGATACTAGATTCTATGTAGAAAAAGTATGTTACCGGGGGATTTATATTCAGTCGATAACTTATACCAAGAATTACTTCTCTGTGACTAGAAAAGATTTTTATCTCTCTTTTAAAATTTGATCGAACGCAAAATTTTTTCTCAACAATGACAACAAGTCTGCGATTCAGGACGGACTGAGAAGTGCTAGGGTTCCTGATATCGTGTGGTCCGAGAAGACAGGAGGTGATAGAGGACCTCAAACGAGTTTAAGTACAGGTAACTCACACTACGATAGATTTTTTTCTTTAGGTATGTAAATAAAAGATACAGACACAGAGATAAAGACGAAACGTTTATTCTAGTAGATATATATGGTAAAAAGGTCTGAGGCGTATTTACGTAATTGTACGTCATAAACAAAAAGACTGACCCTAACTATGTACATGTGATAACTATGATATATATTTTATCTATTACTTACTCTTGTGTGACATATTGTGTCCCTTGAGTTAGGTGGACTTATCTTTCCTTCAAGTTTCCCCTCCCCTGTATATATAATATACACCGACTAAGTAAGACGACATGTCATCTTTGATTATGTTGTAACATTTCGTTGATATGAGGTTATTTTTAATTAAAATTCTTTTCTCTCTCTCTTGTGTTCTTCCAATTGATCGAGTAGGACTAAACGAGTCCGGAAAGGACCAAAATCGTGATTTTCAGGGTGGAAGACCCTGGGTAGGGGGGGTTTGTCAGAGTCTGTTTGTCCTTACCAACTAGGGAGATGGTCTTCTCGAACCCGTAATCTTCATTATCTCTTAGAATAGTATCTTCACACATTCCGGCACAGACTCGTCTGTCTTCTGGATCAAGGTCGGTTGAGAGGAAGAGGTGCAGTGGGAGAGGGTCCAGTGGAGGACGGAAAAAGTGACAAAAGCGGAGTCCATCCACCGTGTCACCATTTCTTAGGCGGACGGTTACATCCTCTGTGTCCAAGTTAGGCACCCAACCCTTCTAGGAGACCTCGTACTTTAACGTCGGACGAGGCGACAATAACGGACCTTTTAATGTACCTCTATCCTCCCCCGATGTCAGGTATATCAGCGTTTCTCAGTCTGTACTGACCTGTGTGTGTGGTCTTTCTTTTGATTCGGAGTCGACTCAGAACTGAATTCGGTTTCCTGATCTTTCAATACGATGATTATAAAATACGCTTCAAAAAAAATTACCTAGAGATCTTGAAAAGTTACATACAAAGAGTCTGAGAAACTGTAGTGTTCCTCCTTTTCCTTTACTTGGTGTCTCTCGTCGTCCCAGATGGGAATCGGTGTGTTATTAATACTCCTTCTAGACCCCAAAGGACAAGAACCGGACCGGATACCTTGGTAAAACAGAATCATTCAATGAATTGGGGTAGACCCGGAGTCAAGACAAATCAAAAGTTTATTTGAAAAAATTTTTCTATATTAGATGAAAGATCAGTTGAGTAACTCACGAAAAAGGGTCCTAGTCAAAAACCGACGGAAGTTACATAGATAAAACAAGGTGATTCAGAAATTTTTCTCCTACCCCATTAGGAAAACTACCCCTCTTTTTAAAGATTCACTAGATTTACTTGTGTCTCCCAATTATTGTGTCTTCTACTTTAATGTTTTCGGTTGTACCTAAAAATACTTTTATTTCCAGTTGTTCATTAATTAGGTCTCCTCATCGACCATCTGACTTACCGATTTTCACCCAAAAGTATGACAAAACCCGAAGACAGTTCAATGAGTTGACTGTATTCTGAAGAACACTTCATGTAATTGATACGCAACAGAAATGGATCTGCAGATCATAATTTATAATCTTTTCAAGGTATTACCTGTCACACCTAATTTCTGTGTTACTCACCTGCACTAGAGACCTTTTTTCTTCCACCTCGCTCTGACACTTGGGGCTGAACGATAATATTAACGTTCGATTAATTTGAGAATATTGATGTTCAATTGATTTGAGAATTAGTTAGTCCATCAAATAAGAAGTTTTAACTTTTTACTTACAACGGTGAGTGGTCGTAATTTGAAGTCTTAGTCGTCCGGATCCAAACTTGAGGTCGAGGTGGTAAAAGATTGAATCCTCTGGACCCGTTCTGGTGAGTTGGAATCAAAGGAATGATCATTTTTAGTCCTTAATTATGGATGTAGTTTCATAATAAATACACAAGTTTACTACGTCGGACATACATCATATATGACATGACGGTTCGGATACCATTTAAGGGTCATTCATCGTCGTAATATATGTGAGAGAAACGGGAAGTTATCTGTCTTTGAGAATCGATTGTTCACATGGTTCTGTCTTAAGAAAGTCCTTCATAAAATTATGAAACTTTTCACATATTCATAACCCACTCAAAGTAAAGTTAATATTCTTAGTATAATTCTAAGTTAGGAACGTGGGAAATCATAGTCTTACACCACTCTTCCTTTTTTTTTTTTTCAAATAAAATTTCCAAAGATTATCGTCCATAGACTTTTGGTCGAGTCTTGCAGAAAATGTCTTGAGACCGGTTCCTCGTATTAAAACAGTGACTCCGGATCCCACGATAAATCACTAACGATGACGACGACGACGATTCAGTGAAGTCAGCACAGACTGAGACACGCTGGGGTATCTGCCGTCGGGTGGTCCGAGGGGGCAGGGACCCTAAGAGGTCCGTTCTTGTGACCTCACCCAACGGTAAAGGAAGAGGTTACGTACGTTCACTTTTCACTTTCACTTCAGCGAGTCAACACAGGCTGAGGATCACTGGGGTACCTGACGTCGGGTGGTCCGGGGAGGCAGGTACTCTAAAAGGTCCGTTCTCATGACCTCATCCCACGGTAGCGGAAGAGACTAAATCACTAATCTTTAGATTTTATCTTACCTAACTGAGTATACACATGAGTGAACAGGTAAGTCAATCATAAATGATACCCGGTTTGGGACAGCACTCTTTGCGACCTGACCTTCTTTGTGTTCGACCTTAGTTCTAACGGCCCTCTTTACAGTCATTGGAGTCTATACGTCTACTGTGGTGGGTATACCGTCTTTCACTTCTTCTTGATTTTTCGGAGAACTACTTCACTTTCACCTCTCACTTTTTCAACCGAATTTCGAGTTGTAAGTCTTTTGCTTCTAGTACCGTAGACCAGGGTAGTGAAGTACCCTTTATCTACCCCTTTGTCACCTTTGTCACAGTCTGAAATAAAACCTCCCGAGGTTTTAGTGACGTCTACCACTAACGTCGGTACTTTAATTCTGTGAATGAGGAACCTTCTTTTCAATGCTAGTTGGATCTATCGTATAACTTTTCGTCTCTGTAATGAAACGGCTGATTCAGGCAGATCAATTCCGATACCAAAAGGGACACCAGTACATACCTACACTCTCAACCTGACACTTCTTCCGACTCGCGACTTCTTAACTACGGAAACTTGACACCACAACCTCTTCTGAGAACTCTCAGGGAACCTGACGTTCCTCTAGGTTGGTCAGGTAAGACTTCCTCTAGTCGGGACCCTAAAGAAACCTTCCTGACTACGATTTCGACTTTGAGGTTATGAAACCGGTGGAGTACGCTTCTCAACTGAGTAACCTTTTTTGAGACTACGACCCTCCCTAACCCCTGTCCTCCTTTTCCCCTGCTGTCTCCTACTCTACTGACCTACGGTAGTGACTGAGTTACCTGCACTCAGACTCGCTTGAAGCCCTCAACCACTACCTGTCCCTCCGGACCGCATGACGCTAAGTACCCCAACGTCTCTCAACCTGTACTGACTCGCTGACTTGACCTGACTTGACTTGACTTTGGGACAGAATCCGNTACTCTTTGCGACCTGACCTTCTTTGTGTTCGACCTTAGTTCTAACGGCCCTCTTTACAGTCATTGGAGTCTATACGTCTACTGTGGTGGGCATACCGTCTTTTACTTCTTCTTGATTTTTCGGAGAACTACCTCACTTTCACCTCTCACTTTTTCAACCGAATTTCGAGTTGTAAGTCTTTTGTTTCTAGTACCGTAGACCAGGGTAGTGAAGTACCCTTTATCTACCCCTTTGTCACCTTTGTCACAGTCTGAAATAAAACCTCCCGAGGTTTTAGTGACGTCTACCACTAACGTCGGTACTTTAATTCTGTGAATGAGGAACCTTCTTTTCAATGCTAGTTGGATCTATCGTATAACTTTTCGTCTCTGTAATGAAACGGCTGATTCAGGCAGATCAGTTCCGATACCAAAAAAGGACACCAGTACATACCTACACTCTCAACCTGACACTTCTTCCGACTCGCGACTTCTTAACTACGGAAACTTGACACCACAACCTCTTCTGAGAACTCTCAGGGAACCTGACGTTCCTCTAGGTTGGTCAGGTAAGACTTCCTCTAGTCGGGACCCTAAAGAAACCTTCCTGACTACGATTTCGACTTTGAGGTTATGAAACCGGTGGAGTACGCTTCTCAACTGAGTAACCTTTTTTGAGACTACGACCCTCCCTAACCCCTGTCCTCCTTTTCCCCTGCTGTCTCCTACTCTACTGACCTACGGTAGTGACTGAGTTACCTGCACTCAGACTCGCTTGAAGCCCTCAACCACTACCTGTCCCTCCGGACCGCATGACGCTAAGTACCCCAACGTCTCTCAACCTGTACTGACTCGCTGACTTGACCTGACTTGACTTGACTTTGGGACAGAATCCGTGACCCTTGACTCGAGACTTCTTGTGTCCTTACTCAGGACGGGACGTCAGATGTGTTACCCCTCCTTTTCTTTTCGTATTATTAATGTGTTTGTTGACATGTGACGTTCTTCACAACGAGTGTGGTCCTGTACACTAAGTCAGACGCGCGATAACGTTTCTTACATCAGGTCCTTGATTGTCCATTAAGGTTGTCCCTTCTTTATGGATAGGAGTTGTTGTGAAGGTGTCTAAGGGAGAGGAGTAGTGAACTGAGTAAGGAACTTCAGTGTTTTGTAAAGTCGGGGGTCGGATTCCGGTGTCACCGGGAAATAAAGATGAAACAAGGGGTAAAGAGTGGAGGGACCACAGAAGAGGTGAAGGGGAAAGGGGGGGTGGAATGTATTGTTAAAGGGAACTTCAACACTTTCACCTTCTTTGTTTGATTGTGTGAAAAGTCGTCGACTTTGCCTTTTCCGGTCCTAGTGGGACACTATCTTTAAAAATAAAGATGTGTCTTCCTTTCGATGTCAACAAAGTACCTTCACAAGTTATCCTCGGGATTTACCGGACTAAAATTTTACCTCTTTCAAGGGACCCTTCCATTGTAACTTCAACTCTGATCTTTCGTTTACGTTCTCTTCCTTCCGTTCTCTTCCTTCTTTTAGTCTGTGACACTCACTCTCTCTTTTCGTGCACCACAACCTCCCCCTTCCATCGTTACGTCTAGTCGCGTCTCGTCTATCTAAGCCCTCTATTCCGATCTGTCGGTCTCTCCCCGGACCAGTATGTCCCAAAAAATAGACGTTTCGTTGTCCCTCAGTGTGTACTCATAAATAAAGTAAAAAATTTTATTAAAATAAATAAGTAAGTAAATAAAACCCGACACGACCTGGACACGACGACTCGTCCGAAAAGAGATCGACGTCGTTCGTCTCCGATGAGGGACCAACGTCACGAACCCGAAGAGTAACACCACCGGAGACCGACGCCTCGTGTCCGAGACCTCGTGCCCGAAGTCATCGACTCCGTACACCCGAGTCATCGACACTAGGGGCCCGAGATCTCCTACCCGAGCTATCGACACCGTGTGTCCGAAGCATCGAGGAGTCGTACACCCGAGAAGGGTCTGGTCCCTAGTTTGGACGCAGAGGAGGTGACCGTCTGTTTAAGAAATGGTGACTCGGTGGTCCCTTCGGGATACGGTAGAAATACTTACATTTATAAGAAATATAAAAGTCTAGTTTAAAATAAGAACAAAAATCATTTATGATAAGAAAATGGTACCGAAGGGACCACCGAGTCTGTCATTTCTTTGACGGACGTCACGTCCTCTGGGGCCAAACTAAGGACCCTATCGTTCTAGGGGACCTCTTCTCTTACTGATGGGTGAGGTCTTAAGAACGCACCTCTTGAGGTACCTGTCTCCTCGGACCGTACGATGTCAGGTCCCCCGACGTTTCTCAGTCTGTATTGACTAATTATGTGTACGTAAGAAAATTTCGGTTCTGGATACTAGAAAATAAGACTTGGCAAGAATAAGTGACGCGTTGTAAGTGGTTTCCAAAAATAAACCCCTACTTTCACTAGATGTAGGTAAGACAAACAGATTAAGTGATAAGAAATCCTCCTTTTTTTTAGTACCCTTTTTATTTACATAGGAGGTAGATACACTTGAATAGGGTCAAACATAACGATATCTGAGACACGATTTTGTTTGGGAAGTTGGTTCCAACAAGGTTCTTTATGTCATATTAACATCGAGCTGTACATCGAAAGAAAGTGATATAACACTTTGGGTCTTACCTGAGCACAGTATCCAATCAAACATTCGTAAGTCTGGGTGGTTGACACCCGAAGAGTAACACTATCGAAGAGAACCGAGCCACCATTTCTTAGGTGGACGGTCACGTCCTCTGTGCGCAACGTAGGGACTAGGCCCTCTAGGGTGCACGGTGTTTGTTTGATTCGGGAAGGCGGTGTCGATACCTCGGACGCGAGACGTCGGTCCTCGGTGTTGAAGGCTCGGGTCCACGGCGTCGACGACTTCGACCGCATGGGGCCTCGGGCACGAGGCGTCGTTCCCTTTGGTGGCGTCACTCTTCGGGTGCGCGGAGTTGGTCTCATCGGTCGCGAACGACGTCGATCTCTGTTCGGGCGCGTCGTCGTTTCTGGGCCCTGTCGATTGTAGTTGTGTGATGATAAATTTTTTTGTTCAAGCGGTAAAAAACAGAAGGAGATACGAACAGTGTTTCTGAGGAAAAGGGACAAGTGTCACTTACGAACACAAGTCGTCCTTTCTTTGGTCAGAGAGCACGATAAGAAAGGGATTTGTGGACCAACAAGTCGAAATTGTTCCACTGACCAAAGGTGGTATTGAGTCGATAAAAAAGGTGAACCGACCCGAGGGGACCTGGAATGTCATTTTTAGATACATTGTAATCGAAAGGACGATTGTGACACGCCCCAAAGAGCGGATGTAGTGCAGTGATTAAATACCCACTAAGATACTCATTGCGTTTACCCCTCAGGAGGGAGACAAGGAAGAAAATTTAAAGATAAGTGATGTAACACTCCGTTATACCCAGTCCAGAAAAACCAAGACACAAGATAGTGTTGGACCTAAAGTGACTGAAGATTCTTGGTCATCTCAGAACGAAGACGATGACCGAGGAAAGGATGAAATAACACATAAACTTCAATCGGTATTTCACTTTCCGAAAAGGTCGAAGAGAATAAATTTCCTAATCTTATTACCTATGGTAAATGGAAAGTCTGGCTTCAAGACAGTTCATATTGATTCACCCTCCCCTACTCAGACGTAAACGTCAGCGGGAAGGTTTCCGATATCTTCTACGTTCCCTCCGTACTAGAGGTGCGACTCGGTGGCCCAAAGTGTAAAATACACGTCGTCATTTCTCCGACGAAACAGAAATGACTTTAGCAAGGGTCAAACTCTCGACTACCCGGTATTTGTGGTCCATTTATTAATGACCGAAATTGGTATGAATTAATTTACCTCTTAAATCTTCGATTGGTGTTACAGAAGGAGGGACGGACCGGTACCTCCCTTGTTATAATATCTGAAGCTCCAAACTTTCTTTTCATAACAGGATCTGGATCCATTTCCCCGGGAACAGAGCTCGAAGCGCGACTACTCGAGAGGAGAAATCGAGGGGAGGTCGGGATGGGAAGGGGGACGACGTCCCCTCACCCTGTACGGGGAGTCTCGGACTCGAAAGGGAGACCTGGTGAAAGACTTAAGATCCTGCTATCTTGAGGGTCGAATTTATCAGGGGTTGGACGAAGGTTTTAAGGATCAAGATTCCACTGGTTCCCCACCGATGTCCGTTCGTCTGTCTCGGATCTGTACACTCGACCCCGTAATTATGTACGCGTGTGTCCGAAGGGTCTACCACAACCACCATTTCCTAGACGGGCGGTTACGTCCTACTCTACTCTACACCTAAACTAGGGCCCAGTTCTTCTAGGGAACCTCCTCCCGTACCGTTGGATACGGTCGTAAGAACGGACCTTTCAAGGTACCCCTCTCCTCGGACCGCCCGATGTCAGGTACCCTAGTGTTTCTCAGCCAGTACTGACTCGCTGATTCGTGTTCACACGCGTACCTCGGGTCCACATACCTTGTCTCAGTCATTACCGTCTTCTTATCCTGACTAAAGAAGGTGTACAGGGACTAGGCCATCCGTTCAGGTCCAATCCTCTTTCTTGTAGAGGATAAATTGTTAAACGATCGAACTAAATATTGACTATTTAAACACCTATATCCGATCCACCCGGAATAAATAAAAGAATGGGGTTTGGAGTGTTTACACTCTCCACCCAAAAATCTTCTCGTATAACTGAAGTCTCTTTAGTAACCGATTACTATTTAACCCTTTGAAATATAGGAAAAGATTTGTGTTTAGTGATTCTGACATTATGTTTTCTACCCTCTCTCCCAGGCCCCTTATTTCGAGGTCGCAAGTCTAGTTTGTCATCCAAGTTAGAGACTTCAATACGAGAAACAAGTATTTCGAATCCCTCGGTCTATCTTGTAAGAAGAGAGACGGCGTTCTTAAGGTAGACGTCTTGTCACCGAGGGTCCGACGGTCGACGAGAAGTGAGGGGACAACATTCTTACGTCGACTCCAACTTTTGAACAGTGGTTCGACCTCGGTTATAGGTGGACAGGGAGAACAGTCAGAGTAAGACGTTTCAGAAGGACCCTAAATTTTTGACCTCGGTATTTTTACCCTAAACGGAACTGAGAAAACTCTTGTCGTTGTGTGGTATGTACGTACGTAGTACATAGGGTCCTACTGCCATAGAGAAATTTTAACGCTATAAATTCATTTTAACGTCAACACGTCCTGATACTTGTCGATGATGTGCATAAAGCATCCTTAACAAAAGAATAAATTTAGAAACCAACACCTATAATAAAAAGAGATCAAAAATTTCATAAAGAAATAAGTAAAATTTTAAGTAAAAAACAACAACAAAACATGAAAGACAATCAAACCCCACGATAAAAAATTCATTTTGGGGAGTTTTCTTACTATTTTCTTCTCTCTATAAGTGTCAATATTAAATATGTTTATAGGATAGACTTAATTCAGGTGAAGAGTATTTTTAATTTATGTATTAATATATACAGTACTCGTATACAAAAAGGGGACATCGTACTTTCATAAAAACATATCACAATAAACTAGTCAGCACAGGTTGAGAAACACTGATGTACCTGACACCGGGTGGTCAAAGAAGACAGGTACTTTAAAAGGTCCGTTCTTATGACCTAACCTATCGGTAAGGGAAGAGGTGGCCTAGAAGGGTTGGGTCCTTAACTTGGGCCCAGAGGATGTGACGTCCGTCTAAGAAATGGTAGACTCGGTGGTCCCTTCGGGTGAAAATATATTATCCGTATAATTGTATGATAAAAACACCAAGAAAAGTTAAAAAATTAAATTGTATGATAAAGAAATTATAGAGTATATAAAACTTTTATATACTTCGGAATCTCCTAAAACGAAGTTACAAATTTAACATAAAATTTTGTACAAATAGAAAAGTAGTCTGGTAAGTATTTACCTTTACCAATGTTGTATTGTAAATTTTTATTTGATATACCTTCTTTTCATCATATATTTCTATAAAATACATTAAAGTTTTGAGAACAGATTTTAGTCTCCGTTGCAAAGAAGTCCCAGATTTTTCACAGTGACCACTCACCTCTTAGTGGGTCCGGGGTCGATCTCTAGGTGTACGTTCCTGGGTAACCCCATCTGATCTTGTCCCACTATACTCGAGGTTAGTCCAGTGATGACCCCATGTCACTCGTTCATAAGTGTATAGGACTTTATTAAGGGAACAAAGTACTAACAGGGATAACGTTTTTTTACACATACGAAATTTTGTCGAAACTTTTTGACATTAGACGAGTTGGGAAAGTTACTTCTTAATTTCTTCTCCCCTCTTTCAACTGAAGATGTGGAGAGTCGTGATACACCGACAATAAAACCTTGGTCTTCCCCAGTACTCAATCCACAACATATACGATTCAAATAAGTAAAACTAAGATGTCTATACCTAAAGGTTTTCCTGTAGAAAAAGTGTAGAGAATTGTCACGAGTTCGGTGTATATGATTCTGGTAACCTTATTAATTTTACGTTCTCTTGTACCCTCAAGGGATCACTAGGCCACCAATTATGAGGTACAAGAATAACACATCCCGGGACCTTCCGTACCTAAGTTAAGGACCAACCCTTTGTTTCTAGGGTCTTCGACGTACCGTGCCGGTTTTCTTTATGTCCTCTTCTTCTCGGTCAACTGACAATAACAACAAATCAGTGAGTCAATACAGGTCGAGAAAGCACTGGGATACCCGACATCGGAAGGTCCGAGGAGACAGGTACCTTAAAGGGTCGTTCTTATGGCCTCAACGGTGAAGAAAGAGGTCCTCAAGAAGGACTGGGTCCCTAACTTGGGAACAGAGGACGTAACCGTCCACCTAAGATATGATGACTCGGTGGACCCTTCGGGGGTCATCCGTCTGATCTCGTTCTATATAATGTAGACGGTTGTGTCTTAATGATACCACCTCAGTACCTTTCGTCTATGAATCTCGTGTCAGTGAGTAAGAGAGGAAGTCTCAGTTTAGAGATTTCTACCGTAGGTCAACTCTCTAAGCCCCACTCGAGTTCTCTTACTGACTTTTGACTATAACTAGGTTAAACCTATATGTTACTGGAAACTTTTAGAAAGAATTAAGATTAAAAAGTTTCTCTTTTGTACATAAAGAGATAAACTCTCCAACTTCCACCCATATAGAGACTCTTTTGTATGACCCATGAATGTCTTGGAGACTTGTATATGAAAAACAAGACGACTGTGACTCCAGTACTTCATTATTTCCTTTCCCTAACGTCAGTAACTGAGGTACACCGAGTCGATAAGGACCTTGTCTCGAATAGTCACTCTTTAACCGAACCTTTCAGTGAAGAGTCAAGAGTTATAAAGTTAGTCCCCTTCACTGTATTTACAGTGTTAGTGTAGAATGATTGAGGGACTGAACAAAAAGGAACACGTATGGTGACAACGGAAACCTTTCGTTCATCGTTGACCTTCGGTCGACGACTCCCAACCAGACAAGTCGGGCAAGTGAATGAAGTGTGAGGAGCAACGGAGAGCGAAATGGTAGCAGAAGTGGAAATTACGGTACTTCAAGGTTGTATGTGGTCCCTCGGTCCTTCTCGAAACATCATTTCGATTCCAAATTGTTTTGGAGTTTGGACAAGTTAGGGAAGGATTTAGTCTTGTACAATGAGGTAGACCGTTCCTGTATCGGAAAATTTACTAGTTGACATGGGTCGAAGTCACACTCGAGAGTCATGATTCGTACAATTTATCATTATTGAAGTTGCAAACGAGTGGTATTGCAGACACATACAAGTTTATGACGACCGATGATTTTAAAGTGGTGTGTACATGAGAAGATGGTGGAGAGGGTGTGTCTTTCGAGTAAGTTTACATTCAGAGTCGTCGTGACCTTGTACAAATAAATATTCTCATCAAAGGTCAAACCCACCTCTCGGTTAAATGTGTGAACGTTAGTAAAGTTATTTATTTATCTGACATAGGAAGGATAGTATCAGAAGTCACACTCAGATAATATATGTTGTTTCGATAAAATAATGGTAACTGGTACGGTGTACACATACACACACATGTAACTATCACTGGATCTGCATCTACGTTTCTCAACCGTAAGTCGTTTGCGAATGATGTACGGTCGGTACACACTTAGTGAAGGAAGAAAGTAAATTGTTCACAAACAACTGGTGAAGACTACACAGACCGTGAACCCAATCCATGATTGATCCACCCTTGAGCTGTCTGTTTCAGGGTCAGGAGTACTTCGAATATCAGGTCGTCTCTTCTACCCGTAGATACCTTTTGTAGTATCGTTCCATAGATTCTCTCCTAGACGGAGGTCCTATTTCATCGGAAAGGCGACTCTGGACTTCATGTCAAGTTGTCTACTTTTCACCCCCGTCTTACCAGGACAGTCTCCTTTCTCATAAACTCCTTCTTTTTTCTTGAGTTTTTCTTCCTCTCTCCATTGACTACTACAACCTCCTTCCCAAAAAATTTCGTTTGACTCTTTGGACCTGAAAGGAGACTTCCGTTACCCTTCCTCAGATCTTTGATTTGTCTAACCACTGTTCTAGTTTAAACGTAAAGGGTCTCTATGAGAACGGAGCCATACCTCGTTTCCAATCTCTGACTCCCTAATAAATCTTTGGTGACGTTCATGGGAGCGGACCTTTTAGGGTACCTTCCTCCCCGGACCACCCGACGTCAGGTACCCCAGCGCTTCTCAGCCTGTGTTGACTCGCTGATGTGAAAGTGAAAAGTGAAAGTACGTAACCTCTTCCTTTACCGTTGGGTGAGGTCACAAGAACGAACCTCTTAGGGTCCCTGCCCCCTCGGACCACCCGACCGTAGATACCCCAGCGTGTCTCAGCCTGTGCTGACTTCGCTGAATCGTCGTCGTCGTCGTTCATATATCCAACCTCTATTTCTACTAGACCTGATTCCACGTTTTCACCTCTCCTCGTTCCCTTTACATAAAATTTTTAACTACACAATCAAAGTAGTTCTGGATCCTTGTTCAACTTGACACCCTTCCATCCCCTCTGGACGTCCCCTCTCTCCTTAGTTCCAGAGTTGTTACCAGATTACCCACATTGACACGATTTCTCAGTTTGGTCTATGAGGTGTGTCTTGAGTCGGTTACACAAGAAATTACAACACGGAGTTGATAGAATCAAAAGGTAAACCTTCTGTCTATGAGGATCCAGGGAGGTTACTCCTTCTGAGTTTCGTAAAAAATTAACTAATCGTTTCCGATAGAAGTAAGGTGAGTACTTCTTTTTCGTATAAAATATTTTTTACTAATAAAGATGAAGAGAGGAATCTGAGCAGTCTTCGAAAAACACTCCAGTACTTATCTTTAATTCTATTTTAAAGGTTTCCTCATATAAAAAGATTTTAATATAGAGTAGTAATTTTAACAGAACAATAGAAGACTCCATGAGATATAAGATTATAATCAAAATTAATAACAGTCCTTAGTGTCTTTATTCACCATAATTCTTAGGTTGTTCGTCTGAGAATTTTTCATAAATCAACGAATCACCAGTACGAATGTCATTGTATTTTCGATTTCGACCACTCTTTGGTTGTCTTAAGTAAAGTTTTTGGTCGTTTTTAGATAGGGTTATTGAAGGACATTAGAAGCTTTTGAACTTTTAATCGGGATATTCTTGTCATTCCCTAACAATTCCCTTTCTAACCTTCATTGGGGTGTCTCGTGTGAATAGTTATCCTATTTCACGGTAAGGAAGACTGACATCCATCTCCGAGGATATCTAGTCTACACCCTCACTTCTATTTCACTCTGTCACTGTCGACTCTGCGACTATTGAGGTAGAAAAGGTTTGTATATGTGTTTCAGTAACAATTCTACCGAATTACTACAGACAACGGATAGGGTCACCACAGTAATATTCTTAGTTGAATACACACTCTCGAGGGATCAAGTCAAGTCAAAACAAGTCAGCGAGTCAGTACAGGCTGAGAAACGCTGGGGTACTTAGCGTCGTGCGGTCCGGAGGGACAGGTGGTGGTTGAGGGCCTCAAGTGAGTCTGAGTGCAGGTAGCTCAGGCACTACGGTAGGTCGGTAGAGTAGGACCCAGCAGGGGAAGAGGAGGACGGGGGTTAGGGAGGGTCGTAGTCTCAGAAAAGGTTACTCAGTTAAGAAGTGTACTCCACCGGTTTAATGACCTCAAAGTCGAAATCGTAGTAAGGAAGGTTTCTTTAGAGTCCCGACTAGAGGAAGTCTTGCCTGACCAACCTAGAGGAACGTCAGGTTCCCTGAGAGTTCTCAGAAGAGGTTGTGGTGTCAAGTTTTCGTAGTTAAGAAGCCACGAGTCGGAAGAAGTGTCAGGTTGAGAGTATAGGTATGTACTGGTGACCTTTTTGGTATCGGAACTGATCTACCTGGAAACAACCGTTTCATTACAGAGACGAAAACTTATACGATTGTATCTCAAGTTTAGAGACGAATGTACTATCCCTTTCTATGTCCATCTCACCCTGTAGACCACTTACGAAAAAGAATAAGATGTTTATTAAAGGGGGTTTATTAGGTTACGACTAAGAAAGTAACGAATGTCTTACTTTTGTTCTTTCTTAATTTTAAATCCTGTTACAGTGGGTTTACTGTGTGTGTGTCCTTTTTGTTCGGTTCAGTTCACTAACTTCAGAACAAGGCTTTACCGTTATATATTTTTATCTAAGAGACTCTGTGACTGATTTACCCGTTTCTACCTATAATAAGTGTCGACTGGTACTTCTTATACTACCTTAAGTGTTCAACTTAATAGATCGTCTTTACGTGTGTCGATGTGTTCCGATACGTGAGACTAACGGGATCTTGTGATGTCTTCACGAAGTAAAAATTTGTTTTCACCAATTGAGAAACAAAAATACAATGTTTACACTTTTACATAATGAACCTTGGTTGAGTGTCTTCTAACGGAGACTACCGAAAAAAAAAAAAAACTCTGAAATAATTAAAATAAATAAAAAAATTAATTAAAAACAAAAATAAAAATGAAATAAAATGAAATGTTAAGACATAACCAAAACGGTATACTACCGAAAATACATGAATCTCTTCTCGACCACAGTCTCCTCGTCGTCAGTTTTCTTGTCTCTGGTGGTAGGATTCGTTGTCCCTCCTTTCTCCAGTCATTTAGACGAAAGGAGTCCCTTTGGTGTTTTAGAGATAGAGAAGGGAGCTTTTTTTTACTACGTCTCTAGTAGAAAGGGTCCTACTCATGAAATTCAGAGTTGGATGAGATTCGGTTCGAAGGATTTATAATGATTGTGACTACTCACTTAAGTGGTTCCCGAGTAATATTGATCACCGTCGTCTTTTCCAGTGTTACAGTAGACAAAGTTGTCCTCTTACTCTCGTCACCCCTCTCCTTTTCTCTCTTTCCTCTTCCCCCTTTCCTCTACCTGCCTTCCTTCCTTCCTTCTACCCTCCCTCCTTTCTCCTTTTTCTTGTTTTTTATTTTTAAGTGTTTTGTCATTCATTAGATAGTCAAGTCAAGTCAATTTAGTGAGTCAGTACAGGCTTAGAAACACTTGGGTATCTGGCGTCGTGTGGTCCGGAGGGACAGGTAGTGGTTGAGGGCCTCAAGTAAGTTTGAGTACAGGTAAATCAGCCACTACGGTACGTTGGTAGAGTAGGAGACCGCAGGGGAAGAGGAGGACGGAAGTTAGAAAGGGTCGTAGTCCCAGAAAAGTTTACTTAGTCGAAAAGAATAGTCCATCGGTTTTATAAGTTCAAAATCGAAGTTGTAGTCAGGCAGGTTACTTGTAAGTCCTGACTAGAGGAAATCCTACGTGACCAACCTAGAGGTAGAGGAACGTCAGGTTCCCTGAGGGTTCTCAGAAAAGGTTGTGGTGTCAAGTTTTCGTAGTTAAGAAAACCGCGAGTCGAGAGAAATATCAGGTTGAGAGTGTGGGTATGTACTGATGACCTTTTTGTTATCGGAACTGATCTGCCTGGAAACAACCGTTTCATTACAGAGACGAAAAATTATACGATAGATCAAACCAGTATTGAAAAGAAGGTTCGTCATTCGTAGAAAAATAAAGTACCGACGTCAGTGGTAGACGTCACTAAAACCTCGGAGGGTTTTATTTCAGACTGTGACAAAGGTAACAAAGAGGTAGATAAAAGGTACTTCACTGTCCTAGCCTACGGTACTAGAAACAAAAGACTTACAACTCGAAATTCGGTTTAAAAGTGAGAGGAGAAAGTGAAAGTAGTTTTCCTAGAAATCGAAAAGAAGTGAAAGACGGTATTCCCGCCACAGTAGACGTATAGACTCCAAAAACTGTAAAGAGGGCCGTTAGAACTAAGGTCGACACGAAGGAGGTCGGGTCGTAAAGAGTACTACATGAGACGTATCTTCAATTTATTCGTCCACTGTTATATGTCGGAACTGCGTGACGAAAAGTATAAACCTTGGTCAGACAACAAGGTACAGGTCAAGATTGACAACGAAGGACCGGACATATGTCTAAAGAGTTCTCCGTCCAGTCCACCAGACCATAAGGGTAGAGAAAGTCTTAAAAGGTGTCAAATAACACTAGGTGTGTCAGTTTCCGAAACCGTATCAGTTATTTCGTCTTTATCTACAAAAAGACCTTGAGAGAACGAAAAAGCTACTAGGTCGTCTACAACCGTTAAACTAGAGACCAAGGAGACGGAAAAGATTTAGGTCGAACTTGTAGACCTTCAAGTACCAAGTGTATGACAACTTCGGACCGAACCTCTTACAACTCGTAATGAAATGATCACACACTCTACTCACGTTAACACGTCATCAAACTCGTAAGAAAACCCGAAGGGACCACCGAGTCTGCCATTTCGTAGACGAGTGTTACGCCCTCTGGGTCCAAGCCCTTCTAGGGGACCTCTTTCTTTGCCGTTGGGTGAGGTCATGTGAACGGATCTTTTAAGGTACCTACCTTCTCGGACTAGCCGATGTCAAGTACCCCAGTGTTTCTCAACCTGTGCTGACTCACTGAAAGGAAATCGTAAGAAACCGTAACGGAAAGAAACCCTGACCTTACTTTTGACTGAAAAAGGTCAGGACACCGGTGACGACTCAAGAGGTTTAAACGACCGTATAACTCACGTCGTGAAAGTGTCGTAGTAGAAAATCCTAAACTTTATCGAGTTGACCTTAAGGTGATGGAGGTGATCGAAACAAGAATCACTACGAAGGATTCCGGGTGAACTGAAGTGTAAGGTCCTACGGACCGAGATCCACTCACTAGTGTGGTAACAAGAATAGACTCAGTACTTCTAGAAAAAACATGTCAAGAAGACACATAAGAGCGGTGGAGAAGAATTATAACAGACGAAGACAATCCAGGTATGGTAAAGACAGGAAATAATTCGGGTAAAAAACGTACTTTACAAGGGAACCATAGAGATTAAAAGAACTTCTCTGGAGATCAGAAAGGGTAAGATAACAAAAGGAGATAAAGAAACGTTACTAGCGACTCCTTGCGAAAGAATAGAGAGGAACGACAAGAAACCTTGAGACGTAAGTTTACCCATATAGAAAGGAAAAGAGGAAACGAAAAACGAACAGAAGAAAAGTGTCGATAAACATTCCGGAGGAGTCTGTCGGTAAAACGAAAAAACGTAAAGAATAGACACCCCTACCAGAACGAGGGACCCAGAACATGTTACAGTGCTTGAAGACAGGTATCAAGTAGTCCGTGAGACAGATAGTCTAGATCAGGGAATTTAGATAAAGAGTGAAGGTGACATATTAGTATTCCTTAAACTAAATCCGGTACGGACTTACCAGATCACCAAAAGGGATGAAAGAAGTTAAATTTAGACTTAAACCGTTATTCCTTAAGTACTAGACTCGGTGTCAGTCGAGGACCAGAACAAAAACAACTGACATATCTCGAAGAGGTAGAAACCGATGTTTCTTATATTAGTTAGACTAAAACCACAGCTGGTAGACCACTACAGGTACACATCTCAGAAGGGAACACAACAACCTTCTCCCACAAACGATACTGGTCACGTAAGAGAACCGTTTTGAGATAATTAGAAACGGGACGAGGTAAGACATGAGGTTCCGATTTAAACGGACAATGAGGTCCACAAAGAACTGAAGGATGAAAACGTAAGGTCAGGGGATCTTACTTTTCCTGTAGTAAAACCTCACAAATAAGATTTTCCAGAACATCCAGCAGTATCTTGGTAAGTTGAAGTCGGAGAAGTCGTAATGACCAACCCCGTATCTGAACCTAATGACACTATAACTTACCAAACGGAACCTTTGCTTGTCTCTAGTAAGACAGCAAAGACTCTGACGTAGGTTCATGACGTAAAACCTGAGAACAACTGTTACTACCGATAAGGTAAAGAAGATTTCCTAAGAACGGGTGTCATCATCTATATTACCAGTAGACTCAATTTAAGTGGGCAAGGTCAGGTAAAATCAAGGGACAAAGGATTTTACAACTGCAAGTGAGAATGGTAGAGGACAAACTAGTCAAGGGTAAACAGAACTAAGTACCTGGATTGTGAGGTACAAGGATACGTTATAACGAGAAATGTCGTAGTCTGGAACGAAAGTAGTGGTCAGTGTAGGTGTTGACTCACAACAAAAACGAAACCGAGTTAGAGAAGTAAGAAAGACCTTAATAAAGAGATGACTAGAGGTCGCCGTATGACCCGTTGATGTCTGGACCCCTCAAGTAGAGAGTCACAGGATAGAAAAACGGAAAAGTATGACAAGTACCCCAAGAGTTCCGTCCTTATGACTAGTGTTAGATTGGTCAGATTAGTGTACCTGATATCGGAACAGGTTGAGTCAGTTTGATACTCGGTACGGTACATCCCGGTGGGTTCTGCCTGTTCAGTACCACCTCTCAAGACTGTTTTTTACATTAGATGTTCTCTCACTTTTGTTTAGTGGAATCAAGGATATTCTGGTTTTAAATGAAAATTTCAAAGGGGTTATCATTATCGTTTTAGAATGTACCATGAATGAACTACGGTCCGAGACAAGATTTCAAATGTGTATTCACTTGAGTGTCTATGTTAATTATACAGGTGAACTGTTTACTCTAATGACTTTATGTTGTTCCATTCATTGAGTGGATCTTAACGACTTGTCACCTTAGCCCTAAACTTGAATCCGTCAAGTTTCCGAAGATCCAGGAAAAATGATGCACAAATTAGAAATAAGATTCGAAGGTCCTTTGTCGCGATGACGTTCACGACCAGGTACCTTATAAACAGTGACTAGGGTGCTACTCTACTCCGTGAACATATCTCGCATTCCTGATCCAGTGATCTGTGACAGGTCAAGTCTACTAAAACAAAACAAAGTCAGCCAACGGACCTACTTTCTTCGTCACGGGGATTAAATACCTGATTTAGTTCGACGATTAGAGTGGAGATTGTTTGTCAAGTACCTACTCACTGTCAGACCTTTAGTGGGAAACGTATCGTGTTAAGATCTTCTAAAGGAAGGGACCTACGTCTTCTCCCTTCCCATCTGTAAAAACTCGTTGTTTCGGTATAAATCGAAACAGGTGACGAAAAACTAGGACTGTTGTTGGAAACTCCGTCCACCACTAACTGTTCGACTTCGTTTCTGAGTCCTCGATAACTTTACAGATTCCAGGTAGAGTGTTGATGATTCTCCTTGTCAGTCCTAATCTTGAGTCTAGACTGACCTGGGTACGGTCCGTCCTGATTCCTATTCCTTCTCTCGTCCAGGTTCTGAGACCAAAACACTTCATCCTTTTAAACCCGAACTAAGAGATTCGAAGGGTAAGAACGAAATTATCGTAGGAAGGTGGGGAGAGAATGGGTAAGTGGGAGGTCTCTACAGGAGAAACTGTCTACATGAGTCTTTACAGAGGAACTCAAGGAGAGTTTAATTCGATCTACTAAACAAAGTAGTTCGAGGAAGGAAGGACTCGTTACTACTCAAAAGGACATTCGGACTAATGTACACGGACTAATGTTTATTCCCGTTTCTTGGTACCCCACACTCAAATTAGGGTGACCTAAGTATAACCCTTTTGTTAAAACGTGAATCCTTTATTCTCACGAAGGAGGATAGGTGGAGGTTCCGTGGAAGCCGTCTCTCCAACGAAAAGAAAGGATACGACGACTTCGACAGAGTGCGACAGGGTGGGACTGTGACGGGACCCACGGATTCCTTCGGTGGTCCATTTCCCGTCCCCTTAGTGTTATAAGTGTTCAATCTTTTCGTTGGAAAATGGATTTCTTAGAATAAGGTGTCTCAACCATTAGCTTCAGACGTATTTGAAAGTACTATTTCTTTCTGAGTGAAACTCGTCATCCCGTATGATTGAGTCATGTCGAGGTCACCAATTTTTCCAGAAAGAACTGTAATCCGATTTTAGACGAAAAGACATAACAAAGGTACCGTTCAAAATCAAGACAGGATGTCGTTGTATTTTTAAAGTGGGAAGGTGGAGTAGGGAAGTGTGTGGCCTTCTTCAGTTCAGGAATCTTTACAAGAGAAAAAACTTCTTTTATGATCAAGGAAGTCGGAAAACAGGTTACCGTACCAAAGACCTTAGGTCAGTGAGAAGACATCTATATGAGACCCAGATTACTCACCAATTTTTATACCTAAGACTTCAGTTAACGAACTTAAACTTAGGACCAAGATGGTCGAGAATTGACACTCTTACTCCGTTAACCGAATTGGAAAGATACAGGGAAAATAAGAAGTAACTGTTTTGACCCAGTATGAAATAGCACGACGACACTTATGCTCCATATTAGTACATATATTTCGTATATCATTCACGAGGTTTAAAATTGGGAATGGGAATGAGGTCTCGTGTTACCTTGCTGTGTAAGGGACCTTTTTTTCCTCCTTTTCTCCTTCCTTCCCTCCCCTTTTCTGTCTTCCCCTTCTCCCTCTCTGAGATAAAAGATGGTAAAAACACCGGTGTTTTTACGATGACAAGTCCGGTTATTCTATTTTCGTCTTCAAAACTTAGGGACTATTAATACATACCTTTTGTGTAAAGAGGTAGTGAAGAAGCCCGTACGTTTACCTACACTACGGCCTCCGGTACTCTACCGATTATAGTCCTCCTTTCGGTGTACAGTTCCTCCCATTTCTCGTTTCGACCTCCTCGGACCATCCAGCATCACACCTCGACGCTGAGGTCGGGACTTACGGACGGAGGTCTGAAGAACGATGGACTACTGGTGTTTGGGAGAAACCCGATTCAGTGATTGCGTCTGAAGGACAAGATTCGTCGTCTTGAATATGTGTTTATGCACCTATCTTGGACCGTTCGACGGTCGGGGTCGTCGTTGGGATCCTTTGGTGATGAGAGAGACAGAGAGGGGGAAAGGTTAACGATGTACCAGACAAAGAGTACAAACAATAAAAGACCACTTGTAAATAAATAAATATAATAAACGAGATTGATGAACGAAGGATCAGATTAGTGACATAGATAAGAGATTCGGTTTGGACGATGAGTGATCAGTAAAGATGATAGAGTGTTGAAGTCAAATGGATGTTAGGTGGTACTGGAAAGGTCGTGTAGAAATATAGTATTCGAAGTCGAAAGTCAAGGGTACGATTATAAGAATAGGAAGTACTAAGGTTCAAGACCTTTCTTTCTCTAACAGAACAAAACAAATCCGGTGTCCGGTTCGACGACTAACCGGTGGACACCCAGACAACAGGCCGAGGTTGGGTCGGTCGATACCAAACCTCCCACCTAGCCAAATCCTTATACATCCTATGACCGGGAGTTTCTACGAAGAGCCGTTCCTGATACCCTTCGGACTCTACCGTTCGTTGTCCCACTTGGAAACTAGAGCAAGTCTTTAGACAGTGTTTTTTTTTTTTCTTTTTTTCTTTTCTTTAGACAGTGAAGACGTCCGGTATGTGTTAATTTTAGAGTAAAAATTAATAAGTTTAAAGTCTTTTATTGTTGGATTATTTGATACCGACCCTTTAAAGTCCCCAACTCAGGATTAGGGTCAGAAAGATAATTCCGTGATACACTTTCAAACTTCTATAGAAACACGGAATGAAAGAAGTAGACATTTTTATCCCTCAAGTATAGATAATGGAGAACTCCAACGTCTCTCCTTGTTATTTTAACTAAACGTTTCACAAAATAACGGTATTTCACGATACAACTTTTACGGGACATAAATTTATCGGACTAAACAACGTCACCCACTATTTCTCTCGATAAAAATTTTATGTAAAATTTATTTATGTACGAATTAGAGTCAAAAAAAAGACAACCAATGTAAAGACTTTCAGTAATTTTAGTTCCTTCTTACCAAACTCTACGATTAATTTTAGAAATTAGTGTGGTAAAAAAAAAGGATGGGTTTCTATTTTAAGGTCGGGATATCGAAATAAAAAAAGAGAGTCTAAAATAAGGGGTTTGTACATCCATATTGATACAGAATTTAATATATGAATTTACACATCTTAATTTTAATCACCATCTGTCTCTTTTGTTGGGACACCAATGGTTTGCCCTTTCGTCCCTTCCTTATTTAATCCTAAACCCCTATTGTATGTGTGTGATAATATATATTTTATCTACCTGTTGTCTCTGGATGACACATCGTGTTCCTTGATATAAGTTTTAAAACTTTATTGGATATTCCCCTTTTTTTAGAGTTTTTCTTGTCTAGCTATCTATATATTAACTTAGTGAAACGACATTTAGACCTTGATTGTGTAGTAACATATAATTGATACGAAGTTAAAAAATTTTTTAGTCCCCCATCTCCGTCATGAAGACTCTCAACTGATACGACTAGAGAAGGGGTGCGGTGTAGAGAAGAGCCGAGGTAAAAGTCTCTGTAATACAACTGTGGAACTTTGACCGGTATCACCCTCATAAATGTACTGTCTTTAATCATTTAGGACTTAACTACAGAAAGGAAAAGAAAAAGGTCTCTCGGTCAACAATTTGTAAAGGATCGTGTGGTGACCGTAACTACATGAATCTTGACTTTGTGTGTGTGACTATGTTTATGTGTAGTAACAGTAGTTGTTGTTGTGGTTTTATCCGGAGTATTCGTAGTTTGTCTCTCTAATTAAAAAGTTTCCGATATCACAGAGAAGAAAATTTTTGAAAAGGTCTCCATAGGCATTCTTGCGAGACGACGTTCACCTAGGTCTACCAAAGAATTGGACGTCGTTATTGAAGGTTTGTGATCGTACGGTAGTTTTAGTTGGTCTCTCGAATACTCTTTAGCGACTCACAGTCGAGGATTCTAAGACTAAGTCTTCGAGACCCTACCTGGGATATTAAATGTAAAAATTGTTCAAGGGTTCACTACAACTACGATAACCCAATTTTTACATACGTCATCTTATTTTGTTTTCTTATTTATCCTTCTAATCTCTTACCGTGACTATTGATACCCAACCTGGTCACGTTTAAATCATTTTGTATGTATTACTCCCATTACACAAACCTTTGATACTTCTTTCGGTCAAGTCCTACGACTTATGGGTTCTTCACAGGAAAAAAGATCCGGACAAGTGTCATTAACTCCAATAATCGTAAACGAGAACTATCTGGATTTTACAACACTTAAACCTCAGTCCTAAAAGAGGCATCGTCTTCTAGTGAAACAAAGTGACGCGGAGCCAAAGGAAAGGTCAATTTTGACTTTTAAATTAAGGTACAAGTTTAAAGACACAATTAGTTGAAATTTTACTTTTCAAAGGAATTACTCACTTATATACGTCATCATATACGTAAAAAGGACAACATTTTAGTATTAGTATTGTTATGTTACCCTTTATTCTTTTGTCCTAGAACAAGGGGTTTCTATACCTGTTTGACCCGGATCTCGTTTCGTTTAACTAATATAAAAAACGTTGACTTCTACCTTTTCCAGATATGTACGTCATTTTGGTTGTGACCCTCGACTGACACCGAGTCTAGTACTTGAGGAATAATTGTTTAAGTCTGAATTTAACTTCTTTCATCCCTTTTGGTGATCTGGTAAGTCTATACTAGATTTAGTTTAGGGAATACTAATATACCACCTTCACTGTTAATAAGTTCCCTAATCTAGACTATCTGTCTCACGGATTTCTTGATACCTGTCTCCAAGCACTGTAACATGTCCTCCGTCCCTAGTTCTGGTGGGGGTTCTTTTTCTTTACGTTCTTCCGTTTTACCAACAGACTCCTCCGGAATGTTTATCGACTCCTTTTCTTCTCTTCGATTTCCGTTTCCTCTTTTCCTTTCTATATGGGTAGACTTCCGTCTCAAGGTTTCTTATCGTTCCTCTCTATTCTTTTGGAAGGATTCACTAGTCACGTTTCTTTGTCTCCTTTTGTTATCTTATCCTTTCTGATCTCTAGAGAAGTTCTTTTAGTCTCTAAGGTTCCCTTGTAAAGTACGTTTTTACCCGTGTCATTTCCTGTCTTTACCATACCTGGGTTGTCTTCGTCTTCTATAATTCTTCTCCACCGTTCTTATGTGTCTTCACTTCACTTCAGCGAGTCAGCACAGGCTGAGAAACACTGAGACACCTGATATCGGGTGGTCCGAGGAGTCAGGTACCTAAGAGGTCCGTTCTTATGACCTCACCCAACGGTAAAGGAAGAAGTTCTTATGTGTCTTCTTGATATGTTTTTTCTAGAAGTACTGGGTCTATTGGTACTACCACACTAGTGAGTGGATCTCGGTCTGTAGGACCTGACGTTTCAGTTCCCGGAATCCTTAGTAGTGATGCTTGTTTCGATCACCTCCACTACCTTAAGACCGACTCAATGAAGTCTAGGACTTTCTACTTCGTCACTTTCACGATGTGAGTTATACGGTCGTTTAAACCTTTTGAGTCGTCACCGGTGTCCTGACCTTTACCAATCGAATCAAAAGTAAGGTTAGGCTTTCTTGCCGTTATGGTTTCTTACGAGTTTGATGGCGTACTAACGTGAGAAGAGTGTACGATCGTTTCATTACGAATTTTAAGAGGACTTATAAGTAACCTTCCTGACTACGATTTCGACTTTGAGGTTATGAAACCGGTAGACTACACTTCTTAACTGAGTAACCTTTTCTGGGACGAAGACCCTTTTTAACTTCCGTCCTCCTCTTCCCCTACTGTCTCCTATTGTACCAACCTACCGTAGTGACTGAGCTACCTGTACTCAAACTCATGCGAGGTCCTCAACCACTAACTGTCCCTTCGGACCGTACGACGTCAGGTACCCCAACGTTTCTCAGCTTGTGTTGACTCGTTGGCTTGACTTGTCGTTTCGGTCGAAAATCTCTGTTCACCTCAGACCTTCGGCCCACCAGGAAATCTTAGGCTACGTCGAAAACATTCAGTCAATGAACGGTGGTAGAGTAGTCGTCCAAACACCATACGGGTAAGATCTCAGGGTCACAATGGTACTGAAACGGGAAGAGACAGAGACGAATTGAGACGGAATTGAAGTAGAAGGTGATAGTGTCCCCGTACTCAGAGAGGGAAGACACCGACAACGTAAAGACACACTGTATGGGTAACACATAGAGGATCGAAACCGGTGGCAAAGGACGAACGGTAGAGGTATTCGTAACGAAAGTCTCTGGTCATTTCCTAACTTAAATATAGACGAAACAAGTGTCGAAATGTGTTACGGATCTCAGCATCAACCGTGTAACGTCTCAGAGTTATTTATAAAAAAATTACTTAGTCACTTACTTACTTACCGATGGATTAAATCCGGCTAAGTGTCTGACCGGGTGACGATTAGATAGATATAAGTATCGGTTCCTCCAACGTTCCATATTTTGTACTGGTTAATACACATTTTTTGAACTTTTAGACGAAGAGAGTCGTCCTCAGACACCTGACCGGGAGTTTTGTACTGATAAGTAGAGACCTATAACTGGATACCTTCAAGGAAGGGGAGATTTCTTTTTAACCTAACCAATTCCCCATAACCCCCTAACGGTCGTCAATTATATTAATGGGAAGGGTTAAAAGATCCTAGTGGATTTACGAAGGTGGTTAATTAGTGAGACATCTTGAGACACCCGGTTTAGAGTCTCAATAGGGGTGACCCTCTCGTTTTAACCCCATAAATACGTGGATGAGGGTGGTCAATAACTACCCTAAACCCCCATTCCCCCTTCCTCCGTAGTTAAGAGATCTTATAGGTCGGATGGTTGTGATGGTGTCCTTAGGAAGTCCGGTGACCTCAAGTCAGTAACCTCAATGATATCACTATTCCGTCTCTTCTTTACTCGGTCGGTGACTGTCACCAGCAATGTCTGAGAGAAGGTGGAATGTCAGTACTGACTTTTAAAGTGACGGGAGTCTTATGGTCTTAAGGTAGTCATTCGTATTAAGAGAAAACAAGGAATTAAGAGATTGGAAATTGTCGATATGGTCGTTGCCAAGGTAGTAAGTGTTAAGGGAAGGCGGTCTTTGATAGCTTCTTCATATCGATGGTTGATAGGTATGAAATGATGATTTAGGTTTTTATCTTTTATTTTCAGTAATATCATTAGCGGTGTGTGATTACGTTAAAAGACGACTGAACGAGAGGTGGGTTTGAGGGGGGTGGGAGTAGGAGTATGTGGTATTCGAATAACTCTCTTTCCGGAGAAACAATGAGTAAGAATTTAGGGGACTTTCACATAACCCGTCCATCAACCGTGAGTTTACAAGGAAGTTTCTTAATTGATTTAACTGTTCGAATCAAATCTAGGTACCTTAGTGTTTCAAATCGGAGTCTTAGGAGGTGTGTGATAAGAACGGGAAATCAAGGTTTTGTCGTACAAGTGACGTATTAACCTTGTCTGATGAAACGGGTTAAGTCACTAGTAAAGACTATGTGCTCTTGTAACGATGAAGAGATAGTTTCGACACGACATATGAAATACTTAATCCTTGATACTTTGCCACCACGATGTAAATGGTGAAAAACTTCTCTCCTTTTTATGATTTTTCTGAAAGCAAAGGACTTGTGGGTGATCATTGTGATGGTCACGGGAACCGTGTCCTCATTGAGGAGACAATGATTTCCGTCGTTCATGTGATATTCCTTCTCTCGAAAAAAACCAAAACAGAAAATACAAATGTCAAGAGATAAACAAACACAAGAGAGACCAAGAGCAATTTAGCATTTGAGAGGTTCTTAAATACTGAATTACACACAGAAGACGAAGAAAACATCTTACGTGTATTTCGTTGTAATCGTTTGGAACTGCCTACCTAACTTAACGGACATTCATCCACCTTGTTGGGATTCGTTCGTAATTATCGGCCTCAAAGAACTCTGGACTTTCATCAGCCACAGGTTTTGTCCGACGAAACTGGTGTAGCCACAGTCTTTACTGATTTGTAAAGTAAAGACGTCGGTCACTCAAACAAACAAAAAATTTCAGTAGAGACTTTCGGTCATGATTTGTATAACACTGAAATTAGAAAGTAAAAATACCGGGTGACCATATATTAGTTGTCATTGGTTGTCTACTGTACTCTCATAAGTAAGAGTTCCATCCGTAGTTCGACCTTTTATGTTGACTAAAAACAATCGTAGATTCACCCCAAAGTCACCTCTGAAAACGTGAGTTCAAGGGCTTTATGGTGAGAGAAACGAAGAGTCCCGAAGAAAACCAAGGAGACTCATTTTAGTTTTCGTTACACACCTCGTCTTATTTTTAATCCTTGAAGTTCATATATTCTTATTGAGGACGAGACACTAAGGTATCCCAGTCCTCGATCCACCTTCCTAGGTTTAAAGTCGTCGAGACAAACCAGGGACGTCGGACGGTACGCAAGGTCGACCCGGGACTACCCGTCGGCAGTGACAAATGATACACTGTCTGTCGACAAGGGAGGGTCGAGAGGGGAGTAAGAAGGTGGATCTCGGGGTCGGGGTACACTGTCCTCCGTGAAGGCCTTTGCCGGCGGGTTGCACTCGTCACCAGAAGCTTTCCTTTAGTTATAGTCTGGTCCCGACTAGTAGTCTCCAAGAGGGTTCCCTGTCTAAAAAATTTTCGTCCGTCTTTTCTTTTAAACGATGAGACATTCTGATGGTTCTTTCTTTCGAATGATACTTTCACAATCAACGAGTCAGCACAGGTTGAGAAACGCTGGGGCGGTCCGAGGGGACACGTATCTTACGAGGTCCTTTCTTATGACCTCACCGAACGATAAGGGAAGAGGTTTATCGAATGATGTACGGTGGTTTTGAGATGATCACGAAAAATAGTATAAACAAAGATCAAAGTCGTCAGTGTCGAAAGGGAAGTGGACTCCCCGAGAAAAACTTTATCTCTACGGTCCTCTCCCTTCGAGCCCCGTCGAGTCCTAACTCTCGACGGACGTGGTCGTGTTTTTGGTGTGGACCCTGACTCTGCGACAACACAGATCGTGCACGGACGGTGGACCTTTTACAGGTCAGGGGTCAATAGTTCAAGTCGGAAGAGTAGTGGTGTAAAAATGACTTATAAAATTTGTAACAAATGTTTGTATTTAATTCCACCGGACTTTATTTCATGTGTTTATATACACACAAGTATACAACATATAAGAAATCATCGGACACATATATACAAATACGTGGTAATCTTATTTCTTATTTTTAATTACGGGTACGACCCCTGTGCCCAAACTAGAGACCAGACCCTTCTAAGGTGTACGGTACGGTGTTGATGACTGCGGGTTCATTGCGTTGATGTCTCGGAAACACGATGTTAATGACTTCAGATCTCAGACGCGAGGTGTCGATCGCTGCGGTGACGTTCTTCTGGTGTGGCGTGGTGTTTCGCATCGGTGTTGAGTGATGTGGATCTCTTTCGGGTGTACGTCGTTACTTCTGGGCGTCGTCGGTTTTTAATTGCCGAGTAAAATTTAAATACTTTATTTTCTAACGGAAAGAAAGATATCTATGTCTAAAAAATTGTGTCATAAGAGCAAATGAAAATAGAAACATAAGACACGGACCTTCTGTTACTATTTTTGCTTCACCTTTCCTACCACTTTGATTTTGATGTTTTTAAGTGGAGAAAGTAATCTTATTGAATAAAATAGCAAAACTTACTATTTCCCGGACCAACCGGCTGACAGTCTGACCCCTTACGGACCTGGACGGCAGAGGGGACAAGGAAGGTTTAATCGGCAAAATATTAGAAGTGTACGATCGGTTTACCGAAAATTTTACAAAAAGGTTCTTTTGACAGTTTAAGCTTTCCTGACTAAGTATGTCCATTAACCACTATGAGCCACACAAAAGACAAGTCTGTCTTTCTATTCTCGTCCCTCGTCGTGGAGGCACCATCTTTCCTCTCTTTAGGTAAGTCGTCCGCTCACTCAGACACAGTCGAAGGTTAAACGTTATGTCAGTAATATAACAACTCAACGGCAAAGGTTATATCCAGGGTTAAAGTCTGGAAACATTAAGTGTGGATTGCTGTAATGGTTGAACTTGTCCTTCCTTTATAAGTATACTTTCTGACACTGTAAATAAAATGGTGAAACGAAATCTCTACTCTTTTGATTATCCTTTTGTTTTTCGTGTCTTTATGAAATTTTAAAGTTCTTTAGAGAAAAGACACAGATCTAAGAAATTGAATGATACCTGAGAACCCAGAAAAGAAAAAAAAATAAAAGTGGTTGGGAGTGCTATAATCGAGAGGTGGTCCCTAACTTGAGACCCAGTTCCATCACTTTCACAGGTCAGACTTAGTTACATACCAGACTTAAGGACCCCGTGGAAAAGTTAATTTATTCCTTAAGTACACCTGTTTTCCCTTGGGACAATGTGGCGACCACCCTCACGTTTGATCATGTCGGTGATACCTCTTGTCACACCTCTAAGGAATTTTTTGACCTTTATCTTGACGGAATACTGGGTCGTTAGGGTGACGACCCGTATATGTGACTCCTTTGGTCTTGACTTTCTCTGTGCACATGGGGTCACAAGTAACGTCGTGACCAATGTTATCGGTCCCGTACCTTCGTTGGATCTCCAGGTAGTCGTCTACTTACCTATTCTTTCGACACCATGTATATGTGTTACCTCATAATGAGTCGGTAATTTTTCCTATGTAAACTTAGTCAAGATTACTCCACCTACTCTGACCTCGGATAATATGTCTCACTTCATTCGGTCCTTCTTTTTGTGGTTATGTCATATGATTGCGTATATATACCTTAAATCTTTCTTCCATTACTATTGGGACATACGTTCTGTCGTTTTCTCTGTTTCTACATATCTTGTCAGAAAACCTAAGACACCCTCTCCCGCTCCCACCCTACTAAACCCTCTTACCGTAACTTTGTACATATTATAGTATACACTTTGCTTAGTGGTCAGGTCCAAACTACGTACTATGTCCCACGAGCCCCTACCACGTGACCCTACTGGGTCTCCCTACCATACTCCTCCCTCCTCCCTCCCCGCAAGTCCTACCCCTTGTGTACATGTGGTCACCACCTAAGTTCAGTTACATACCGTTTTGGTTATGTTATAACATTTCATTTTATTTATTTAGTTAATTTAATTTTTTATTTATTTTATAAAAATTTTTTCCTTAAGCATTCATGTCATTATCGGTGGGTTTCCTTTGTCTTTTTCGGGATCGTATTACCTGGGGGTTTTGTAAAAATACAACCCCTTTGGACCACTTTTAATTTTAGACCTCATAGAAACTTCTTACTTTCTTCAACACCCAAAAAAAAAAAAATTACCTCCTCACATTATAACAACGATTGACGATTAGGGTTTGGACCCCGTTTCGTTCAAATTTCTTATTAATATACCTGACAAATACTGTCAGAATTTAATAAAAATCGTGGTCGACCATCCTAGTCGAAGGTGTGGGAGATTACTACGAGGAATTATGGATGAGTCCCGCGTCGTGAACCCGTTAATGGGTCGACTTTTATTAGTGTTAACTCTTGAATGTGGTACTCTATTGTAAAGACAGTAGGAATTCTCATTCATGAATATCGAGGTCTCTCAGTCTATTAGTCGTGATAGAGAAGGTAATGTGTCTACTCCTTACTTCGAGTATGACGATCATAAGAGACGATGTCTGAAACGTTGAGGTAGACCGATTAGTCTCAAGTACGAGAAGGGTGATTCTCGAAGGGACCCACCGAGTCACCATTGCTTAGGCGGACGTTACGTCCTCGGTGTCCTCTGAGTCCAAGTTAGGGACCCAACCCTTCTAGGAGACCGCCTCTTTTACCGTTGGATGAGGTCATAAGAACGGACCCTTTAGGGTACCTGTTTCCTCGGGCCGCCTAATGTCAGGTACCTCAGCTTTTCTCTGTCTGTGTCGACTCGTGTGTGCACATGAGAACGGTGACGTGATCAGACTGGAAGTCGGTAAAGAGGGACAACTTCCCTTTCGACACATGTGTTAATAACAGTGGTTGTTCTCCTTACCTAGACGTAAGGAGACCTCATGTAACAAGAATTTAATCTTGTTAACTACCTCTTTGAGACAAAAGAATTCTAGTCATTGATTTTATATTTTCAAATGTGTAGTCTTTAATTGCATAGTTTTGTCAACAAGTAAACCGATATCTTTGTAAAGATCACCGTCTTACTTACAGAACTCTATGTTTTATCGACGGTTAAAATCATTACGAAAAATTCACCATCGGGAATTTTACTCTTTAAAGGACCATTTCGAAGTAAACAAATTATTTCTCTACGTATGTGACTTTTGACCTAATGGTGGTTTAGTGTTTACCCTAAGTTCTACTGTTAATGTCACTTCGTATCAAAACTAGTAAACCCCGTCTTACTTTTTGTTCTCGCGACCCGTTCCTTAGTCCTACTACACCTTAGACTAGAACCGAAAGGTTCAGTTTAAAGGATTCGAGTCACTTAGACTTCAAGAATAAGATATTTTACGTGATTTATTATAGGTCGAGGTGACTCGATATTTAAAGATACTATATAAGTTGTATCGGCGAGCGATAAATCCTCAAAACCAATCTCTGGTGGAGACTTGTCATAATAAAAATTTTTTTACTAAACTTCCTAAGTAGTGACTATGAGACTAATGTAGGTGTACAAGGTTGTAAAAGGTTATTATAACGTAACAGACTAAATTTAGCTACTCGTAAGACAGAGTACACATCGGACAGATCTCGATGGACATTCCATCTTACCTTTGGTGACGTCTCTATTACTCGTGTGACAGTTCTGATGGACACTTCGGGGACAGTAACGAGAGAGGGAGGTAAGGGGTGTATGAGTGGTCACATTAACTTCTTGTAAGATAATTTGTGGACCGAAGATAAGAGGTTTTCATTGTTCTGACTACTTTGACAACATCTAATTTCCTTTCCTTTCTATAAACTGTTAATTTATACCATTTACGTGGGACTAACCTAGGATCTGATCCCTCTTTCTTTCCTATGATAGCTAAATCGACGATTTTAACCTTGTCCCTGATATATCTGATCTATTATCATATTTTAGTTATTATTTAAAAGACTCAAACACTGACGTTAAAGTTAATACATTTTCTTAAGAAACACGAATCGTTTTGTGTGAGTTCATAAATTCCTATTTCTCCGTATTATGGAGATTGTGTGAGAGTTTACCAAGTCTCTTTTTTATACTTATATAAAAATGTGTATATATTATATATCTCACGTATATAGATATGTCTGTATACATAGATATTTCTGTATATACACAATATACATTCATACAGACATCCATATCTCTTATCATATTTTTGTTTACCCTCTGAAGGGACCACCAGGTAACCAATTCTCAAGTGGATAGTTACGTCCCTTGTTCCCAAACTAGGGATGAGACCTTTCTAGAGTACGGTGCCCCGTTGACTCGGTGACACGTCAATGATTCGGACGTGTACGTTGATGACTCCCGGAGTGTGAGATCTCAGTACGAGACGTTGTTCTATTCGGTAGCGTTACTCTTCGGGTGTGTGGTGTTGATCTCTCACTTCACAATCAAGAAGTCAACACAGGTTGAGAAACGTTGGGGTACCTGATATCGGGTGGTCTGAGGAGACAGGTACTCTAAAAGGTCCGTTCTTATGTCCTTACGTAACGGTAAGAGAAGAGGTCCCTTGGAAGGGTTGGGTCCCTAGCTTGTGACCAGAAGACATAACAACCATCTAAGAAATGACAGACTTGGTAGGTTTTTTTATTTTATCAATTAGAGTGTTAACGTGAGTAGAGTGTACGATCATTTCATTACGAGTTTCAAGAGGTTCGGTCCGAAGTCGTTATGCACTTGGCACTTGAAGGACTACAAGTTCGACCAAAATCTTTTCCGTCTCCTTGGTCTCTAGTTTCACGGTTATAGGTGACCTAGTACCTTTCTCGTTCTCTCAAGGTCTCTTTGTAGATAAAGACGAAATAACTGATACGGTTTCGGAAACTGACACACCTAGTGTTATTTGACACCTTTTAAGACTCTCTCTACCCTTATGGTCTGGTGGACTGGACGGAGGGTTCTTTAGACATACGTCCAGTTCTTCGTTGTCAATCTTGACCTGTACCTTGTTGTCTGACCAAGGTTTATCCTTTTTCTCATACAGTTCCGACACATAACAGTGAGACGAATAAATTGAAGATACGTCTCATGTAGTACTCTTTGCAACCTGACCTTCTTTGTGTTGGACCTTAGTTCTAACGGCCCTCTTTATAGTTTTTGGAGTCTATACGTCTACTGTGGTGGGAATACCGTCTTTCACTTCTCCTTGATTTCTCGGACAACTACTTTCACTTTCTCCTCTCACTTCTTCACCGAATTTCGAGTTGTAAGTCTTTTGCTTCTAGTACCGTAGGGCAGGGTAGTGAAGTACCCTTTATTATCTACCCCTTTGTCACCTTTATCACAGTCTGAAATAAAAGACCCCGAGGTTTTAGTGACGTCTACCACTGACGTCGGTACTTTAATTTTCTGAGAATGAGGAACCTTCCTTTCGATACTAGTTGGATCTATCGTATAACTTTTCGTCTCTGTAATGAAACGGCTGATTCCAGGTAGATCAGTTCCGATACCAAAAAGGACACCAGTACATACCTACACTCTCAACCTGACACTTCTTTCGACTCTCGGTTTCTTAACTACGAAAACTTGATACCACAACCTCTTCTGAGAACTCTCAGGGAACCTGACGTTCCTCTAGGTTGGTCAGGTAAGACTTCCTCTAGTCGGGACCCTAAAGAAACCTTCCTTACTACGATTTCGACTTTGAGGTCATGAAACCGGTGGAGTACGCTCCTCAACTGAGTAACCTTTTCTGAAACTAAGACCCTCCCTAACCCCCGTCCTCCTCTTCCCCTCCGACCTACCGTAGTGACTGAGTTACCTGCACTTAGACTCACTTGAGGCCCTCAACCACTACCTGTCCCTTCGGACCGCACGACACTAAGTACCCCAGCGTTTCTTAGCCTGTGTTACCTCGCTGACTTGACTTGACTTGACTTTTAAAATAAAAAATTAAATAAAAACCGACACGACCCGGAAGTAACGAAAGAGATCCATAACGGGAGTTCTGGGTCGTGTCGGTTTTTATTTATTTTTTTATTAGAAATTTTATTTAATTAAAAATTCACCCTGTATATGTTTATCGTTTAGTGAGACTTTCGATCATCTTACAACATATAGTTAATATGAAGTTAATTTTTTCTTCTCTCTTTCAAAATTTCTTTATCCTGTTTTATATTTGGTGACCATTTAGACTTGTTATCCGTAAACTATCAAGGAGTATGACAAGAACATTGAAAAGAGACAAACTTTAATAAAATTTTGTTTCAATGGGTGGGGGGTTTTTTTACGAGTCTTGCTTGTAAAATATTTTGTACAAGAATTGGTGAAATACTCATTTCTGGATAATAAAGTATATGGTATGGTTCCGTAGTATGTTGTATGTAGGACAGACGTCACTCACTATAGACAGTTGGGACAGTTCCTAAGGTACTCGTTAACTTTAGTGTTTTGTTTAGACTCAACCCCAAGACAATGCATCGGTCTCTTCGGACTGATAATTGGAATAATACTATAATACTATAATAGTGGAGGTAGGGATACCATTCTATGGATATGAAAACGGGATTTTAGGATAGTACATTTACACTAGTTTCAGCTCATTGTCTTGTCAACCTGAAGGGACCGGTAGGTCACCAACTCTGAGGTACGAAGATTACCTCCCCAACATCAAAAATAAGGACAAACCCCTTGATTCTAAAACGTACGGCTCTCCGGTTTATTTTTTTATTTTATTATTAGACAGGTTCGTCGCTTAATTACAGCACATTAAAAAAATTTTTTTTCCATCTCAGTCCGAAGGGACTACCGAGTCACCGTTTCTTGGGCGGACGGTCACGTCCTCTCTCCCAAGTTAGGGACCAGTCCCTCCTAGGGTGTACCGTGTCTCGTTGACTCGGTACACGGTGTCGACGACTCGGACACGCGATCTCAGACCCTCGGCGTTGATGACTCGGACGTACGACGTTGACGACTTCCGTCTGACGAGATCTCGGTCACGAGGCGTTGTTCTCTTCCGTGGTGTCCCTCTTGGGCACATGGTTGTCTCACAGGCTCCGCGTGTCGTGGGGCTGTTTGCGGGTGCGCCGTGAATCCTGGGTTGTGTCGGTCTTTATTTATTTATTTATGTAAAATCTATATCTCATTGTTTATTACAAGGGAGGTATCATCCTAGAACGAAATGAATAAAAATTTAACTCCGGTGAAAAATTTAAAGGAGTTTATAAAAGAAATAAATAGGTGACGTCGTATATAGTAACTTTTTGATTTTGAGTAACCTGAATCATTTCGTAAGTAGATAAAACGCTTATTAAAATACTTTTTTGATAAGTTACTAAAGATAGAGATCTTTCCTGAAATGAAAAAAAAAAAATTTCTTTACACAAACGATCCATATCTAAAATACGATTGAAATTTTTCAGACCACCATTTTTTTTTTTAATTTTCCTTCAATTTATGTTAAATCGAACCTTTTTTGTTGGGTTTACTAAATAAAACCTCCCGTCCTTTATTTCTGTAAGCAAAGAGTTAGGACTTTTGAGTCGTCACAAAACTAGGAATTTCTTCTACCTCTTAAATTACACATCGATTCAACTTTTTTTTCTTTTTCTTTTTTGGTTATATATACTATAACTATATATATAATACTGGTTATATATTATGTAAAATATCTGTTGACTGAATTTTTTTGAGGGGTCTTGTGTAAAAATGTAAAGAGTACTCCAAAACCTTAAATATGACGTTTTCGTATTTCCCTTATATACACTCAATCCTGCAGTAGTTTAGTTACTATATCCTTACGTCCAGTACCCCACTGAGGTAGTGGTTAAAAAGGTTTGGGGTGTAACGGATAAATTGATACTTTTGAGAGCACGAGTCCGAGTAAAAAGGAAGAACCTCATCATAAAGTTCAGTAATATGTCCTATAAAATCATATTCTATATGGAATTTTCCTCGAAGAGGCCACTGAGTCACCATTACGTCCTCTGTGCCTTCTGTGTCCAAGTTAGGAACACAGTTCTTCAAGGAGACCTCTTCCTTTACCGTTAGGTCGGGTCATAAGAACGGACCTTTCAAGGTACCTGTCTCCTTGGACCGTCCGGTGTCAGATACTCCGGTGTTTCTCAACCTGCACTGACTTGTCTGTGTGCATGTGTTGACAAATGAATCGGAGAGACGGGAGTCAAAAGTGTAATTATTTGGAACTGATAATTATTATGGGCTAACTATTTCAACATTATTCCTAATTTACTCTATTTGAATCATTTTGTGAATCTTTCATTAACTTATATCTTGTCTATTTGTTGTTTCAGAATGACATGTTGTGTCTCTTGTCTCTTGATATAAGTTATAGGATGTTATTTGGTATTACCTTTTCTATATTTTTTCTAATGTATATATATATACTCACTCAGTGAAACGATATGTCATCTTTAATTGTCTTGTAACACTTAGTTGATGTGTAGTTATTTTTAAAAAAAATTTCTTTCATTAACTTTAGTGTACAGAGTATCTCTTTACACATGTGGGCACAAGTATCGTCGTGACAAGTGTTATCGGTTTTTACATCTTCGTAAGGTTTACAGATACTTACCTTCTTACCTATTTATTTTATACTATATATGTACCTCACCATATAATAAGTCAGAATTTTTCCTTCCTCTCCTCTTCCTGAAGGGACCACCAGACCACCAATTCTGAGACTCGAAGGTGGTGACGTCTCTCGTGTCCAAGGTAGAGACAAACCCCTTCATTCTAGAGTGGACTTCCGGTTTTTTTTTTTCCTTCCTCTAAGAGTGAATACGATGGTACTTCCTTTCTTGGAACTCCTGTAAGACGATGTACTTTATTTGGTCAACGTTTTTCTGTGACAGACTAAAGTGAGAGATTCCATAGTTCTCAGGAGTCTGAGTCTCTTTGTTTCATCTTACTAGCAACGGTCCCGAACCCTCTCCCTAATCACCCACCGATAATAAATTACGTATATCTCAAAGTCAAAACGTTCTACTTTTTCAAGATCCCTAGCCAACGTGTTGTTACACGTACACGAATCGTGAAAACTTGGCAGGTGAATTTTTTAAATACTACCATTTAAAACAATACACATAAAGTGGTGTTAAGAAACGACCCTTTTTTTTATCTTTTCTTTTTTTTAAATTACAGTCTAAAATAAAATGGAATTTTTTTTTTTTGTGAACTTTTCACGTACCATATTTCTCAAAGTTCTCTTTTCCTGGTGATAAAAGAAGAAAAAGGAGAATTTTTAAAAGACTAACTCCTGGTCCGAGTAAACGTACAAGACGTTAGGGCTTAACAATAAATCAGTTATATCCTTGTTAAGAGACCCCAGTTTACCTTTGTTCGTTAACTGAAAGAAGAGCCATCAACCCCCACCCCCTCGTGACCCACCCCTGTTCGACACACTCCTTCCTTCACGGACCTTAGTCTATAGGTTCGTCCCTAGTCTTCGTGTTCACCACTCGGGAGACACCTCCCCGTGATTTCCGACCGTCGGTTGTTCACTCGACAAATACATTTACTTCCTCTCGATGATGTCGAGGACCAGGAACGAGGTCGTCTCCCAGTGACGTTTGAGAGATGTCCGGTATTTTCCTCTGATTCTCCACCAGTCGAGTTCGGGTTCCTCTTATTTATTATAGGTAGTCTGACTACCGTACACTTGGAGGGCAGTTGACGAGACTGTCGTCCCCTGGAGTCCCTACGACTCACTATATTTTCCTGTGTTTCAGCTTTCTCGTGGTATTTCATTAGATCAGTGGTCCCTTCCCCGATATTTAAAGGTTATGGAACCTCATTCGAATTGTTCTTTATACGAACGGTCGTATGTCTGTGTGTGTTAAAATGACCCCTTATACTTTCATCACCATTTACTTACCTCATTTTGTACAAGAGTCTACTCTTTTTGATTACAACGTTTTAGAGTCTTGAGGATGTAAAGTTAATATTTAAATTACATTAATCTAAATTTACACGTACAGGTTTCATACGTCGTTTTCTTATTTCTTACCTAAATTTTGAGAATTCGTTTTTATAGATCTACGATACAAAGGTCGGAATATGATCCGTCTGTCAAAGTACTTTGTCTGGGATTTAAGACACTATGTAGGTGCTTAAATCTTAATCACTTCGTGAAACCACGAGTCATATCTTGTTCATCTAAAAATTACTTACCGTTGAATTTTTAACACAATTGATACCCCTTTATATTAATCTAAGAAATGGATTGTGGTATATGATTGGATGTAAACGTAAAAAGGTATGTCAAACTTAGTATATGACACTTTTACTTTAGTTACATAACGTATCAAATTTTCCGTCTTTTTCCAAAAAATTCTCGAATTTACTAATTATTTTAAAGCTTTATCAGAAGTTTGAGTAACGTTAAATCTTGTACTTTTTAATTTTATTACTCTATACTCACGTTGGGTATTTTAACCTTAAATCTTTTACTAACGTGTTTACGGTTACTCTCAAGTTCTTTTCCCCGGATAGGTAAGTGACGTCCACTCTTACATTTAACCATATTAGAAAGTTTCCCGTTAAACCGTTATAAGAAGGTTGCACAACTTTTTTCTACAAGTCTGGAAAAAGTGGGTCGAAAATGGAGGTCTTATGTTATTCTTTATTACTCCTACAGTTATAGATGTTGGTAGTACTTGATACATTTGACTTTTATACTTTATTCGAAAAGGACGTTTTGTGGTTCTTTACAACCTAATTTTTACTTGAATTAAAAAATTTACAACCTCCCCCTTTGTTTTATTTACAAATACTCGATTTTAAAACCATCTGGGTCTCCCCAAATAATTATAGTTGTTTTCTCCCCCAAAACATCACATCCTTTATATAAGTTTATTAGGTTTCAAGTTCAGAATATTTTCTCTGCATCCCTTTTTTGAATAAGGGTTTGGAAAGAAGTTTGGTGAGGGGTCTTCGTTTAGACGTGAACATGTCTGAATACACATAACACCGTTTTTCATAAACATCTGACTAAAAATTAGGTATACCGTCGTGTGATATTGTGTGACAAGACATGGAACAAGAAAGGTAAAGTCTATTCTAAAAGAGTAAAGTTGTATATTTCTCGAAAGAGTAAGAAACAAATGGTTATGTGTCATGAGGTAAGTTGTCGACTTGATACTAATACATTGGTTTGAGGATACGTGTCTGTAAATCTGAAAATGGTCAGAAATTGTTGTTGTTTATTTTGAAATTAATTATTGTAACTTCCATCCAGTAAAACGTGAATGTGTTCATATAGACATCCTTTTTAAGGTTCACCTTATTGATGTCCCTTCCTATGTCGTCAATTTATATATAATAGTTTCATAGGAACAATGTACAATGTCGTCAGGTATGTGAATGAGAGATACACCTTCTGATGGTCGAAGGGGTTTGAGTACGGTTGTATCACAACATATTTTAAACACCGATAGGCGGGTCAATCCTTACATTTTTGTCACAGTCAAGTCAAGTCAGTGTGTCAGCACAGGTTGAGAAACACTGGGGTACTTAGCGTCGTGCGGTCCGGAGGGACAGGTAGTGGTTGAGGGCCTCAAGTGAGTCTGAGTGTAGGTAGTTCAGTCACTACAGTAGGTCGGTAGACTAGGAGACAGCAGGGGAAGAGGAGGACAGGGGTTAGGGAGGGTCGTAGTGTCAGAAACGGTTACTCAGTTGAGAAGTGTACTCCACCGGTTTCATGACCTCGAAGTCGAAATCGTAGTAAGGAAGGTTTCTTTAGAGTCCCGACTAGAGGAAGTCTTACCTGACCAACCTAGAGGAACGTCAGGTTCCCTGAGAGTTCTCAGAAGAGGTTTTGGTGTGAAGTTTTCGTAGTTAAGAAGCCGCGAGTCGGAAGAAGTGTCAGGTTGAGAGTGTAGGTATGTACTGGTGTCCTTTTTGGTATCGGAACTGATCTACCTGGAATCAACCGTTTCATTACAGAGACGAAAACTTATATGATACATCCAACCAGTATTGAAAAGAAGGTTCTTCATTCGCAGAAAATTAAAGTACCGACGTTAGTGGTAGACGTCACTAAAACCTCGGGGTCTATTATTTCAGACTGTGACAAAGGTGACAAAGGGGTTGATAAAGGGTACTTCACTACCCTGCCCTACGGTACTAGAAGCAAAAGACTTACAACTCGAAATTCGGTTGAAAAAGTAAGAGGAGAAAGTGAAAGTAGTTCTCCGAAAAATCAAGGAGAAGTGAAAGACGGTATTCCCACCACAGTAGACGTATAGACTCCAATAACTATAAAGAGGGCCCTTAGAACTAAGGTCGAACACAAAGAAGGTCGGGTCGCAAAGAGTACTACATGAGACGTATCTTCAATTTATTCGTCCCACTGTTATATGTCGGAACTGCATGAGGAAAAGTATAAACCTTGGTCAGACAACGAGGTACAGGTCAAGATTGACAAAGAAGGACTGGACGTATGTCTAAAGACTCCTCCGTCCACTACACCAGACCATAAGGGTAGAGAGAGTCTGAAAAGGTGTCAAATAACACTAGGTGTGTCAGTTTCCGAAACCGTATCAGTTCTTTAGTCTTTATCTACAAAAAGACCTTGAGAGAACGAAAAAGGTACTAGGTTGCCTACAACCGTTAAACTAGAGACCAAGGAGACGGAAAAGATTTTGGTCGAACTTGTAGACCTTCAAGTGTCAAGTACATAACGACTTCGGACCGAACCTCTTGAAACTCGTAATGAAATGATCGTACACTCTACTCAAGTTAACACGCTATCAAACTCGTAAGAAACCGTAACGGAAAGAAACCTTAACCTTACTTTTGACTGGAAAAGGTCAGGACACCGGTGACGACTCAAAAGGTTTAAACGACCGTATAACTCACGTTGTGAAAGTGTCGTAGTAGAAAGTCCCAAACTTTGTCGAGTTGACCTTAAGGTAGTGGAGGTGATCGAAACAAGCATCGTTACGAAAGGTTCCGAGTGAACTGAAGTGTAAGGTTCTACAGACCGAGATTTACTCACTAGTGTAGTAGTACTAATAGACCCAGCACTTCTAGAAAAAACATGTCAAGAAGACACATAAGAACGGTGGAGAAGAATTATAGAAGACGAAGACAATCCAGGTCTGGTAAAGACAGGAAATAACTCGGGTAGAAACGTACTTTACAAGGGAACCATAGAGATTAAAAGAACTTCTCTAGAGATCAGAAAGGGTAAGACAAGAAAAGGAGATAAAGAAACGTGACTAACGACTTCTTCCGAAAGAGTAGAGAAGAACGATAAGAGACCTTGAGACGTAAGTGTACGAATATAGAAAGGAAAAGAGAAAACGAAAAGCGGAAAGAAGAAAAGTGTCGATAAACATTCCGGAGGGGTCTGTCGGTAAAACGAAAAAACGGAAAGAAAAGGCACCCCTACCAGGACTAGGGACAGAGGACATGTTACAGTGCTTGGAGTAAGGTATCAAGTAGTCCGTGAGATAGTCTAGATCCGGGAATTTAGATAAAGAGTGAAGGTGACATATTAGTATTCCCTAAACTAAATCCAGTATGGACTTACCAGATCGCCAAAAGGGATGAAAGAAGTTAAACTCAGACTTAAACCGTTATTCCTCACGTACTAGACTCGGTGTCAGTGGAAGAGCAGAAAAAAGACAACTAACATATCTCGAAGAAGTAGAAACCGACGTTTCTTATAATAGTTAGACTAAAGTCACAACTGGTAGACCACTACAGGTACACATCTCAGAAGAGAACACAACAACCTTCTCTCACAAACGATATTGGTCACGTAAGAGAACCGTTTTGAGATAATCAGAAACGGGACGAAGTAAGGCGTAAGGTTCCGGTTTAAACGGACAATGAGGTCCAAAAGAACTGAAGGATGAAAACGTAAGGTCAGGGGATCTTACTTTTCCTGTAGAAAAACCCCGCAATCAAGATTTTCCAGAACATCCAGAAGTATTTTGGCAAGTTGAAGTCGAAGAAGTCGCAATGACCAACCCCGTATCTGACCCTATTGACATTATAACTTACCAAACGAACCTCTGCTTGTCTCTAGTAAGACAGCAAAAACTCTAACGTAGGTTCATGACGTAAAACCTGAGAAAACAACTGGTACTACCGATGAGGTAAAGAAGACTCCCTAAGGACGGGTGTCATCATCTATATTACCAGTAGACTCAATTTAAGTGGGTAAGGTCAGGTAAAATCAAGCGACTAAGGATCTTACAGCTGCAAGTGGGAACGGTAGAGAAAACTGGTGTAGGTTAAACGGAACTAAGTACCTGGACTGTAAGGTCCAAGGAAACGTTATAACGAGAAATGTCGTAGTCTGGAACGAAGATAGTGGTCAGTGTAGGTGTCGAGTCATAACAAAAACGAAACCGAGGTAGGGAAGTAAGAAAGACCTCAATAAAGAGGTGACTAGAGGTCATCGTATAACCCGTAGATGACTGGACCCCTCAAGGAGAAAGTCATAGGATAATAAAACGGAAAAGTATGACAAGTACCCATCACTTGTATCACAGTCGTCACGAAATTAAACTTAAAAAGAGTCACTCTAACTCATAACAGAGACAAATTCCAGATTAACATAAAGGAAAAAGTACTTGACGAGTATAGTAAATAAGTGAAAAGTCGACACAAAAGAACAAAAGATTCACTAACCAACGTCTAAAATATAATTCCTTTAATCGGGAAACGAAGACTAAAATTTCATAAGAAAATTAAAAGTAAACGGAAGAGTGAGAAAATTGTTGAAAGAACTCTATCTTAACTGAATGTTATTTGACAAATATAAATTTCACATGACGAATCTTGAAGGCACCACCAGGTCACCAATTCTAAGACGTGAGGGATACGTCCCTCGTACCCAAACTAGGGACCAGTCCCTTAATTCTAACGTATACGACACACCGGTTTTTTTACGTTTGCACTTTTTTGTTTCACATGTTGAACTTTTCAAAACTTGTGTAAATAACTCGATGTCAACTGTACATTATTTCACATGTGTAATTTCACATGTCAAATTATTTTAAAATAGATAAAAGTCGTCATTTCTTAGACGGAAACTTACGTCCTCCACTTCCAAGACAGGGACCCAGTCCTTCTAGAGGACCCCTTCCTTTACCGTTAGGTAAGGTCATAAGAACGGACCTCTTAGGGTACCTGTCTCCTCGGACCACCCAATACCAGGTACCCCAATGTCTCAGCCTGTACTGACTCGTACGTGTTTGGTGGTGGTATGTGAATCCTTTAGTAGTGGTGTTAGTTCTGTTACCAGATATTAGGGAGAGAGAACAAGGAGAGTCGGAGGGTAGGATAGGGAGTCTGTTGTCTAGACGAGAGACGGGTACACCTATCCAAACGTAAGAGGTATAAAAAACACTTGCCATTGTAGGTCATATATCGGAAAAAGAACGGATCGAAGAAAGTAAGACATACTCTAAGTAGACACAATGTGTACAGTTATCAATTGAAAAAATAACGACTCGTCATAAGGTGTTAGTAGGGGTTTAGTAGGGTCTACTAAGTGTTTACCAAAGTCTTTTCTACGTATCTTTCTTATACTTTTTCATTTACCTCGTTTTACTTTTGTTAACTACTTTGACCCGTTTCTTATCTACCCTCAAGTAACTTAATAAAAAAATTTTCCTATTTTTCGAAATAATTCTACTTTAAGTGTATGACATATTAAATGGGAAAATTTCACATGTTAAATTGTAAAAAATCCCTTAAGGGACCTCCAGGTCACCAATCCAGAAACGTGAAAGTGTCCGAGGTTCCTAATCTTTTTCCCGTATAAACCCTCCCAGTAGTAAAACGTGTCGTGTCACAGATAAGTGACGAGTAAAATTTTAACAATAAACAGAAAGATAATAACTCAAAACAAGAAATATAATATATAATATCTTAATTTACAATAATATTATGTAAGACTTATGTTTAGAGAACAGTCTATGTACAAAACGTATATAAAAGGTGAGAAGGTACCACCAGAAAGGTGAAAGAACTACCACAGGAAACTTCGTGGTTTCAAAATTTAAAATTATTTCAATTTAAATGGATATCAAAGAAAACAACAAACACACGACAAATCGGATTCCGGTACTTTTAAATAAGGATACAAAAGAAGATTTTCAAAGTAGTAAAATCGAGAATATAAAGTCATAAGGTAAAAATCAATGGAAAATAAAAATAACTACCACTCTCTGTTTTCAGGTTAAAAATAAGAAAAGGTACGTCTATATAGATCAACGAGACTGTTGTAAACAACTTTTATGACAAGAAAAGGGTGACTTACCAGGACCATTGGAACCGTTTGTAGTGTACTGGTATTTACATTCCCAAATAAAGACCTGGGAGTCCAGATAAAGTGATTATATATACAGATGGGAATCCAGTCTTGGTATGGTAGAACTAATGACAGTGAAGTGTTATTCAAAACTTTAGTCCTTTATACTCAGGAGGGTGTGACAAAGTGAAAAGGTCTAACGGAACCCATAAGTCCAAAGGAAAGGTGTACTAAACTCCTAGTCGAACAGTTGAAAACGTTTTTTTGCGATCCTCAGAATGACCTTAACAGTGTTTAGACATACTTAAATTCTTGTTAAACCCTTTATTACGGTAGAATTTTTACAAACAGAAGGTTAAGTACTTGTATCCTACACAAAGATAAATGAATTTAGAAAGACAGTTGTAAATCATTAAAAGTCATATGTACTGAACGTGAAGAAGACAATTTTCATATAGATTCCTAAAATAAGAAAAAGTACGATAGTATTAACCTTGATAAAGGAATCATAGTAAAAAGTTTTATAAACGATCCTATATCTTTATGTTAACTAAAGACACACAACTAGAATATAGGACTTTAATAAATAAATTCGTATCATTAAACTAATATTAATGTATGAATGAGAATTTTTACAAGGAACGGAGGACGTTAAAGACCATCGAGAACCGTAAGGAGTTGTACATCGGTGTAGGAAGATCAGAGACGGAGGTAGAAGCGTAAAGAAAAAGGAGGTAACAGATAGAAGAGGAGAAACACAGAAAATATTCCTATGTGCAGTAAACTAAATCCAAGATATACCGATTAGGTCTTACTAGAGGAGTAGTGTTGTAGAAATTCAGATGTTTTAGAAAAAGGTTTAATAGTCAGTATCTAAGACTCCTATTTTTTATTTGTATAGAAAACACCCCGGTGGTAAGTCGGGGGATGTTCATAGTTCACTATCACAACTCATTCGTCACTCATTATACTCTAAACCTCAATAGTAAAATATCTACAAAAATTTCGGTACCTCGACTTACCGTATTGAATCCTTCCTGTTTTTGATAGATTCTTAGCTTCGAACCCCGGGATGAATTAAATTTGTAGTCTTTTTCCCATTCTCGAGTTGTTTCTTTGTCCCTTTATGTACGAGACATTCCTGTCTTTCGACAGACAAAACAAGGAATTGATAAACCGTAATAGAATTTGTCACGGACGGTAAACCTTTTGTGAAGTTTTTTTGAGGTTTGTGAGGTTTCATAACGAAAACTAACCCACCGGTCACTCCATTCCCTTTTTTTTTTTCTGTAAGGTTATGTCATGGGGTCTTAGGGTCACTCTTTGTATCCAAAAGTACTTCTCCATAAAGGTCGACACCTCGAGGAACACCTCCGTATGAACAGAGACGGCCGGCGTCCCAGGTGACGTCAGACACGTCCAGAACCCTTCGTTCATCCACTGGTGTCGGAGTCATATCGTACTTCTCGGTTGACAAACATGTTGACTTGTCACCGGGGACATCCCCTGACCCGGCGAACGAGACGCGATATATATATATGTACGAGGACCTCGGGTTAGACAAGGGCCCGTTTCCCGTCAAGGGGACGTACCTGTAGGTAGGGGCACACTTTCCACTGGGTGTAAATACGGTCCCCGATCGGGTAGAGGTTTTGGGACCACCGCATAATGGTCTTTATGTACCTACCCCAGAAGTTCCTCCTTTAGTTTCTGTATGAGTAGACCGTCCTGGTGTGTGAGAGACGATCATCGACTGGGGTAGAGACGTTTGGGGTTTTCAAGTCTCCGGAGCCGTGTGTGTCACCGATGGTCTTCAGAAAAATAGAAAAGAAAAAATAAAAAACCGACACGGTGAGGCGTACGTCCTAGAATAGAGGGGGTGGTCCCTAGTATGGGTACAAGGGACATCACCTTCGTGCCTCTGGGTTGGTGACCTGGTCCTTTAAGGGTTGATGGTCTTCAGAGTCCCTCTTTGGTTGTCTCTCGAGTGGAAATATAATTTGTTTCCAACACCCTCAAAATTCCAAATTTCTTCTGTCACCCGCCCCCCGCCTCTCCCCCTCAGCCAAAAGGTCCATTTCCACTACATTTATGTGTAGATTGAAAGAGGGAGGGTTTTCCCTCAAAACAAGATTTGTATGTGCACACCCCTTTCGTCATCTCCTTTTTTGTCGTTGTTCTAAAACTCTCAATCTTTCGTCTACCTACACGCTATTGACTCAATCGTGGGGGTTCTCTTAGTTTAGGGTTCAACCGACGTTCCTTTCAAGTTTTAGTTGTATTAAACGTGGTGTCGGAGCTTTTCTAGTCTTTAATCGTCACAATTCTTTTTAGACTTTGTCTCACACTTCCTCGTAAGGATTTATTTCTCCACCTCCATTTTCGACAAACTCTTTGTCATTTTTAGAGTCCAGTGAATGAGGTCGGGTTCTTTTCCTCGTCCCCACGGTACTCTCGTCTACCGAGCACTTAGCGACTTACGTCTGTGGAGATCGGAAGAAGGGGCCGTGTTGAGGGTCACACGACCGTCGGTCTGTAAATGGGAGGTCTTTTCTTTGACTTTGAGGAAAGGTCTGAGACTGCATTCTAGTTCTGGATTTCCGTGGCTGGAGTCTCAAAGGGGCTATTTACTGGGTGGGTCTGAGGATAAGTTACTTTAAGTGTCAACTTTTCAGGAAGGGTGTCCGAGTCACACTTAGGCAAAAATCGGAGTGTGAAAGAACTAATAAGGGACCTCTTCCTTCACCGTTGGGTGAGGTTATAAGAACGGACCTCTTGAGGTACCTGTCTCCTCGGACCACCCGATGTCAGTCACCCCAGTGTTTCTCTACCTGTGCTGACTCGCTGATTGTGAAGAACTAATACTCGTCTCTCGGTTCTCTACTGTTCGGGTTCCTTCTTTCAGAAACGGTGTCTTTTACCTTTAGTTGTATTCTCACTGAAAGGACAACAGGTCACCACTTCCGAAGTGAGAGGGCTACGTCCCTCGGACTCAAGTTAGGGTCCACCCCTTTTCTAGGGTGTACGGTGTCCCGTGCCAGTCTTTTTTTCATTTCTCTTTTTTTTCCGTTGACACCTCCTCTGTTCTTGATCTAGGTTGTACTAGTCGACACTTAACTATTGACACCCTCGTCTTTCTACTATCGTCCATTCCCAAGTAAACACGAGTAACGTCTATAAGTGTAAAAGACATTACACCTCAAACAAACAAAAAATTTCCTTACCATCCCTTCTAAACCTAAAGAGTCGTCATGACCTTCGTTTTTCTTTACTTCGTTACGGAAGTTTTAAAGATTATTAACTTTTAATAAAGGTTTGATCCTAAGACATTGATTTGTTTGATATTTAGTTCACGTTTTTTTCACAGGTTTATCTACCTAACCGGGATCACTTAGTTACCGTCAGGTGAGCAAGATGATCCTTCATTCTGGCTTATAAATCCTCATGTGAGTCCATCCAACCATACAAACTATTACCTTTATTCCCGGTCAAGAGAAGACTAACGAAATGAAACTTCTCAAGTATCACGTCACCCTGTAAACCTATGTATTTGTCTATCACAAATGTACATGATTTTATTTTACCGATTCAAGACAATGTGTCGATACATGTCAGAATGCCCTGGGGTCGGAAAACCGAGCCCATTTCGAAATACCCCATCCACTACAGAATTCCTTACTTATCACCAATGGGTCTCTTACTTCCCTTTTCGAAAGTTTGATCTTTCTGACAGGAATTGTTTCCGTGTTTCCTTATTTTGGCGTAGCACACATATCTTATATCATGTAGTTCGTCTTCTTTCATACATCATTTATGAAGCACCGTAGTTAATTTAGTGAACCATAAAAGTTCCAGAACCGTATAGATCACACTGACCTCCGATTTCTATTTTGGTCTTTCATAAGACGTTGACAGACAATAGGTTCACAACCCAAATAGTAATACTTTGTCGCATCAGTTCTTTGTTCTACGACTTTAGACATAAGACTTTCTCCGCACTTCCTCGACCTTTTATTCTTTGTTGGTTCTAATATTCAAGAAATCGTAGAATTTAAGAGGATACCTACCTACCGTCGTGAATGAAAAGTCTTATAAGACTAACTAAGTGCACAGTTTTTAATAAAAACTTGATTCTAACATAAAGTGGAACCGATTATAACGTATACAAATCATGTCGTCGCAAACAGAAATGACTAAGAAAACGATCAAGTTTGATGTTTTTACAAATTCATAGGTAAACATGTCTGTGAAACATATTTTCTCAAGAACCCCATAAACGTCGGACCTCCCTCTCCGTCTACGATTTCTTTAATACGCGTTAATTTATATGTTTACTATAAAAATGTACCGTGTATCGAGGACGGTATACTGTGTTGGTCTTACAAGTTTATAAAGTTATGGTTAGTCCAGTCGAAGTCAGAATTTTTATAAGGATTCATGCTATCATTAAAAATCACGTATAATAGTTCCCGGCCCTACCCCTCCTTTTTTTTAACCCAGAAATATACACGAGTAAAAATTACTTTTATGATTGATGATAAATGGATATGTACACTTTGAGATATATAAAAATAAGTTCAACTCAAGTCCGGATATCCTGTCTGAAACTTATGATAATTTTACTTTCTTATATGATGTCCCTTTCATATTCTTGTATCTGGGTAAAAGAAAATTCAAACTTTTATTCTCAGAAACTGAGTTTACCTCGAAGACAAACTACTTAATTACCCAGTGGTATTAGTTTGTTAACATTCAGTGTTAAATTGACTTTTGGTCTTCCTATTTTTATCGCCTCTGATTTGTATATTATAGGAAGAAAGAAGCAGTAATGGAGACCTTCCACACAGAAAGGACTTGATACTTAGTGACCGGTCTGGAACGTTTAAACAAGGTACTCGCCCTTCATGGTCTTGTCGTCGTTATGAGAGTAACACCCGCAGGGACGAGTCCTCGTTTTTCCACGTGTCGGGTGTCGAACCTATTGAGAGGAAGGGGTATTGTACCTTTGATGACACTTTTCTTTTTATTAAGTCCATCAAAGTTTGAATGGAAAGATATTATTGACGTCACTAATATGATTATTGTCGTACCGTCGGGTGAGGTCATAAGAACGGACCTCTTAGGGTACCCGTCTCCTTGGACCGCTCGATGTCAGTTATCCCAACGTGTCTAAACCTGTAGTAACTCGTTGACTCGTGCGTACGTATGATTATAAATTATCTACCTTCTAGAATAACGGAGAATCGGAAGAAGTTGAACAGACCTCACAACAGTATTGATCGGTGTAGTATCCTGAAGGGACCACCATGTCCCCTATTTTTAGGTGCTCGGTTACGTCCCCCTGTGTCCAGACGGGGGATCAGTCACTTCTAGTGTGTACGTCGCCTCGTTCATTTCTTTCGGGTGTTCGGTGTTGGTGATTCGCACACACGACGTTCGGTGTCGTGGGATCTCGGAACGAGACGTTCTCTTGGGTGGTGTCACTCTTAGGTCCCGTGGTGTTCATCGCTCCTTGGGAGTGAGTGGTGTTGATCTCGTTTCGGGTGAGTCGTTGCTTCTATGTCGTGTCGGTTTTTGTTCATGTGTTTAATATATATATACTTTACTCGGTGTAGTATGTTGAAGGTTGTCGAGTAGTATTTTCCATTTACCTTCACGTCCAGTAATTTACATGTCAAATGTGAACTACAAAACCGGTGACAATGATGGGATATTCGGATCTTTATTTTACTAATGTAGAACTCAAAACTTGGTCTTAGTCTTATCTCCAAAAGAAAGAAAGGTCTGAATCAAACTGACGGTGTCTTAAAATGGTCTAAAAGTCTAATTATTAGTAATATAATTGTTTTAAAAAAAGTTGTAACAATTTTCATATCACAACACATATCAGATACGTACAAGGAATAAATAGTAAAAGACGTAAGGGATATTAAAGATAAAATCTCTAAGGAAAATCAATAAAATTATTTTTACTTTTAATACCAATAAATGTAATTCTTTTATTTTAAAAAGAAAAAATCGATAAGAGGATTCTGTAAAATGAAAGACATATACTTTGTTTCGAAAGTTTACTGTTACAGAAGTTTTAATGTATTTTTATTCAAGTCAAGTCAAGTCAAGTCAACGAGTCAGCACAGGCTGAGAAACGCTGGGGTACTTGACGTCGTACAGTCCGGAGGGACAGGTAGTGGTTGCGGGTCTCAAGTGAGTTTGAGTACAGGTAGTTCAGCCACTACGATAGGTGGGTAAAGTAGGAGACAGCAGGGGAAAAGGAGGACGGGGGTTAAGGAGGGTCGTAGTCTCAGAAAAGGTTACTCAGTTGACAAGCGTACTCCACCGGTTTCATGACCTCAAAGTCGATTTTATTCAATCCATGGTAAATAAGAGAACAGAAGGGTTGTCATGAACGAATTTGTTAGTACTATTGGTTGAACACCCACCTTAATAATAAACGTAAAGAAATTCGAGAGGACCGATTAAGTCACATGTTGTCGTTGTGGATGACCTGTCAAAACATGAAGAGTCGATTCTTTATAGAGATGGAAAGTTTCATTCTTTAGCCGATTCCTTACGTTAAATATACCTATGATGACTACTAAAACATAGGGTTGTAACGAGATCACTCGTTTACACACTTACATATCTCGAGTGGACTTTATTTGTTACTATTAGTTGGAGTGTTCAAAACTCCTAAATTTCTCTCTTCATACACTTTACACACTTCCATGTGTAGATCAGACACGAAGTTTAAATTATACAGTATAATTAATAAAGGATTTTGACCGAAATATCCTCTTCGTCTCGGTTACGGACTTAACAACCATCATTTTTAGAGTGAGTGTAAGGACACATAGACATCTTTCTACGAATTGTCTCGATTCACTACGACGACACTATTTTGGATCCGTGTTTCCCCTTTTATTACATACGACAGGGTCTTCAACTATACATTTATGTCAATTGTTCCCCCTTTCGATACGATTATGGTTGTAAGAGTAAAAGAGAACGGAGTCCTTTCAACCTAAACAATCTTAAGTTAATTTTAGTCGTACCTTCCCTCCTAAAATGTGTAAGGACCTCTTTGTACTCATGGACGGTAGGTTTACGTTATTATTATTATAACAAGATTATGAGAGTGGTGAAAAGAGGGGTCTTATTAACTTGGATTCACGTGTGTCGAGGGGACGATCAAACCTAGTTTCGAATCAACACACCTTCTTCGTTGAGTAACCGAGATACGAAACCCCTGAAGTAGGTCGAACAAGGATCTTAGTCTGTGCGACCTCTCTAAGACCTGAATCTAAGACCACGTCTCACACTCCCGTGCTTTGCCTCAGGAAACGTTCTCCGTTTGTTTCTTGTCGCCGTAAGGAGTTCGTGAGTAGTACATTAGTGAGTATATTAATTAGTCTGTAAAGAGTCAATTTAAGATATAGGTGTTTCGTGACTAGACACATGATACCTGACCTATCCTCCCCAGACGTTCGATTTCGGTCACACTTCGGACAAAAACGTGTTGGACACTGGATCTCTACTTAAAACGTAAAAGTTTCCAATAAACTTTATCTTTTTCTTTTACACAGGACCCTTTTTGAGTAAAAAAGGGGAGGACACTCAGAGGAAGTGCGAGTACGAAGATGGTCTGAGTATCGTGAAGTCTATGGTCGATACCCACAAAAGGGGGGTGGTCCCTTAAGTAACTATGGTCGGTTAACAGGATGTTAAATTGAGTTAAGACTGTGACGGATGGACCTCTGTCGTAGAGTAAGGTGTTTAATTCCCGAGTCAAGGTACACTGACAGGGAAGGAAGTCTACCTGGGGTTCAATGGGTCTTGAAGACAGGTTCAACAACCATTCAGTCCCCAAGAGTATTGGGAGAGGACCTCAAAAAATGAAAGGATCTCACCTAGTGTGTTGAGTCCTTTGTAAAATCAAATGGTCATAACTTCCTATACTATTTCTTATGTCTCTTTATAGTTCAAGATCCGCCCCAGACCCTCCCAGGGCTCGAGTCTTCGAAGACAAAGGAACGTCCCCTTCACCGAGTGGGAGGGTCACACACCCACACAAGTGGTAAGACTTTCGTTAGAAGTGGGGTATACTGACCCTAAAACACCTCCGAAGGAGTAGATCCGTACTAGTTTATAATTAAGACACAGATCAGGGAGAGGAGAGAGAGACCTCTTCTTCCTCTCCAACACTCGACTTTTAAGATTCTAAGAATCGTACCGAACCAGAAAGACCACTGGTCAGGGGAAGGTTCTTCGTAGGTCCTTAGGTGGATCTTAGGAGAAAAATCTCCCTGGAGGGACCGTCAGGTCACCAATGACACGAGAGTCACGTCTCCCGTGATCAAACCGGGGACTAGTTCCTTGATTCTAAAGTGTACGTCATCCCGTGTCAATTTTTTATTCGTTCATTAATTAAATAATTTTTCTCTCTTAGTGGAGTAATCTTGTTTTCTGTGAAGGCTGTGGTCTTCTAATATTCCAAAAGTCCTCGGGATACAGGCGACGACGATTCAGCGAAGTCAGTACGGGCTGAGACACGCTGGGGTATCTGCCGTCGGGTGGTCCGAGGGGGCAGGGACCCTAAGAGGTCCGTTCTTGTGACCTCACCCAACGGTAAAGGAAGAGGTTACGTAGTTTCACTTTTCAGTTTCACTTCAGCGAGTCAGCACAGACTGAGAAGCGCTGGGGTACCTGACGTCAGGTGGTCCGAGGAGGCGGGTACCCTAAAAGGTCCGTTCTCATGACCTCACCCCACGATAACGGAAGAGGACCTGTGACGAATAAAGTGAAACACCCAAATGTTACGTCGTCGACACGAAGTCAAAGAGAACATTTCAATCGACGTCTCTTTATAGTACTTAATTTAGCCTGGGTTTTTCTGGTGTCTAATGAAATGGTCAATGGGAGTTCAACTGTCAGATATCTAATGCCGACTTAGAATTTAACAAAACGACCAGTTGACGTAAAAAGACATCGAGAATTCACAGACACTCTTGTGGATTTCGTCCACTACAAAAGCCAGGTCTAGGTCTTAAATTTTGAATACAGTATCTTACATTCGGATGGATGTCAAAATACCCTTAAAGACAATTCGAAAAACCCCTACACCCGACATACGACAGTAGGAAGGAAAATTTCCTTCTGTAAAAAACTACTACCACAAAGGGCATATATATGAAGGATGACAGCCGACGTAGATGGGGCACATTAAATATTTGACGACAGTTTGAAAGTTTTGCAAAGACGGAGTATCGTAGGGCTAGAACTAAGGAAGAGGAGAGAGAGAGTACTCCCTACCTCTTTATGTACTAGTGTTGTGAAAGTCCCCTGGAACCACCCACTTTTGCAAAGACGGAGTATCGTAGGACTAGAACTAAGGAAGAGGAGAGAGAGAGTGCTCCCTACCTCTTTATGTACTAGTGTTGTGAAAGTCCCCTGGAACCATCCAAACACACTAGATCCTCTCGAACACGTCTCTTTCCTCCTTCTCATCTCTTTGTCCTTGGAAAGAACCGTTTTGGCGAAACGGACCCTTAGTCAGGTAGACGCACTATAGAACCACGGTCGGATATTCTTCTCACCCGTCCACTATCTCTGTGAGTCCCGTCGAGTGACCCCTTCTCAATACCAAGGACATCTGACCCCGTCGTTCTCAAACAGGACGGAAAAGTTTTACGACGGTTCTCTGAAGAAACAGTTACTTTCACGGGAACCTGGTGATTTTCCCTGTTTGTTTAAATGTGTATACGGAAGTCCACTTTTTTAATTTTTTTTTTTTTTTCTAAAGGAGAGGGGACATGGATCCTCTCTAGAAGGGGGTACAGAGTCACCATTTCTTTAGACGGACGTTCCGTCCTCACTTTCACTTTCACTTCAGCGAGTCAGTACAGGCTGAGAAACGCTGGGGCACTTGACATCGGATGGTCCGAGGAGGTAAGAACCCTAAGAGGTCCGTTCTTATGACCTCACCCAACGGTAAAGGAAGAGGTCCCCTTGAAGGGCTGGGTCCCTAGCTTGGGTCCAGAGGGCGTAACGCCCGTCTACAAAATTGGAGACTCGGTGGTGCCTTCGTTCCGTCCTCTGAGTCCAAGTCAAAGACCCACCCCTTTTAGGGACCTCTTCCCGTACCGTTAGGTGAGGTCATAAGAAAGGACCTCTTACGGGCACCTGTCTCCTCAGACCACCCGTCATCAGGAATCCCAGTGTTTCTCAACTTGTGTTGACTTCACTGAATCGTGTGTGTGTGTGTGTGCATGGACCCTCTAGACCCAAGATCAAGAACAAAATAACTGTTGATCAACACACCGGGTCTTATTTTAGTAAATCGTAGATGTTGAAGATCGATACAAAACACTTATTTCCCTTCTAGACTCATTTATTAGAGGGACCCGGATTTTAAAGGACTCGGATGTTAGGTAATACATAGACCATCGGAGCTATCTTCGGCTTCAGACCACGTCGTAAAGGAGATTTCGCAGATAACAGATCAGGACAGATGTTGACCCGGTTCAGGGCATCAAACACCCTAATTGTGCTCCGGGTTTTATTGACACACAGTAGTCTTTGTTTCTCAAACGTTTCCTGTAAAGTGGATTGCTTTAATTTATAGTGACGAATTTTTATTATTTTCCGATATCTTTCTTTTATAGTTGCGGTAGTGTTTAGTTGCAGACTCCTTGTCGAGATCTTTTGTAGACCTTTTATCGTAACGCAATTGTTTGGTGATCTATTTTACAAACTAAAGGGTCAGCGACTACAATGAGTGACGTTTTCGTCAATTTTCCGGAATACTCCTTATTATAGAACCGTCACGTACTTGTCGTTCTTTGGGTCGACAAACGTGAACGACACATTGTTCGCGGTTACATGTATCACATTAGGTGTGTCAGACGACTCCTAGTTTGTCGGTTGGTGTGCTACACTACCTCAGGACTCCCCACCTTCCCTAGTCCGGTACCCCTGATTCCCGGTCCGTAACCGGAGAAAAATGATGTTGTCGGGTGAAAGTCCCGTTGAAGGAACACTTTACAGTAAAGAACGATATAAAAGTAAGTAAACGAAAATGATCTTTAAATACAGTACCGGACCTTTCTTGAAGATAAAAGTCTGTTCCCAGGGGAGATTTCGTATTGACTACAACCCTTACAACACTCTGACCAGTTTTCTCTTTTCCTCCCGGAAGGGACCACAAAGAAACCAATTCTGAGACGTGAGGGATACGTCCCCGTGTCCAAACTAGGGACCAGTTCCTTGATTCTAGGGTGCACGAAGTACCGGAATTTTTTTTTTTTTTTTCCTTCTCTTTCTCCGCACCACCACGTCACCTATTCTTCGACGGACGGTTACGTCCCCTGTGTCCAACCGAGAGACCGGACCCTTCTAAGGTGTACGGGGCCCCGTCGGTTCGGGTGCGTGTCGGGGACTCGGACACGACATCGCGGGTGCTCGACATGAAGGACTTCGGACCCGCGGGTCTCGGGTAAGAGACGTTGTTCTCTTTGGTGGTGTTTCTCTTCGAGAACATGGAGTTACTTCTCATGGGGGGCGATCGGTATTGATCTCTTTTCGGACACGTTTCGTTGTTTGTGGGTCACGTCGTTTTTATTTAACTATTTATTTATTAAAAAATTTTTTCTTATAAATGTTCCGTCTCCCCTATAGTCGTTCATGACATAGTCACCGTCTGTCTTTTCCTTGCCGGGAACCCACTCATCTACACTTCTTTCTCTTCGACTATTTGGGCACTTCCGTTCTATTATACATAGGAAGTTGACGGAGTGGAGTTTTCTTATATCCTAGGATAAGTAAGACGATTACTCTATAACTTTGTCTGATCACATTTAAACGTTCTGTTTTCCTTTCCCTCCCTTGTAAAGTCTGTTACAAATAAACGTTTCGAAGAATCCGTAAGGAACTTTAGTCGTCAAGAAACTTTAAATTTAGATGTCGGACCAGTTGAAACGTTAGTTAGTAAGTTACTAATTAACAATTCTGAGAAGTCATACAAAATCCTTTCGAAGTTTAAAACCCACCCCACCCCTTTTAAGTCAAGTCAAATCAGTGAGCCATCTCAGAGACACTGGGGTACCTGACGTCGTACGGTCCGAAGGGATAGGTAGTGGTTGAGGACCTCGAACAAGTTTGCGTGCAGGCAACTCAGTCACTACGGTAGTATAAAGTCCTATATGTGAGAAATTTATAAGAAAAGGTAATACCAAATAATGTCCTATAACTTATATCAAGAGACCCATCATGTCATCCTGAATAACAAATCAAAAAAGTAAAAGAATTGTTACAGATAGTCTCTTCAGGAATTGAAAATTCTTCAGTTTGGAGAATTAAGAAGAGACGACACCAAACACGATAAACGTTAGTAAGGGTTACGGAGAGAGTCGGAGTAAGGTAGTGGGTTCTAGGCTAGTCCTTTATTTTTGACACAGTCAATAAATTTGTCTTTTCAAATTATATTTACAATCAATTCGTCATTTTACATCCCTAGATGATTCCCTATACCCGAAGAGACCACCGAGTCTGTCGTTGCGTAGACGGACGTTCCGTCCTCTGGACCGAAGTTAGGGACCCAATCCTTCTAGGTGACCTCTTCCCGTACCGTTGAGTAAGGTCTTAAGAACGGATCTCTTAAGGCACCTGTTTCCTCGGACCGCCCGATATTACGTACCCCAACGTTTATCAGTCTGACTCGTTGATTGTGTGTGTGTGTGTGTGTGTGTGTGCCTCTATACTCCTAAGATTCCTGGGTCTTTATCGTTGACGTCTATCGTCGATGGTACAAATTTCAGTTACCTTTCACTCGTTCCTTCCTTTAAAGTTTTAAATCTCCGGAGGCACCTGAAGGGACCACCGAGTCTGCCATTTAACAGACGGATGTTACGCTCTCTGGACCCAAGGTAGGGACCCAACCGTTCTAAGGGACCTCTTCCTTTATCGTTGGGTGAGGTCATGAGAACGGAACTTTTAGGGTACCTGCCTCCTCGAACCACGTCCGAAGACAGGTACCCCAGCGTTTCTCAGCCCGTGCTGACTCGCTGAAGTGAAAGAAAGAAAGAACACGGGATCCGACTCTCCACAAGGAGCTCCTCTGTACGCCGACGGCGTCCTTCGGACCACCAATGCCTTGACGATCGCCCGTACTCGGTGTCGTCGGGGTGGTGGTCCACGGACTCTTGCGCTACCTCCCGTGTCTGAACTCGACTAGGCGTCATGAGTGACTAGCGTCGAGCCCAGAGTCCTCTGCCTGAACAATCAATTTTGTGAGGATCGTTCCCTCACTCCTTTCTCTTCCCTTTCTTTGAGTCCTGGTTCTTCTGACTCTTCCTCGGACTGTCCATTTTCCTTTGCTATAATGTCTCCCATAATGCGATTCACTTTATTCAGTCTGTCTCTTTCTGTCGAGGAGATACTATGGTGAATATGTACCTTAGATTTTTTTTTTTTATGTTGTTTGAGTACTTATATTATTGGTCCTTTGTCTAAGTGAAGTACCTATATCTCTTGTTTGATCACCAATGGTCCCCTCTACCGCCTCTCCCCTCCCCGTACTATCCCCATCCCTAATTTTCATGTTTGAACAAATGTTTTATTTATTTGATGTTCCTACACAACATGCTGTGTCTCTTATATCGGTTATAAAATAAATTTTTTGGTATTTGTCTCACTTAGTGATAAAGATACGAATCTTGAAGATACTATGACACGTAGTTGATATCGAGTTTTTTTTAATGTGAATTTTTTTTTTTCTTCCTCGGTCTGTCCATTCTTCTTTTTGTCTTTTCACCTTTCATTGTCTTAGACTTTCAATTATAGATTACGACGACTCTCTCCTCTTCCGTTACCGTGGGGTGAGGGCATGAGATCGGACCTTTCAGGGTACCTGCCTCCTCAGACCACCCGACGTGAGATACCCCAACGCTTCTCAGTCTATGCTGACTTGTTTAAGTGAAACTGAAAAGTGAAAGTACGTAACCTCTTCCTTTACCGTTGGGTGAGGTCACAAGAACGGACCTCTTAGGGTCCCTGTCTCCTCGGACCACCCGACGGTGGATACCCCAACGTGTCTTAGCCTGTGCTGACTTCACTGAATCGTCGTATCGTCGTCGACGACTCTCTTGACAAAGTTATGGTCGTAAGACATAAACGTTCAAAGGAGACACTTTAGAAAAGAAGATTGGGTAGAAGTAGATTAAGATGAATTGGAAATTTGGAAAGTTATAGTTGAATCTATAGAGGAGAGACCCATGAAAGAGTCTAGACGGGGAATTTGTGTACCAAACCACGAGGAAACCGACGGTTTATGTAAATGTGAATAGAAACACTATTTTGAATTCGAGGAATTTGATACTTTAATGTAAAATAAGACGTGGTATAGAAGTCTATCATTGTATGAAGAGTAGTGTAACAATCGTGAAGTCGTAACCATTTAAAAAAATAGACTTATTTAGGCGTGAAAAGAAACAGGGTTTAGTGAAAATAATATGAAGACAGTACCTTGACCAATGGATAATAATAGAAACATACAATAAAGGAGAGGGGTTCTTTGATAACACGAATCAGTAAGTCAGTACAGACTGAGAAAAGCCGGGGTACCTGATGTCGAATGGTCCGAGGAGACAGGTACCCCTAAGAGGTCCGTTCTCATGACCTCACCCAACGGTACGGGAGGAGGTCCCCTAGAAGGGTTAGGTCCCTAGCTTGGGTCCAGAGGGGGTGACGTCCGTCTAAGAAATGGCTGTCTCGGTTGTCCCTTTGGGTGATTCTTTGATAATAGAGGACGATCAGAAACGTAAGGATTCTGACTGTTCGTGACCCGTAACGTTTCTCGTTCGTGAAAACTTTATAAATGGCATATTTTGTTGAGGTTCGGGTATGTTCCACTAATTTGACATTATCACTCTGACCCCTAACTGAAAACTTGACCCAGACTTCTGTAAAGGAAATTATTAAAATAGGTCTCAGTACGTTCTTGGATCCTCCTCCCACAGACAAATTTGAGTAAACTGATGTTCTTTGTTTCATAGAATTTACCTTTCCTCCCCTCTAATAAGGATATTCCTCGTCTTGACGTCACCTTTGACTTTCCTCGACATTAGTCCAGGAAGCAGTGGACGGTCGTCGTCCGTCCTCACAAGAGACAAGGAGGAGAGGCGTACAGAAGGTCAACGGAAAGTAAGTAAGGAAGTAGGAAAAGGACTATTGGTACTACCTTAGTGTCCGTTCCCTTCTTTTCGACAACTTTTCGTAAGGGATTCCAACAGTCACCGGAGGATCTCGAGGTTGTACATATCGAGGAGGAAAGTTCTCTCTAATGTTTAACTCTGATCTAGTAAAATGGGTCGGGGTCGGTCACTTCCTTGACGCTAAATTGACCGAACGGTTCAACGGATGAGTTCAACAGGTGAGTTGTGTAGATGTGTATCAGGTGGTCTACCGCTACCTTCGGGTGGTAGTCAAATATGGTAGTCAAGTCAAGTCAAGTCAAGTCAGCGAGTCAGCACAGGTTGAGAAACGCTGGGGTACTTAGCGTCGTGCGGTCCGGAGGGACAGGTAGTGGTTGAGGATCTCAAGTGAGTCTGAGTGCAGGTAGCTCAGTCACTACGGTAGGTCGGTAGAGTAGGAGCCAGTAGGGGAAAAGGAGGACGAGGGTTAGGGAGAGTTGTAGTCTCAGAAAAGGTTACTCAGTTGAGAAACGTACTTCACCGGTTTCATGACCTCAAAGTCGAAATCGTAGTAAGGAAGGTTTCTTTAGGGTCCCGACTAGAGGAAGTCTTACCTGACCAACCTAGAGGAACGTCAGGTTCCCTGAGAGTTCTTA
>SJYO01041852.1:11538788-11645134 GCA_006410555.1 Capra ibex | reverse complement strand
AAAAGAAGGTTCCTCATTCGCAGAAAATTAAAGTACCGACGTCAGTGGTAGACGTCACTAAAACCTCGGGGGGTTTTATTTCAGACTGTGACAAAGGTGACAAAGGGGTAGATAAAGGGTACTTCACCACCCTGGTCTACGGTACTAGAAGCAAAGGACTTACAACTCGAAATTCGGCTGAAAAAGTGAGAGGTGGAAGTGAAAGTAGTTCTCCGAAAAATCAAGGAGAAGTGAAAGACGGTATTCCCACCACAGTAGACGTATAGACTCCACTAACTGTAAAGAGGGCCGTTAGAACTAAGGTCGAACACAAAGANGTACTACATGAGACGTATCTTCAATTTATTCGTCCCACTGTTATATGTCGGAACTGCATGAGGAAAAGGATAAACCTTGGTCAGACAACAAGGTACAGGTCAAGATTGACAACGAAGGACTGGACATATGTCTAAAGAGTTCTCCGTCCAGTCCACCAGACCATAAGGGTAGAGAAAGTCTTAAAAGGTGTCAAATAACACTAGGTGTGTCACCGTCTTCTTTTAGTTCTGTTCACCGACAGCCCTGGGACGAAAAAATTTTAGAAAAAATTCCCTTTCCGACAACGTAAAATCACGGAGTCTATGACTCAGAAAAATTTTTAGGTTGATATTTTCTCTTGAAAAACTTTCTAAGTAATCACTGTTTCATAAAAATCATTAGATTGATTCCTACTTTACCGACCTACCGTAGTGACTGAGTTACCTGACACTCAGACTCGTTTGAGGACCTCTACCACTTCAAATCCCTTCGGACCGTACGACGTCAAGTACCCCAGTGTCTCTCAACCTGTTCTGAATCGATGACTTGTCCTTGTTGTTGATCTAATACAAAAGACTATTAAATTTTTACCATGACTTGTAGTAGTGACGGACCCATTTTAAACGATTCTGTATAAAAAAAATTCAAGAGTCATTAGAGTAACTTCACAGATCCGAACCCCTCCTCATCTTTTACCGAAAAAAGAGATATACGAACATTAGAGAGTATGAAAAAGAGTGAGTTGATTCCGTGTCTTCTCTTTTAGGAGAATTACCTGTAGTGGTCGATGACCTTTGACCCAGTCGATTGAAACGTGCCCTTAGAACCTCAGAAGGTCCGTTGGTAAGGAAGAAGGAGATACTGACAGGAGTAAAGAGTAGGGTGAGTGACTTAATGACCCTATTAACACTCGAACTCCCCTCAAAGAATTCGTAAAACTAAAAGTCACAAGAGGAGGAATCTTAATACAAAATTTTCAGATGATAAAACACCATTATTGTAAAATTACTTGGATCTTGTTACGGACCACGAAGTATCCACGAGTTCTTTATCGTTGTTAGTAATAAAAACGGAGGTTGAAGATGAAATAAAATTTTCACTTGTACACCGAATACTTTCAGTTCACTAAACGTAGATCAAGAATAGCGAACACGGAGTACTAGAACGTTGTCTTAATGCTGAAACAGATATCAAATACACACGTCTACTTGGTTGTTTTAGATGTGTAAAATACAACCGTTTCTTGCGTTCTTAAGCACATAAACGTCGGTAATGTTAAAAACCAAAGAAATCGGACCATCCGGTCAATGTTGTATTTTGTGTGTGTCTCCCCACCATGATTCAACCGTCTCCCTATCCTGTCCCTCTGGTGAAAGAGGGAGTGTTTAAGTAGTTTTCAAGTAAACTTACGATTCGTTGAAAGTGTTTTGTTGAAGACTTGTGAGTGCCTTCTGTGGTCCGTGGGTCTTTCCGTCGGGTAAGAGAAACTTTCCTCCATCCTGTTTTATATTTTCTGTTTTTCTCTCTGTTTTCTCAATCCCTACCTCTGGACTGGGTCCCTCCCTTAGCACTTCCTCCTTTTCAAAGGTTTGTGGTCCTTTGGGAGAGTGGACACCCAGACACCCCTCAAAACCTTAGAGTCTCCCGTTGTATTGACCCTCCTTTTTTTTTTTTTTTTGGGTGTCTTATACGCGGATTGACGTTGAGGACCCCTCTTCATCGGGTCTGCGAACACAGACGGTGGTCGCTCGCTCTCGACTTGTCCCTCCGCGCCTGACGTAACGAATCCCGTTCCTGACCCGGACTTTGTTCACCCTATCGGTCTCTCTCTCTTTTTTTTTCTCTCTCACTCTCTATCTCTCTTGTGAGGGTGCTTTTCGAGATTGGACTCCGTCTCGGACCGGATGAGTGTCTTGCTTCCTAACTCCCTTATGGTTTCCTCTCGATCGGTCGACACCTGGGAGGGTAGGAGGACGACCTCCGTTTCTCCGTCCACCCGATGTCGGTCTTGGCCTTTCGTTCCCCATTAGAGTCGGGGTCTCTGCCGTAGGAGGTGGTTTGACATTCGTCCGAGGGTCAACGATTGGTTCAGAAGGATCCTAGGACCTGTCAGTTGTAAACGGTTCTCCCGACGTCGGTCTTTGGTCGAGGGGTCTCCTCTGTGTGTCGTGTGGACTCTGTCACGAGAGTGCGGTGAGGGCCTTTTGGGTCGTCGACCCCGACCCTTCCACTAATTCTGTGTGTCGGGTGGACCCTGTCACACGAGTGGTTCATGGACCAGTGGACTCGACGAGCCTGGACCCTTCCCGTGGTTTGCGTGCGGGTTGACTCAGACACGGAAACACCTCATGGGTTCTTGGACTTGGACTCGTCGAATCTGGACCCTTCACGTACTTTGAGTCCCAGGCAAAACTTGTCAAAGAGACGTCTCGTTGGACCTCGGACTCGTCACATGTGACCCTTTCGTGTGTACGGCACTCGACCCCGTTTGGGTCACACCAGGTATATGACACTCGTGAGGGGTTTACGTGGTCGTCATAAACAAACGTCACAAGGAGGGAGGGGTGTCGTGTTGACTTGTTCACTCGGATTTATTCACTGGTGGAAACGGGGGAACACAGTCCCACCTTTAATCTGTGACTTCTCTGAACGTTTGTCTCCTTCGGTTTTATTTGTTCTTCTCCCTTGGTGAGACCTTTAGTGCCCACGTTGTCTAATTTGTCATTAATCGTAACTGATTCGTAACCTTCCCCGGATATCTGGAACTCTTCTTCATATTCGACCTTGTTCCTTGATAGACTTTTACTTGACTGGGTTGTGACGGGAGTTGTCGAGGTCTCTTTAAGGATCTATATAAAAATGATAATAGTAAAAAATTAAAAAAATACAAATTCAAGAAATAATGGTGAAATTAAAAGTGAAAATATTAGATGATAATGGAAGGTTTTTTTCTGGGATAAAAATTTCGTTTAAAGTATAAAAAATTTATTAATAACACTAACTAAAACAAAACATAAACATTATAATATAAAAAGTCTCAGATTGGAGATGAGATCTAAAAATTAGAAACGAAAAACCATAAACAATATTTAAAACACGGAGATTTTTAGACTAGAAATCATGGGTACAAACGAATCCCCACACAATGACCGAACTAACGAGAGAGGGGAAAACTGAGAGGGAAAAGAGGGGGTCCTGTGGAGATAGAAGAGCGATGGGGAGAGAAGAGATTTGAGACACTTAGATGGACCACAAGACCCGATACCTCTTGTGAATCCCTTGACTAGTGACCGACCTAACCAGAGAGGGGAAAACTGAGGGGGAGAAGAAGAGGACCAGTGGAGATAGGGGGAGGAGGAAGAAGAGAAGAGAAGAGATACATTGAGGCACTTGGAGAAATCCACAAGGTCTGACACCTCTTAGAAAAGTGGTAATTGGATCTACAAAATAGTAGACACGACATACTTACTTCTTCAGAACTCCGATGACATTCTTATTCTGATTTTCGGTCTCCGTCCTCCGAATTTAGGTTTTGAACTCTTGTGGTCTTTTGAGGACTGAGATCCCTTGTAATTAGTTGTTCGCGAGTAGGTTTTCGGAGACATGGATGAGACTTTGGTACAAGGTGGGTTTTCGGTTGTTCAAGGTCTCGTTCTGTGCGGTACGATTAAGAGGTTGTTGCGTCCTTGTATCGGGACTCGTAATTTTATGTCGGACGAGTTTCAGTGTGGTTTGGGTGTCCGTGTACTTTTGTGTGATGACCTGTAAAGAAGTGAGGTCTCTCTTCTCTAGGTCGAGGTGGATGGTCTTGTGGTTACGTTCGAAGGAATTGGTCCTTTGGAACTGTTCGGTAAGTAGGTTGGGGTGGGTGTCCCTCGTCCGAGGTGTTATTTCTTCTTGGTGTTAGAAGATCGTATGTCTTTCCGGTGAGGTTTGTGTCGTTAGATTTGTTTTACTTTTCCGTCCATTTCCTTGTACTATTTACGGGTGGTTTGGTTTGTTTTCTCCTCCTCTATCCCTCAAATGGACTTTTTTTCAAGTCTTATTACTATCATTTTTGCCAGGTTGTAGAACTTTTGTTTTACCTCAATGTCTATTTATTTAGGAACGGATCTCTGTTCCTAACTCTTCTACGTACTTTACAAATTGTTCCTGGATCTTCTTTATTTTTTCTCAGTTATGTATTACTTATTACGTCATTGACTCTAGTTTTCGTGAGACCTCCCTTGGTTGTCATCTTGTTGACTCCGTCTTCTATCCTATTCACTCCACCTTCTAACTTACCACCTTTATTTACTTCATCTCTCCTTTTTTATTTTTTATTAATTTTTTTTACTCCTGTTGGAGTCTCTGGAGACCTTGTTACAATTTCTGGGGTTGTAAGTTCCTCTTCTTCTTAGTAGGGTCTTCTTCTTCTGTTTTTCTTTCCGGTACGCTTTTATGAACTCCTCTATTATCAACTTTTGAAGCGATTTTACCCCTTCCTTTATCGGTGGGTTCAGGTTCTTTGGGTCTCTCAGGGTTTGTCCTATTTGGAGACTTCATTTTGTGGGGTTAAGTCTTGTGGGGTTCTGTGTATAATTATTTTGTGTTTCGCGTTTATAATTTTCGTCGTTTCCTTTTCGTTGTCTATTGTGTGTTCCCCTAAGGGTATTCCTATTGTCGACTAGAAAGTTATCTTTGAGAAGTCCGGTCTTCCCTTACCGTTCTGTATGAATTTCACTACTTTCTCTTTTTGGATGTTAGGTCTAATGACATGGGTCGTTCCTAGAGTAAGTATGTACTCCCTCTTTAGTTTGCGAATTGTCTGTTCGTTTTCGACTCTCTTAAGTCGTGGTGGTTTGGTCGAGAGGTTGTTTGCGACTTCCTAGAAGAGATCCGTCCTTTGTGTCTGTTCCAAATATTTGAACTTGGGTTTTGTTTTTTCATTTACCGTTGTCCTAGTGTGAATAGTTATTAATGGAATTTACATTTACCCAACTTACGGGGTTGGTTTTCTGTTTCTGACCGACTTACCTATGTTTTTGTTCTAGAGATATATACAACAGATGTTCTCTGGGTGGAGTTTTGTTCCCTGTGTATGTCTGACTTCCACTTCCCGACCTTTTTCTTTAAAGTACGTTTACCTCTGGTTTTCTTTCGTCCTCATCGTTATGAGTATAGTCTATTTTATCTGAAACTTTATGTCCGACACTTTTCTCTGTTTCTTCCTGTGATGTATTACTAGTTTCCTAGTTAGGTTTTTCTTCTATATTGTTATATTTATATATACGTGGGTTGTATCCGTGTGACGTTATACATTCCGTTTACGATTCATACTTTCTCCTTTAATTGTCATTGTGCTATTACACCCTCTGAAATTATGGGATGAGTGTGAATACCTATCTAGTTGATTTGTCTTTTAATCGTTCCTTTGTATTTGAAATTTACGACGTTACCTGGTCAATCTGGATTAACCATAGGCATTCTGTAAAGTGGGGTTTTGTTACTTAAAGTGGAAAAAGAGTTCACGTGTACCTTGTAAGAGGTCCTATCTAGTGTAGGACCCGGTACTTAGATCGGAACCATTTAAGTTTTTTTTACTTTAGTAAAGTTTGTAGAAAAGACTAGTGTTACACCATTTTAATCTACAGTTGATGTCCTTTTTTCTGATAATTTTTATGTTTGTATACCTCCGATTTGTTGTGTGAAGACTTATTGTTGTTTAGTGTCTTCTTTAGTTGTATACGTATCTTTACTTACTTTTCCTTTTGTGTTGTTGGGTTTCGGATACCCTAAGTCATTTTCGTCACGATTCCCCTTCCAAGTATCGTTATGTTCGAATGGAGTTCTCTGTTCTCTTTTTAGTTTATTTATTGGATTGAAATGTGGATTTCGTTGATCTTTTTCTTCTTTACTTCTTGGGGTCCCAATCATCTTCCTTTCTGTATTTTTGATGTCACCTTTATTTACTTTTTCTTTGTTTCTTGTGATATCGTTTTTAGTTGTTTTGATTTTCGACTAAGAAACTCTTCTATTTATTTTATCTGTTTGGTAATCGGTCTGAGCAGTTCTTTCTGTCCCTCTTCTTAGTTTAGTTGTTTTAATCTTTACTTTTACCTTTTTAGTGTTATCTGTTGTGTCTTTATGTTTCCTAGTATTCTCTGATGATAGTCGTTGATATACGGTTATTTTACCTGTTGAACCTTCTTTACCTGTTTAAGAATCTTTTCATATTGGAAGGTTTTGACTTGGTCCTTCTTTATCTTTTAGAATTGTCTGGGTAGTGTTCGTACCTTTAGCTTTGACATTATTTTTTAGAAGGTTGTTTGTTTTCGGGTCCTGGTCTACCGAAGTGTCCACTTAAGATGGTTTTTAAATCTCTTCTCGATTTACCGTTGGGTGAAGTCATAAGAGCGGTCCTTTTGGGGTACCTGTCTCCTCGAACATCCGATGTCAGGTACCCCAGCGTTTCTCAGCCTGTGCTGACTTACTGAAGTGAAAGTGAAGGAAAGTTGTGGATAGGATGAGTTTGAGAAGGTCTTTTAACGTCTCCTTCCATTTGAAGGTTTGAATAAGATACTCCGGTGGTAGTGGGATTATGCTTTTGGTCTGTTTCTACGGTATCTTTTCTTTTGAAGTCCGGTTATAGTGACTACTTGTATCTACGTTTTTAGAGTTGTTTTAAGATCGTTAGTCTTAGGTTGTTGTTTAAATTTTTTAGTATGTGGTACTGGATCACCCGAAATAGGGTCCCTACGTTCCTAAGAAGTTATAGGCGTTTAGTTAGTTACACTATATGGTGTCATTGTTTAACTTTCTATTTTTGGTATACTAATAGAGTTATCTATGTCTCTTTCGGAAACTGTTTTAAGTTATAGGTAAATACTACTTTTGGGAGGTCTTTCATCCGTATCTTCCTTGTATGGAGTCGTATTATTTTCGGTATATACTATTTGGGTGTCGTTTGTAATAGGAGTTACCACTTTTTAACTTTCGTAAAGGGGATTTCAGTCCTTGTTCTGTTCCCACGGGTGAGAGTGGTGACGATAAGTTGTATCAAAACCTTCAAAATCGGTGTCGTTAGTCTCTTCTTTTTTTCCATATTTTCCTTAGGTTTAACCTTTTCTTCTTCATTTTGAGAGTGACAAACGTCTACTGTACTAGGAGATGTATCTTTGGGGATTTCTGAAGTGGTCTTTTAATGATCTCGATTAGTTACTTGTATCATTTCAACGTTCTGTATTTTAATTGTATGTGTCTTTAGGGAACGTAAGGATATGTGATTGTTACTCTTTTGTCTTTCTCTTTAATTCCTTTGATAAGGTAAGTGGTAACGTCTCTTTTCTTATTTTATGAATCCTTATTTAGATGGATTTCCTTGTTTTCTGAATATATATCTTTTGATATTTTGTGGCTATTTTTTAGTTTCTACTGTGTTTATCTACCTCTTTATATGGTACAAGTACCTAGTCTTCTTAGTTATACCACTTTTACACATATGATGGGTTTCTTTAGATATCTAAGTTACGTTAGGGATAGTTCGATGGTTACCATAAAAAGTCTTTTGTTCTTGTTTATTAAAGTTTTATCCATACCTTTATGTTTTTTGGAGCTTATCGGTTTCGTTAGAACTCTTTCTTCTTACCTTGACCTCCTAAGTTGGACGGACTGAAGTCCGAGATGATGTTTCGGTGTCAGTAGTTCTGTCATACCATGACCGTGTTTCTGTCTTTATATCTAGTTACCTTGTTTTATCTTTCGGGTCTCTATTTAGGTGTGTGGATACCTGTGGAATAGAAACTGTTTCCTCCGTTCTTATATGTTACCTCTTTTCTGTCAGAGAAATTGTTCACCACGACCCCTTTGACCAGTTGGTAAACATTTTCTTACTTTGATCTAGTGAAAGATTGTGGTATGTGTTTTTATTTGAGTTTTACCTAATTTCTAGATTTACATTCTAGTCTTTGATATTTTGAGGATCTCCTCTTGTATCCGTTTTGTGAGAGGTTGTATTTAGTGTCGTCCTAGGAGATACTGGGTGGAGGGTCTCATTACCTTTATCTTCGTTTTTATTTGTTTACCCTGGATTTGAATTTCCGAAAAAGTGTTGTTTCCTTTGATATTCGTTCCACTTTTCTATCGGAAGTCTTACCCTCTTTTATTTTCGTTTACTTCGTTGGCTTTTTCTTAATTAGAGTTTTTATATGTTCGTCGAGTACGTCGAGTTAAGGTCTTTTTATTTGCTGGGTTAGTTTTTTACCCGGCTTCTTGATTTATCTGTAAAGAGGTTTCTTCTGTATGTCTACCGATTGTTTGTGTACTTTTCTACGAGTCGTAATGAGGAATAGTCTCTTTACGTTTAATTTTGGTGTTATTTCATAGTAGAGTGTGGTCAGTCTTACCGACGATAGTTTTTCAGATATTTGTTATTTACGACCTCTCCCACACCTCTTTTCCCTTAGGAGAATGTGACAACCACCCTTTCGTTTGATAATGTCGGTGATACCTCTTGTCACACCTCTAAGGAATTTTTTGACCTTCATCTTGAGGTATACTGCGTCGTTAGGGTGACGACCCGTATATGAGGTTCCTTTGGTCTTAACTTTCTCTGTGTACATGGGGTTACAAGTAGTGTCGTGACAAATGTTTTCCATCCTGTACCTTCGTTGAATCTACAGGTAGTCGTCTGCTTACCTATTCTTTCAACCCCGTGTATATGTGTTGCCTTATAAGTCAAGTCAAGTCAGCGAGTCAGCACAGGCTGAGAAACACTGGGGTACTTAGGGTCGTGCGGTCCGGAGGGACAGGTAGTGGTTGAGGGCCTCAAGTGAGTTTGGGTGCAGGTAGCTCAGTCACTACGGTAGGTCGGTAGAGTAGGAGGCAACAGGGGAAGAGGAGGACGGGGGTTAGGGAGGGTTTAGTTTCAGAAAAGGTTACTCAGTTTATAAGTGTACTCCACCGACTTCATGACCTCAAAGTCGAAATCGTAGTAAGGAAGGTTTCTTTAGGGTCCCGATTAGAGGAAATCTTACTTGACCAACCTAGAGGAACGTCAGGTTCCCTGAGAATTCTCAGAAGAGGTTGTGGTGTGAAGTTTTCGTAGTTAAGAAGTCACGAGTCGAAAGAAGTGTCAGGTTGAGAGTGTGGGCATGTACCGGTGACCTTTTTGGTATCGGAACTGATCTGTCTGGAAACAACCGTTTCATTACAGAGACGAAAACTTATATGATAGATCCAACCAATATTGAAAAGAAGGTTCCTCATTCGCAGAAAATTAAAGTACCGACGTCAGTGGTAGACGTCACTGAAACCTCGGGTTTTTCTATTTTAGACTGTGACAAAGGTGACAATGGGACAGATAAAGGGTACTTCACCACCCTGGTCTACGGTACTAGAAGCAAAAGACTTACAACTCGAAATTCGGTTGAAAAAGTGAGAGGAGGAAGTGAAAGTAGTTCTCCGAAACATCAAGGAGAAGTGAAAGACGGTATTCCCACCACAGTAGACGTATAGACTCCAAAAACTATAAAGAGGGTCGTTAGAACTAAGGTCGAACACGAAGAAGGTCAGGTCGCAAAAAGTACTACATGAGACGTATATTCAATTTATTCATCTCACTGTTATATGTTGGAACTGCATGAAGAAAAGGATAAACCTTGGTCAAACAACAAGGTACAGGTAATGAGTCGAATTTTTCTTACGTAAACTTAGTCAAGATTACTCCACCTATTTTGACCTCGGACAATATGTTTCACTTCATTTAGTCTTTCTTTTTGTGGTTATGTCATATAATTTCGTATATATATACCTTAAATCTTTCTACCATTGCTACTGGGATATACGTTCTGTCGTTTTCTCTGTGTTTACATATCTCGTCAGAAAACCTGAGACACCCTCTTCCGCTCCCACCCTACTAGACTCTCTTATCGTGACTTTGTACATATAATAGTATACACTTTGTCTAACGGTCAGGTCCAAGGTACGTACTCTGTACTCTCTCCCACGAGTCCCGACCACGTGACCCTACTGGGTCTCCCTACCCTACCCCTCCCTTTACACTCCCCCCCAAGTCCTACCCCCTGTGTACATGTGAGCACCGTCTAAGTACAGTTACATACCGTTTTGGTTATGTTACAACATTTCATTAATCGGAGGTTAATTTTATTTATTAAATGTTTTTTATTTTTATTTTGTGTGTCTCTTCTTTACAATTGAGTCGGGTCTCACACGGAGTTTCGTGTATAAAAGGTTTGAAATCAACTTCCCCTCTTTGATTATCTGTAGTCCTGACGTTTTAAAAGGGTAATCATCAATACCTCTTTCATATACCTAATCTCATATACGAAGTCGATACGTTGAATCTCGAGGTGATGTCAAAGTACCTTTTGTTTCTTGACAAAAAAAATTAGAACAGTACCTTTCATCCATCCTTTCCGGGCGAAATGAGTATATACCTTTGAGGGGGTCTAGGTCCTTTATTCTTGTTACTCCTGACCTTTAAGAAAAAGCTAACAAACACGTCAGATGTTCACCCATGGTACACTAGGTCCCAGACACTCCGCAGAGTAAGTTTCTATTACTCTGATTAAAACATTTATTATTTCTAGAAATCATAATTTTCACAGGAATTTCCTTTGAATAAATGTTTTAATCAGGGTAATAGAAGTTTACTCTACGGAGTGTCTGTGGCCTAACGTACCATGGGTCACATCTGACTTGTTCGAATTAGGTTTTTTCCTAAATCTTCAAAGAAATCTCTACATACCACTGAAGGGAGGATCGAGTCAGTCATTTCTTTGGCGGACGTTACGCTCTCTGGACCCAAGCTACGGACCCAGTCCTTTCAGGGGACCTCTTCCTTTACCGTTGGGTGAGGTCATAAGGACGGACCCTTTGGGGTACCAGTCTCCTCGGACCGTCCGATGTCAGAAACCGTCCAACTCCTTCCCGCGAGCACTCTCAGTCTGTGTTGAATCGTTGATTTGGTAGTGGTTTCTCTACATAATTATTGCTCCGGAAAGGGACTTTTTCGTTTATCCTTTTGGAGGATGTTGTATTAGAGAAGAGAGAGACTTCGAAGAATGTTCGAGGAATGAGTACTGTTGATTTTGGAGGAGGACGAGAAAGAAAAAAAATTTTTTAAATATATATATAAAAAAATAAAAATAAAAATGAAATAAAACGAAAAAAAAAATTAAATTAAAAAATAAGAAAATAAACTGACACGTCCAGAATCGACACCGTACACCCTAGTTGGAGGGACTGATCCCTACCTTGGGTTCGGGAGATGTAACCCTGACACCTTAGAATCGGTGACCTGGTGGTGCCTTTAGGGAGGAGGACGAGAAAGTTAGGGGCTCAGGGATCCTCAAAACGAAGATGAAACGAGTGATGGAAAAGGATGGAAAAGGGCTGTACCACATTTTCACTCTTCGGTACCCCACTCCACATGAACCCGAGGTCGGTGTGGTTCCTCTGCTGACCTCCGGAAAAACGATAAGAAGAGAATTTCGTGCACCGTAGGAAATCTTATACGTTAGAGAAAAGGACTTACAAACAGATGTAAGGGACGAAACAATATCAATTTTCCTCTTTTAGAGGACCCTCTTCAAGAACAAATTTTATTGGGGAAGAATATGGTTCAAAGGACATTGAACTTAGGATATTGTAGTATACAAACGATCTCACACTATTCCTGATAAAATCAGACAATGTATCGTTGACAGAAATCCTTAGAGGAACTAAAGATGAAAAGTAATCGCTTCTTCTTCCGACAATATTCTTTTTTTTTTTTTTGGACAAACTTTCTCTAATTCTCTACCACTTGGTTCCTTCATTTCTTTGAGAGGAAGTTATATTAAATCTCTTTTCCTTCCTGGGGGGGTGTCCTTCCTGCAACAAATAAGACGATCTCAACGGTATTGTTTTATGGTGTCTGACCACCTGAATTTTTGTTATTTTTAAATAAAAGAGTGTCAGGACCCCCGATCGCCAGTCACAAAGTCGCTCCAAGTGACCGAACGTCTCCCATGGAACAGAGACACAGGATTGTCCCAGAAAGGAGAAGAGTATTCCTGTGGTCGGCATTACCTGATCCTGGACAGATATGCTGGAGTCAAGTCAAGTCAAGTCAAGTAAGCGAGTCAACACAGACTGAGAAACGCTGGGGTACTTAGCGTCGTGCGGTCCGGAGGGACAGGTAGTGGTTGAGGACCTCAAGTGAGTCTGAGTGCAGGTAGTTCAGTCACTACGGTAGGTCGGTAGAGTAGGAGACAGCAGGGGAAGAGGAGGACGGGAGTTAAGGAGGGTCGTAGTTTCAGAAAAGGTTACTCAGTTGAGAAGCGTACTCCACCGGTCTCAATGACCTCAAAGTCGAAATCGTAGTAAGGAAGGTTTCTTTAGGGTCCCGACTAGAGGAAGTCTTACCTGACCAACCTAGAGGAACGTCAGGTTCCCTGAGAGTTCTCAGAAGAGGTTGTGGTGTGAAGTTTTCGTAGTTAAGAAATTGCAAGTCGGAAGAAGTGTCAGGTTGAGAGTGTAGGTATGTGCTGATGACCTTTTTGGTATCGGAACTAATCTGCCTGGAATCAGCCGTTTCATTACAGAGACGAAAACTTATACGATAGATCCAACTAGTATTGAAAAGAAGGTTCCTCATTCGCAGAAAATTAAAGTACCGACGTCAGTGGTAGACGTTACTAAAACCTCAGGGGGTTTTATTTCAGATTGTGACAAAGGTGACAAAGGGGTAGATAAAGGGTACTTCACTACCCTGGCCTACGGTACTAGAAGCAAAAGACTTACAACTCGAAATTCGGTTGAAAAAGTGAGAGGTGAAAGTGAAAGTGGTTCTCCGAAAAATCAAGGAGAAGTGAAGGACGGTATTCCCACCACAGTAGACGTATGGACTCCAATAACTTTAAAGAGGGTCGTTAGAACTAAGGTCGAACACGAAGGAGGTCGGGTCGCAAAGAGTACTACATGAGACGTATCTTCAATTTATTCGTCCCACTGTTATATGTCGGAACTGCATGAAGAAAAGGATAAACCTTGGTCAGACAACAAGGTACAGGTCAAGATTGACAACGAAGGACTGGACGTATGTCTAAAGAGTTCTCCGTCCAGTCCACCAGACCATAAGGGTAGAGAGAGTCTTAAAAGGTGTCAAATAACAGTAGGTATGTCAGTTTCCGAAACCGTATCAGTTATTTCGTCTTTATCTATGTATTGGAGTGAAACGGAATTAATGGAGAAATTTCCAGGATAGAGGTTTATGTCAGTGTAAGACTCAATAATCCTCAACCTTGAAGTTGTAAACTTAATACTTTTGACTTTCAGCGAGTCAGTACAGGTTGAGAAACGTTGGGGTCCCTGATATGTCAGGTACCTTAAGAGGTTCGGTCCTATGACCTCACCCATTGGAAAGGGAAGAGGTACCCTAGAAGGGTTGGGTTCCTAGCTTCGGTCCAGAGGGCCTAACCTCCGCCTAAGAAATGGTTGACTCGATAGTCCCTTCGGGGAAAACTTAGTACTCCCTTGTGTTAAGTCGGGTATTGCCCAAATTTAAACTGACCTTAATCTGAACCTATACTGAAACTTCTGAAATTCCTATAATTATTTTCAAAAAATTAATGCCTTTTATAGTTCGATTTGCTTTAGGTTTACTGTTTATCTTACTGTCTAATACCTTAGACCTTGACCCACGTTCAACGACTTGAAAACAGGGTCACACACCCATGGAAGTTGGGACGTTTAAGAACCTGTAAAAATTATTCCGTTCGAAAAATCTGTAGAACGGTAGTATCAACAAAAAATTTCATACAGGAGAGATTTACTTAACTCTACTTTAAAAACTTTAAAGTATGGTTCAACTTAAAAAAAGTTCGACCGTAAAAGACTTATCACTTAACAGAGTGTGTTGACTAAGAAAAAGTCGATTGACTTCAAATAGGAAATTTCACCAAATTTTAAAAATTGGATTAAAAGACATAATGTCTTTGAGGAATATAAAATTGAATCAAAGTAATTTTTTTATTTCAGTCGAAAGACCTCGTTGTCATATAGTTAAAACGGACGAAGGTCGTCTACCGTGATTTCTAACATGTTTCATTAAAAGAAGACCTTATCTCTGAAGGTCGAGGAAGTACAGTCTCGTCTCCACCTTTTATTCTCATAAAAGTGAACTATTCATTTGTTCCCAAAACGTCGGTTTCCTCTGATCGTCGACCTAGTGGATTTCCGGGGAGACTAAGACTAAACAACGAAGATGTAAGTGTACAACTTCGGTATTGGTGGTGGTGGGGAGTACACTGACGTAACCTTTATCCCGGAAACTCCTCCACTAATTCCAATTTACTCCAGTCTTCAAACCTGGGGACTAGACTATCTTGTCCACGGGAATATTCTTCTCTGTCCTCTCTCTCGAGAGGGGTGTGGTACCTTTTTGTGTCACTCTTCGACCTCGGGACGTTCGATCCTTCTCTCGAGAGTGATCTTGGGACTAGAGTCTGAAGGTCGACGGTCTCGACACGCTGTTCTTTAAAGACAACGAATTCGGTCAGTCCGATACCATAAAACAATACCGTCGGACACGATTATGTCATAAAAAGATCCTGTTTGTTATGGGTCGGTCTCCTTTTCATTAACCGTTTTACCTTTGTAGCAACTTACCCACCGTTCTACTAATTACAGTTGTAGTTCGTATCATTGGGTAATCCTCCGCCAAACGAAAAAAAAAAAAAAAATTGTAACGTTTCCTTTGAAATCTCAGTTACTTTTATGTCATGAAACCTAACTAGTTTTACGTGTTACGTGTACTTTGTTTTCAACATATCAAACGAACAACTGACACACCAATGACAACTTTTTCAGGGACGAAGATTTAGACATGAATCATTAGAAGGTTTTAAAATTTATTTCAAGAATTTAACATCGTTATTTGTTTTTCTATTCTATGTGAATTTGTTATGACTCTAAATAGTTTTCTACGAATTCTTTAAAGTTGAGTTCAGACTGTCAATATTTTTAGTTATAAAACCGATTTAATATTTATACAAATATTACGTTAATAAACGTTACTATACGTTAACATATTGAGATTATTACGATTGTTGACGACATTCTAGTCTTATCCAAAAAACTTTTTATGATTTTTGTATTTTTATATATTGGGGTAATTAATGGATATCTTGTACAAGATAAATATGGATTTAAAGTCGTAAATGACATAGTGGTGTCGAGATTAAATTTTTTAGTGTAGATTCCCATTCCGTTTTGGTAGAATTCTCACCGTATAAACAAGGACAGAGTTAAACAACTACATAGTTTGTTTAAAGTTGAGACGATCCGTTTCCTTGTCTTCTATTAGACGAAACGTTACTTAAGTTTCAAGTTAACGTGTGTCCGTTGTAAGATATCTAATTTTTTTAATGATTGACTTGATATCCATAATTTATGACTTTTTTCAATTATCGAATAATATTAAATAAAAAATTGTTAGATCCTTCAAGGATCGATAGTCGTCATGGTCCCGTTAAAGTCCACATTAACCCTTAAGTTCTTAGAGGTACCTTACTTTGAACATCCACTTTATGTACGTATGAAAACCATCGTGTGCACTTCTCTAGAGAGATTTTACTGATGTAATCAAAGTAAGAGTCGTTTAACTGAACCTGGTGAGTTGTACCGAAATTGACAAAGACTACAATCGAGTACGAGAAAAAAGTGTTATTTAAGTACTGGTAGCCTTCTATGACTAAACTGTATGTACCGTAGTCCCGGGTGTCCTGGTGGTATCCAAAAGAGAAACGGTAGGTAATCTAAGAATACTTTAAGATGAAACGTAGGTCTTCTTACAATCATCAACGAACGGTAAGGGCGTCAGGTGTCAGTGGTGTGGACCAGGGGTCTAGATGTGGTGCCGAGGGTTGAATGGGGGATGACGGACGGTGGTTCCCAAGACCCCTTCAATCTCCTTAGTAAAGACGACCCAATGGTCACCCAGTCATAGAATTTTTTCATGATAACCACATCTTTCGGTACCCACACGGTCTGGGTAAAATTAGATATGAAGTTGTACAATAACAACAAGTCAACGAGTCAGTAGAGACTGAGACTCTGCAGAGTCTGCTGAGACTGAGAAACACTGACGTCGTGCGGTCCGAAGGGACAAGGAGTGGTAGAGGGTTTCGAACGAGTTTGATTACAGATAGCTCAACCACTACGGTAGATTGGTACAGTAGGAGACAACAGGGGAAGAGGAGAACGGAAGTCAGAAAGGGTCGTAGTCCCAGAAAAGGGTACTCAGTCGAGAAACGTAGTCCACCGGTTTCATGACCTCGAAGTCGAAGTCGTAGTCAGAAAGGTTACTTATAAGTCCTAACTAAAGGAAATCCTAACTGACCAAACTAGAGGAACGTCAGGTTCCCTGAGAGTTCACAGAAGAGGTCGTGGTGTCAAGTTTTCGTAGTTAAGAAACCGTGAGTCGGAAGAAATACCAGTTTGAGAGTGTAAGTATGTACTGATGACCATTTTGGTATCGAAACTGATATACCTAGAAACAGCCGTTTCATTACGAAGACAAAAAATTAAACAACAGATCCAAACAGTATCGAAAAGAAGGTTCCTCGTTCGTAGAAAATTAAAGTACCGACGTCAGTGGTAGACGTCACTAAAACCTCGGGATCTTTTATTTCAGACAGTACCAAAGGTAACAAAGGGGTAGATAAACGGTACTTCACTACACCGACCGACGGTACTAGAAGTAAAAACTTACGACTCAAACTTCGGTCGAAAAAGTGAGAGAAGAAAGTAGGTGTACTCACCCACCCTTATGTGTCATCGACGATTTTCTGAGGGAAGCCTCCCGTAAGGAAAGGAGTCACCTGAAACTTTACATTTACTTTTCTACGGAAACCTTTGAACGACGAGTCTCTCACCAACACCTGGTGTTCGTAGTCGTAGAGGAACCTCGACCGGCCTTTGAGTCTTGGAGTCGGGAAGGGTTTAGATGGGTTGGTCTTCAACGTAAAATTGTTCTAGAAGTTCACTAAGTGTCCGTGTAACATCAAACTCTACGTAGTGAAATGTAGAACATAGTTGTCTTTTCTCTACTCACTCGAACCAAGATTTCGAAGTCTCTTTGAGTGAAAAGACAAACCACCTTTATGTAAACACTGGATACTCTCAAGTGGGACCTAAACACTCATAACCCTGAAAACTTCTTTCCTCGAAACCCTTGGATTGGACAAGTATACGCTTTCAAAGATTCTAAGATTTTTACCCAACATCTAGGAACAAAAGACCTTGTCTCATATCTCGTCTCTAAAGAAGCATCAACCCTCCATTTCGATACTTATAGACATATATTTTCTCACTATAAGACTTCTCAAAAGTTCAATATGTCATCTACGAGTCATTTACTCTCAGGCGAGATAAGTTAAGGGAAGTCTTATGGTCGAATCTTTAAGAGGCTACCATCTCTGGACACCCGATACAAATAGTATAAGAGTGACTTTATATATTCCAACAAGTTAACTTGATTAACGGAGTCCGACGATACACAAAATTGAAGATGGAGGAAGGGTTAAAAGAACAGAGAGGACATAAATAAGATGGTTGATTACCACAACGACGACGGTAACACGGATATAGGTGTCACAAAGGAAGGAGACGGAGTACTAAGTAAGAAAGATTGGACGACACCCGACCCACTCACCTATCGGTGTCTTTAATGGCCTATCGATTTTATTGTCGGTTTATCAGATTCACTCTTGAACTGTCCTAAAAGACATTCACGTGAAAAACGTACATCCGCTACACCATTAATAAACGGATTATCAGGATGGGAAAAAATTTTTTTTTTAGAAAATCCTAGAATCAACAGAATCTGTGAAGTCTGAAGTTACGATCAATTTACTGTAGTTGTATCCACTGGTTTACTATACTTGTTGTCACTTTAATAAAGAAGGATAGTATTATACTCAGAACCTTGAGTTGAACACTTTCACTCACTTCAACAAGTCAGCACAGGCTGGGAAACACTGGAGCACACTTGAGTTGAATCCTACGGGATTATTTTTCTTTACTTCTATGTGTCCCTTGTACTCTTTTTTATTTTCATTCAAATTTTTTTTTCTTTTTAGTTTCTTTAGGTATATATTCTTTCAGTCATCACTATATACATTTTCTATTATAAATATGTATATATATACCCCTGTCCAATGTATGATAATTAGAAACATAGGGGTTATGGACCGGATAATTTTTACGTTATTTACACATTTGTCTAGTCTTATTCCTCTTCTTTTTTCTTTTGACACAGAAGTATAACCATCTCCCTGAGGATTATCCCTTACGGTGATTTTCTCCTTTCAACAAGATGTTTCTAGTTTACACTAAATTTTTGATCTCCCCCAATTTTTTTTTTTTTTTCGACACCTTCTACCTTCGATCTCTGTTGTATCTTCCTTGACTTAATCGAAAAAAAATTTTATATTTTTATCCATAAGTCAACAAGTTCCGAGGATGTTGAAGACGATGTCTCTTATACTTAGGGTTTAACCCCCACTGTTTATCGCCGTACACAGTCTTAAACTGTAAGTCGTCTTTACAAGGAGAACGTGGACACCTCCACGAGTGAAAGTTATTGTCGTAAAAAAGGAAAACCTGTGTCTGGACCAGAGTCGTAACGGGTAGTTTTGTTCGTTCTGACTGTGATGGTATAACCCCTGAGACCGTGACATCAGTGTGTGGATGTTTTATAGTGAAAGTTACTAACCATTTTTTAACCTCTTTACACGACTTCTTTTCTTGATAATAGGGGGTTACATTTTATTCTTACCTGGTTAAGTCGAAGCAAAACGATAAGTTTCGTCACCAAGAGTTTTAAAGGTCATGTAGTCTTAATGGTCCTCTCGAACGAGAACCGAGGGTAGAGGTCTCAAGTCATCCAGACCCCACCCTGGACTCTTAAACGTAAAGTTTGTGAAATTCTAAGTGGTAAGTTTTCTTATGACCTTGTTTAAGATTTATACATTTTGACTTTTAGAAAACTGTTCGTTTTATCATACAACATTAATCGTATCGAAATACTTCTTTTTACATTTAATTTGTTGATATCGAACATCACTTATCTCGTTTCTAAAGCTACGATTTATCTGAAACCAAATTCGAGACCAAGATAAATGTCTAAATACTAAAAATGGTTCTAATGAATTTGAAATATATTCAGAATCAAAGAAGACCATTTTACCCCTATTCTTTTTATAGGGTATCTCAATGACACTCCTGATTTCTCCCCTTTATATAGATTTCTCTGATCGTGTCACGGACCATGTATCATTTGTAAGTAAGTCAGGTAGTAGGAAAAGGAGAAGAACCGACTGTCGTCAACACCCAGAACTTCGTCATCTCACTTTATTATATAAAAGTATTTCTGACATCTTAGGCAGTACGTTTTTCTGAGTATTTTTACGATCTTTTATAATACTACTTAATCACCTGTTCACATTCGTCGAATCCACTATTTCTAACGTCCCTCCAGATCACCAATTCTGAGACACGAGGGTTTCGTTCCCCGTACCCAAGCTAAGGATCAACCCCTTGACTCTAAGGGGTACCGACCGGTTTTCTCCTTTTTTTTCTAGCACCCCTTCTTCACAATTTTGTATCGTAAGATCAGGAGGAGAATCTTCTCAGAGGGGATTTCTCTATTCCAAGTTGAAGTAGGGGATGTGGACACTAATTTTACCCGAAGAATGTGGGTTCTCCTATGTAAGGTCCCCGTCTTTCGGTTGACGGATTAATAAGGCACTTCACCGACAAAAAAAGACTCGGTGAAAAGTTTCCTGAGGGTCCTTCACGACTTTTGACAATAACATATTAGAAGAACTACTTCGTTCCACACTGGAAAACGAGTGTGTCTCCGAATCCAAAAACACCTTTTCGAGGGTTACGACACCTTTTCGTGAACGAGTAAAACACATCTACTTTATATTACATAACAACTTTTAGGATTTTGAGTTTTCATGTTTGGTAATGTTTTGTGTTGACAATTAACATATAAACTACTATATGTAATAAAAATTACTAAAATCCATATTGTCATAACACTAATACAATACGTAACTTTCTATGTACAAATTACGAATGGATATTTTATCATACAGACTCTAAACAAAGTTTTATTAGAGTCCTCTCATCTCCAACCACGGTCATATGTACTTTGTTCTAATAGGACTTAACTGTTTACGACTGATCAACTACTCATATACTATCAGGTAATATGATAAAAGAGAATGTAACATAAAGTAATAGATGGATTTTACAATTTTTAAGTTCATCAAACATAGTTATACTATGACAAAAGATCCTGTCCTAACAGAATATACACATTAAAAGAGATTTCTAAGACTTTTAAATGTAAATTGTTTTAGTATCCAAAATTTGGATTCTTAGACTGTTACATAGAAGGTGTACGTCCTAGATCGTATAAAATCGTAAACCACGACAAACCCAGGAAATAATCACATTTACATATTTTACCTTTCCTTTTTAATTGGTCTTAACACCTTTATTCTTATATTTATTTAACGTTTTTCTTTTTGATGTTTAGGTTGATGACTTTGGGATAAACATTAAGTAGACCACGTAATTTCGTGGTTCATAGTAATTGAGTACCGTTGTTAATTTTCCCCTTGAAACGTAATAAGGTTCGGATGTTGAGTGAAATACCAGCCGTATTACTAAGTCATTAATCTTTATAGTAGAGCGGCCTAAGGTAAGCCTTAAGCTACAAAAACTTGTCAAAGTAAAGATTGTGTCTCATTGACGCCGGTCTTATTCTACCGTTTTGCTGAACCCATTACATCAGGTCCCGAACGAACGGTCAATCGTGCGACCCTGTACGGTCTCTAAGTCTCTAAAAGGAGTGCTTCTGTGTGCTTCGACTCTAGAACGAAACCCACGATGTCGAAGAGAAGACTTATGGTTGTCCTACTCGGTTGGGAACCGTTTTTAGAACTCCTCCAATTCAAACAGAAAGTCAAAGGGAATGAGGTAGAAGGGGAAACGAGAAGGGTCATACATTCAGTCACTCTTTTCAAGAGGCAAGGCTGACTCTAAGACAAATAGTATCTCTTTACAAAGAAAAAGGAAACGGAACCTAATATTAACGTCTTCCTGACCCTCGAACTTACGGATAAAGGAAATCTTAAGTTATAATTCCCCCCCCCCTTGTGGAGTTCTAATTTTATGGTTTCTGTTTGGGGCCCAAGGAGAAGCCTCCCACTCACCCCAGTCAGGCCGGTCTGCATCGGGACCCGAGGCCTACGGTGGGGCGTGCGTCGAGAGCCTGAGGGAGGGGTGGCGGCGGGGCGCGCCCTCGGCGGGCGCGCGGCGCAGCTGCGTCCAGGTGGTGAGAGTAGCGCCCTCCGCCGGCGGGGCTCGGGGCGGAGGCCGGACCCACGCGGTCCGAGGCGGACGTCCCCCGCGACGCCGCTCGCGTCGGGCACGGACGCCCCTCGCTGGGCCCCACCCTCAGGGCGCCGAGGCCCGAGCCCCGCCGCCGCCCCGTCGCCGGCCCGCCCCAGGGCCACGGGCGCCGCCGGGTCGACCCGACGCCCCACCTCGCGCTCGTAAGGTCGGCGCGAGGGCCCACTGAGGGAGCCACTGCGGCCGGCGCAAGAAAGGAGAAGGAGAGCGGAGAGGCCGGGGCGGAAGGGAAAAGGAGGCGGGTGGGGTGGCTTCGGCTCGGCGACGGCGGCGGCGGCGGCGGCGGCGGTCGTCGCGGCAGTACAGCCGGGGGCGGCCCAGGGGAGTAGGCCGACGGTCGCGGGCGTAGGGCGGGTTCGAACCGCCTCGGCGGCGGAGTCCTCGGCGGCGCGGCCGTCCGGGCCCGGGCCCCGGCGTGGTCGTCTTACCACTCCTCCCGCCGGCCCCGCCTCGCGCCCCGGATCACGGCCGCCCCGTCGGACGCGCCGCGCTAGCCCGCCCCTCCCGCCCGCCCGCCACCCTCAACCCCCGACGGCCCGACCCCGCCCCCCGCGTGCCGCTGTCGGACTGACCCCTGCCCCGCTCCCCCCTGCCTGCGGGGCCGCGCCCCGGCTGGGCCCCGTAGCCCCTGAGCCCGACGAAGACCTCACACCGGGGTCCGGGACTCGGAGGCCCCGCTCAACCCCGCATCTTTTCCCCGTCGGGTCTCTGGTGCACTTAGGGCCAATAGGGCAGGGACCGCCCCCGCTCTACGGGGCTCGCTGGGGACAGCCCCTCTCTGGGCCCCGGCGTCTCACGCACCAGGCCCCTTCCGACGAACATCGGTACCTCGACCCCTCCCAACACGGGAAGGACAGAGCCCCTTTTAACGAGACTAAAGGCTCCGGGCCGCTCGTGCGACGGACCTTCCTTTGAATTCAATCACGAGTTCAAACATCTGTTTCCCACATTTATCCGTTGTGTTCACATTGACATTGGGACTGGGTCAAGCCGGAGCTCTAGACAGTAACGACGACGCCGACGATGAGCTCGCAGACCTCGACCGACCAGCACAAGCTTTTCCTCGGCCACAGTTTACCTAAATTTGCTCATGAAAATCTAGACCCACAGGGGGGGGGGGCGGGGGGTCGAAGTGAAAGTCTTTGTGTTTTTGCACGGTCTCAACCGGGGCAAACTCCGTTCCGGAAGTATGGCCGTCGTCCGTTACGTTGCACTTCCGGCGAAAGTGTGATTCCAGCACCCGAAACCCCTACATTGTCAGAGGCGACTTTTTACTACGAACATCCTATAGGTAAGGGAGTCAATCACCTACCCCGGGCCCCTCTCCCCGGGAGAGACATATTTGCCCTTATAAAGTCTACTCTTGAGAGCTTTGACTGACTGACTTATGAAATCTTCTTATACAGACCAAGAGACAAACATATTCTCTCGTTTCAGACCACCACGAGAAGTTTACTAACAGCCTGACTGGATAAAATGGGTCAGACGATCACTTTTGAATGACCTGAAATATTTAGTCAAGTCGCTTGTAAATTAAAAATGTCGACTACGACATGTACGAACGTCAAATAGCAAATAGAACTCTTGGTCTTCAACTTAACAAAAAAAAAAAACATTCAGTCTGCACTACCGAATCAGAAGTATTAGGAAACCTAGTCGGTATCAACAGTCACAATGTACGACATGAAAAAGACCAGTAACAAATGACATACCCAAAACTTACACTTGTCACATCATGCAAAGTAAGAAGACGGGACTTGTTTGTGCTTCTATAATAAACACTCGTCAAAAACAAGAACATTTGAATTGTATTTGAGAACAAAAACAAATCAAAAACTTTATCGAAACACACACCTTCTTGACTTTCTTCTCTAGGGGTCAGAAAATCTTTTAACATTTAGGTACAAATTATCACTAGGCTCTTAACACAGAAAAGAACTAAAGGACTCATACGTAATAAACAGCATCACATGTTAAAATAAACGGAATCAGAATTTTAAAACACTTATGAGTTTCTCACCGTCCTATAGTCAACATTAGTTCTACAATTTATACATTTTCTAGTCAATTATGTAAATCTTCGGTCTATATCTACTACGAACTAAAGACGACAAAGATTAGTAACGAAAGGAAACTATATTAAGTAAAGTCGTAAACAACGTACGAACGTCAACCCCTGAGCTCTAATCGGATAATCTATTTTGTTTTAGGGTCGGAAAGAGGATTCAACTGTACATAAAACCACTGTAAGTTCAACCAATACTGGAACTCCTTAAACTGTCCATCTCCATTCTCCTCTCCCGACAACGTCCCCGTACTTGGTTTCAACTTTTTAAATCCTTGGTTCTCCGTTTTTCTCACGATCCACTCTCCCTTTTGGGTTCGATAGTTTCGACTTTTCTTATGAATTTTCCCCGGTCTAATGTCTTTCCAGAACTCACAATTCCTTAAACCTTTAATTCTATTTCCTGATCTCAATTAAAAACAAACAAAAACACTTTTATTCACCGAATTCAGCTATTTATTGTTCTAGTTTAGACAAAAACAAAACGAACAATTAGAGTCTCTTTTCATTGAAAACAAAAACCTTAGGTATCTATTACCAATTCGTTAGCAAACCCAAACACTAACTCAGAAGTCAGGACATATTTGATCAAACGGAAAAATATAGAGACACCTTAAGGTCTGTACCACTTTTTCTTTATGTAGTCTTCATACTCAAACTTTGTAGTGTCTTCTGTCTCAACATTTTGACCTAACCATGGGTCGTTAGTGAATGAAATCACAAATAGTTTGTAAAAATGTTTGTCTAAAGAAAAGGGTCTCCTCAAACATCTCGGGACGATGTCTGTAGGCTTTTTTCGTCTCGACAACACCAATTTTATCTCCACCTCCAGGTCTACAAAAACCTCATGTCAGACATTCTGTCGATCAAGCTAAGGGATTAATTTGTCTACTTTAGTTCTAGGTCTTTCCAAACCTACCCACTATAAGTGGTTACGGATATATTCGAAGAACTCCCATCGACGGACAGAGGACAAGTGACGATATATAAGTCATAAAAGCTCCGGGTCTTGTTCAATATCAAAGTAAACAATTTACTTCAGATTATGTCAGAAAGATCAAGGTTCAGGTATAGAGAAAGACAATTGTATGAGATTTTTCAGAGAATGATCTGTGAAACTGAAACCTTTCCGAACCCTCCGTCTTCGGGTCTGAAGTAATTATAAACAGGAACAAAAGACACAAATTGACAATCGTATGAAAAGGGGTGAATAAGGAGGGGGGGTGGGGGTGTGTGAATAAACTTCTATGTTAAACTGAAGAAACTCAAACACTTTATAAAAAAAAACTTGAAGGAAGGAACCTCAATATAAAGACATGAAGTCCAAAAGTGACTCGTCGTATACCCGTCAAATCTTAGTAACATAAAAGTATCGTCCATAATCAACTTATAAAAAGTCGAATGTGAAACGGAAAACTCTCAGGAAAGTTCTCAGGAGTTTGTTCCTTTTCTGACTCACTTATTATAGGACCATTAATGTCGTATTGGGGTAACAACAACAAATCAACGATTCAGTACAGATTAAGGAAAACCCAGACACCTGACATCGGACGGTTCGAGGAGGCAGGTACCCTAAGACTTCCGTTCTTGTGACCTCACCCAACGGTAAAGGGAGAGGTCCCTGAGAAGGGTTGCGTCCCTAGTGTGGGTGTAGAGATGGAACTCGATGGTCCCTTGGACCGTATTGAGGTATTACAGAGGGCCAACTGAATTTAACTTTCTCTATAAAATCTTCACCAAAAAAAAACAAACAAACAAACAAAACCCACCCCCCGTGAGTCTAAATAGTTATTTTGAGACCAAAGACTAAGAAGAAAATCCTTCGTTTACCACGAGTAAAAGTTTACTTTTACAAAAAAGAAGGATGGTACACAGAAAGGGTTCTTACTATGATAGCCGTCAAAATAGTAAAGTAACAGGTATTACGTTCTTTCTACTCTATCATTACCCTTAATAGTTTGAAGTAACGAAATAATAATCTGAAGTAATGTATTTGACCTCTTCCGTTACCGTGGGGTGAGGTCATGAGAACGGACCTCTTAGGGTACCTGCCTCCTCGGACCATCCCGATGTCAGGCACCCCAGTGTGTCTCAGACTGTGCTACCTCGCTGAAGTGAAAGTGAAAAGTGAAAGTACGTAATCTCTTCCTTTACCGTTTGGTGAGGTCACAAGAACGGACCTCTTAGGGTCCCTGTCTCCTCGGACCACCCGACGACAGACACCCCAGCGTGTCTCAACCTGTACTGACTTCGCTGAATCGAAGTCGTCGTCGTAATGTATTTGTATGGAAAGTGAGTCCTTATGATAGACCACCCAATAACCTTTGAGAAGTTGAAACTCTCGTGTACGTTTTAAATTTTACTACGTTCACATGTATGTCTATGATCACATAGACTTCATTCAATAAAAACTAGTCTCGTCACAGAAACAGAGTTCAAAGATCAGAAGGAAAAATCGGTTGGTCTTCGTAGACCAGGAGAGTGCTTCTATCACGGTACGATATTATCTTGAAAGACGTATGTATTAAAGAGGATTCGACTAATTATCTACAGAGTTCCTAGAATATTTTATATATGTGTTCACAGACCATAGACCTAACAAAAATGAAAAAACAACAACACAACGAAAGTCAAGTCAAGTCAGCGAGTCAGCACAGACTGAGAAACGCTGGGGTACTTAGGGTCGTGCGGTCCGGAGGGACAGGTAGTGGTTGAGGGCCTCAAGTGAGTCTGAGTGCAGGTAACTCAGTCACTACGGTAGGTCGGTAGAGTAGGAGACAGCAGGGGAAGAGGAGGACGGGGGTTAGGGAGGGTCGTAGTCTCAGAAAAGGTTACTCAGTCGAGAAGCGCACTCCCCCGGTTTCATGACCTCAAAGTCGAAATCGTAGTAAGGAAGGTTTCTTTAGGGTCCCGACTAGAGGAAGTCTTACCTGACCGACCTAGAGGAACGTCAGGTTCCCTGAGAGTTCTCAGAAGAGGTTGTGGTGTGAAGTTTTCGTAGTTAAGAAGCCGTGAGTCGGAAGAAGTGACATAAAAGTAAGGGTGGGATGTGGAGGGGGAGTTAAAGACTCTATTATACACATTATTAAAAACACCTAGTGCAAGTAACGGTGACTAGGGTCATAAAGTCGATTGAAGGTAGAAAGACTAAATAGACATTTGGGACTTCATAATCTACGATTTCTGCAACTTTATCTTCCCTCAAACTCAGTTAGAAGTTACCTGAAAGGATCTTTACTCTCGTAGAAGTCTCAATTGTAACACACAATCTCGTCTAGAACAACATAAGTCGGGGCCCCTTCGGCGATAATAAAGGTCATCCAATTCGTATGAGTCTGAACCGGTCTTTTACATCCGATCACTTTTTCCACATCCGAGACAATGTCGGGTCCCAAAACACCTCTTTTAATAAATTGTAGAGACTCGAAATCCCTTATTATTATGGAAGGAGAATCCCAACAACTCTTCTAATGTAATTTACTCCACGACAAAAAATTTCATGGGCCACAAATCATTTTATTCTACGAAACGTTTACTCCCCGAGGAAGTAAAGGAAGTTTTGTGGTCCTATATTTAAGAAGTCCGTCGTCTCTGGTACACTCAAAAGGAGGAGTATAAAGGTCGCCGTCGTACGCTATCCGTGAGTTACCTCATGCACTTGAACCGATGATTGAAAGAATGTGACAGGTCGGAAAGGACGTTTCTTAGATGAGAACCTTCCAAAGGAGGCTATCCGGTGATGACGTCGATCGACCAAATACCCTTCTCCCCAAAATTCAAAATATGCTAACGCACGGCTTTCGACGGTCCTTTCCTCAACTCTTTTTCCCTCTACTTTATCCCTCCGTTCTCCCTCATCATTTTACGGAACGGATCTGACATCGGTTCAGGATTGAGTGAACAAAAAGGATCACAAAGACTCTTTATCCATAACACTTTACCCAAACCTTGGAACTGAAGTGACCGTAGAAGTAATGAAGGCTTGATACACTTTAACATACTTAATTATTGGAAAGTGTAGGAACAAACAAACATTTCACTACTATCACTATGAAGTGTCCTAAAATACTCTTAATATATTCTAATACCTATCTTTTCGTCTCATGGAACGTACATCATCCAAGAGTTGGTTATGACCAAAAGAAAACCGAGGAAGTGAGAATCGTCAGTAATACTACCGTAGGTTCTCCTGTCGACTACCTCACCGTCCTCATTAGACATGAATCACGTCACTCTCGAGTAGACTTGCCAAGGTACGCGAGACAGACGGTCGGCACTGACCTTGTCAATGGACACATCGACAATCGGACGGTAGTCCTTCGCATTAGGTCCCATTAGTCTACACTAGGTCTGAAGGGTAAAAAATTTAGTGATCCCAAAATTAACGTCTGAAAAATCTCCACATATACAGACATATGTAAAATACGAGTAATTTTTACATAAAATCGTAATAATAACTATGAAATATGAGTTTTATAAATCATTAATCATGAATTGTATGACTGGTGACTTATCTAGGGTCGAAACTGTGACCTCGTCTTAACACAGTCGGACATTACACGGACCGTAATGACGAAATCAACGACCTAGCACTCACCCAGACCCCGTTCCCTGGTCGTACCACCCTACATTGTCCCTTCGTCCCACTCCTCACACTGACAAGTGGTTGACCGAGTCGTTACAAAATTATTTCTACTGACAATTTCATGTATGTCCGACTTATAACTTAATAAAAAACCGTCAAGTCACTACTTACTTTATTTAAAAATCACTAATGAACAGGTTTAGTCATACTTAACATAAAGTCATCCTGTCCCCTCGAACATCAAACGACTGGAACTACAAGGAAACTTCTATTACTTTTGAAAAATTAGACGGAAAATTTTTTTCAACTTTAAGACCTTAAGGACTGTCAGGACACCAATCATGACACGTGCAGAAGACGTCCCCTGCGTCCAAGCTAGGGACCAACCCTTTGATTCTAGGACGCACAACACACCGTACTGGTTTTTTATTCTTATTTAAAGAAAAATTACAATTTTAAAAAATTTACAGTCCTTAAACTAAGTCCTTAAGTTAAAAAGGACTTAATTAAGTCAGAAAAGTAAGTCCTTTTCTAATTACTTCGTTTGTAAAAATATAAGTCTTACAACGAAGAGATGCCTTACTCCCCTTACTCCTTTGTAAATTCTCGGATACTAAAAAGACTATATCACTGATCTACAAGGTATTTTATGAACGACACATTTAAAACTAAAAGTATAGCTCAAACGTATTTCGTTCTTATCTTAGTCAAAAGGAAACCTCTCTTAGACTAGAGTCCTTCCTTTAATACAGTGACTCCGTCTAGATAACAAACCCATCTATAATACTATTAAAAGAGAGTTATTCCTATCGTTCCCACGAATATCTTTTAGTCTCCGACATAGAACGACTGGTAGATTTTGGAAACGTCGACACTAATCTCGATCCCTCTAATAGGACCTAGACCCACCCGGGCTATATGAACGTCGGTAGGAATAACCTTTGACCTCCTCAGTCGGATGTCTCTTTCATTGTTCTGATGTCCTCGTCTCCAATCTTACTACATGAAACTTCTACCTCCCTTCCCAGGTGTTCGGTTCCTTACGTTCACTGGTAATCTTCGACTTGTTCCGTTCCTTTACCTAAGAAGGCAGTCCGAAGTCTTTCTTGGTCGAAACGGGTACCGTGGAACTGTAAACGGGTCACTTTGACTAAAACCTGAAGACTGAAGGTTTGACATTTCATTATTTAAACATGATAAATTCGATGATTTAAACATCATTAAATAATGTGAACATGATCCTTTGAGTATGTAGATTATTCTTCCTTTTTTTCGCCGTTACAGTTTTGTGAAATCTACGTTACTTTACGTCACCTAAAAATGAAAGGAAAACAAAACTCACAAGAGTATGAACTTGATGATTTCTTATTTTTCACATCTTACCGTCTCTTTTTTATAAGTCTGAACATTAAACAAGACCATCATCTCATATTCATAATTCAAAACTCAAGAAAGAGAAATTTATGGTACGTGCACGTGCGGACGACAGCGAGCCAGCACAGACTGGGAAACCCCGGAGTACCTGGTATCGGGTGGTCGGAGGAGACAGGTACTCTAAAGGGTCCGTTCTTATGACCTCACCCAACGGTAAAGGAAGAGGTCCCCTGGAAGGGTTGGGTCTATGACTTGGACGTAGAGAATTCAGAGGACGTAACCGCCCACCTAAGAAATGGTGACTCGACGGTCCCTTCGGGAATTTATGGTACGTCAACAACTATCGACACTACTCTATTTACGGTCTATGTCTTTATAAACTACTAATAAATGACCCGATTAAAAAAAAAAGAAGTTTTGTGTCGTTACCTTAGGTACTCCGTCAGTGATAGGATTCGGAATTCCTATACTATCTCGCCTCTCGGTTCATCCGGGTCCAAAAACTGAATATCTCACATGTGAATCAATGTCAAGGTGCACGTTTCGTGACAGTTGTCTCCAGGTCATATGACGTCATGTTGTAATTCGCCTGTAATTCACCCGTAGCTGAACATCTTAATGTCTTACAAAAGATCTCCTTCTCGACTCTCGACTTCCTATTCATTTCAACCAGTCCACTTCGCCCATCTTCCCCTGGAGCTTCCAAGGTCCATCTTCCTTCTCGGACACACTTGTCAGCCTTCACTTGTTCGTACTGAACTCTTGAGAGACACGGTTCTCACTCACATACACCTTATCTCTAAAAGTCGGAAAAGTGAGTACCGATGAAATCACGACTTCAAAAACCACTGTAAGAACTTCCTCAATTTGAATCTTGTGAACATAAAATTTTGTCGTTCAAGGTCCTTTTTATATAATTGCACTAGGAGAAGTCTTCAGAAATATTCCGTTGAATTATGAGACGGGATCAGTCGGAGAAACGACCGGAAAACTGTGTTTCGAGATCGTACGTCGGAATGGACTACAACACGACACCGACGAAACGAAAAGACCACCGTTCAATATGAAGAAATGGTCGAGTCGTAAGACACAGTGAAGTGGTATTGTGATCCGTAAAGATCAACATCGTCTCGAAAATTATGTAAAATAACTAGTTTCAAACCGTTTGGGTCCACTCCCGAACGTCATCCAATTCCACATGGAAATCCTTTACTAACACTTTTCCTCCCCATGACTCCACACTCCCCATCTCCAAAGGGGTCACCGAGTCACCATTCCTTAGACGGACGGCCACGCCCTCTGTGCCCAAACTAGGGACCAACCCCGTCCTTTACCGTTGGGGGAGGTCATAAGAATGGACCCTTTAGGGTACCTGTCTCCTCGGACCGCGCGACGTCTGGCACCCCAGTGTCTCAGCCTGTGTTGAACCGTCGACTCGTGTTCGTGTGTGTGGTCGTCCCGTCCCCAGTCTAGTACTTTTCAGAGACGTAACCAAAATAGAAACGACGACATTGTTTAATGGTGTTTGACCACCGAATTTTGTTGTACTTAAGTCTTAAGGAGAAGACACCCAACCTTTAGATCGACCCGATTTTAGGTCCACGGTAATCCCGACGTAAGTGAAGGTCTCCGAGATCCTCTCTTAGGTAAAGAAGTGGAAAGGTCGAAGGTCTCCGACACGTGTAAGGAACCGAGAACCGGTGAGAAAGGTAGAAGTCTCGGTCGTTGTGACGGAGAGAGTCTCCTGAGAAGACACCAGTGCGGAGGAAGGCTGAGGGAAGACGGAGGGAGAAGGTGAAAATTCCTGCGAGTACTAATACACCTCGAATGGACCTAATATATAAGGGAGAAGCTTCTAGGTCACTGATTGTCGGGATTACGACAGACATTACAATGGTGGGGACACGGTACATTGGATCGTAAAAGTGACCAAGATCCCTAATCCTGTGCCTGCACCCCACTCCCTCCCTAATAGAACAGAGGGTGATAGAATGTCCGGTATAATCTCTTAAACTTAAATAAGAACTATCGTTCTCTTTGGTAATCTTTCGAAATTTGTTCCTCGATTGTTAGACGATAAGAAGAAGTTTCAAAAAAAAAAAAAGAAAAGATAAAATCATGGAACAGAAAGGAATCTTTAAAATTTTAGAAGAACAACCATAGATGATTTTTTTTTTTTTTTCGGAAGTACACAAAAACAACCCTAACATAACTTAGATTTCTAGTTTTAATTCTATTGAATGTAGAATTACAGTTCGGAAGGACAGGTGTTTCTGACACATAGTAAGGTAAATAAATTCAGGAACTAAAGAAAGCAGTCACAAAACATCAAAAGATGTATATCTAAGAAGTGCAAAGTAATCTAAACATAAAAGTCATGATGAAAAACACACTTGACAACATTTATCATAGAACCGAAATCTTAGACTTAGGATTTAAAAATTTTTATCATTAACGATAAGACCAACGATGATGATGTATTATTTAGTGTTGTCTTGTATCTCCAATTTGTTGGTAATAAGAGTGTCGAACACAACTCGATTCTTAAACTTGTCCCATACCGTCTCTACGAAATCCTACGGATCCCGGTCTCGACCCTTCTACGTTTCCAATAAAACTACCGACCCTAATCCTACTGGAACTTCCGAGTAAATAAGTGTGTAGACCGTGAATCTGATCTTATATAGTCTGAACATGAATTTTGGTCTCACGGATCGTCACTGACGAGACACACTGACCTGTAGGAGTCTCGTACCGTCGACACCTCATTTACCCGAAGAATACCTCAACGAATCCCTAGGTGTACGTCTATTAGGGTAGTTTGTTATGTCCACGAGTCAACAGATACTGACTCAGACCCTTAAGTGTGTCGAACCGAAGACGGTAAGAAATAACCACCTTCGACAATGTTCGGACGAGTTTAAGTCCTCCTTATCTGTCTAAGATGGAAAATTAGTTGTCTCACAGTTTCTCAAACCACTGGTACAAAATTTTGACGGTGCCAACGACTCCGTTAATAACCTTTATATTTATTTACTTTTACGATTATGATCATTTTAAGGGTATTAAATGTCTCACAGAAAAAAAAAAAAAGAAAAATTTCACTTACCAATGTAAACACTAGAAACGGTCCGAATTAAAAATCAAATATGTCTTCTTTATATTGAAATTATCAGTAGGGGGAACCCGAAGGGACAACCGAGTCTACCATTTTTTAGACGGACGTTACATCCTTTGACTTCAAGCTAGGGACCCAACCCTACTAGGGGACCTCATCCTTTACTGTCAGGGAAGGTCATAAGAACGGACATTTTAGGGTACCTGTCTCCTCGGACCGTCCGATGTCAGGTACCCCAGAGTTTCTCAGTCTGTCCTGACTCGTAAGTGATAATTATATGGGGTTCTTTTTCAATTCTTAATAGATTATGTAAAATTTCAACTACTTTTACGTGTTGAACAATCCAGTGTCATTCTGTTTTAAAAATTTTAATAAAAGAACAGGATCGTAAAAGAAAGTTAAATTTGACTAGAAATAAAAAAAAAAATCACGTTTAAAATTTTTTAACTAGAATTTGTAAGTTTTTTAATAAAATGAAACTTTCCTCAATTAATAAAACCAAATTAATATGATCTTAGAAACCCCTCCCATGAGAACCTACTAAATCTAAAACTATTCCTTACCATAGGTTTTAGTGACGTCTACCACTAACGTCGGTACTTTAATTTTCTTCGAATGAGGAACCTTCTTTTCAATCCTGGTTGGATCTATCATATAAGTTTTCGTCTCTGTAATGAAACGGCTGATTCCAGGCATATCAGTTCCGATACCAAAAAGGACACCAGTACATGCCTACACTCTCAACCTGACACTTCTTCCGACTCGCGGCCTCTTAACTACGAAAACTTAACACCACAACGTCTTCTGACAACTCTCAGGGAACCTGACGTTCCTCTAGGTTGGTCAGGTAAGACTTCCTCTAGTCAGGACCCTAAAGAATCCTCCCTTACTACGATTTCGACTTTGAGGTCATGAAACCGGTGGAGTACGTTTCTCAACTGAGTAACCTTTTCTGAGACTACGACTCTCCCTAACCCCCGTCCTCCTCTTCCCCTACTGTCTCCTACTCTACCGACCTACCGTAGTGACTGAACTACCTGCGCTTAGACTCACTTGAGGTCCTCAACCACTACCTGTCCCTCCGGACCACACGACCCTAAGCACCCCAGCGTTTCTCAGCCTGTGCTGACTCGCTGACTTGACTCGACTCGACTTCCTTACCACACGTGGCTGTATATTAATCGACAAGAATGGAAACGTGGGAGAGAGGTTTAATTCATGGAAGGAAAAGGAACTACCTACCTTTTCATTTAACTGAAAAAACCCACCTATTAAATGAAGACTATTTAAAAATGGTCAAGGTTGTAAGGACAATAAAAATCTTCTTACCGTAAACTCATCGAACCTGTTCTATTACCAATAACAGGACAAAGGTCTCTAAATTGTATCTATTCGGTTTAGTTTAGTATCTCACTCATCTATAAATTTGTCTAAATAGACTACAGAACTAATTATTTAAACATGTAACAACCCAAAAGAGCCCGATATTACTTCTCACCGTTTTGGTGAAAACTTCCAGACGAAATCATTCTCCTCTTCTTGTAAAATGTGAAAGAAAAAATTCCGTACAGTTACTTTCTAAACATAATTCCGAACAAAGGAAAATTCACTTATTTAAGAAAATTCACTTGATCCTAGTACACTCTATAGGATATTCTTTTCATCTAATACGTGGATCATTTTGCCACAACGGACTCAAAACCAAGTAACATACGAACCTTAATGCCTTCACACCTGTAATAAAAAACAGATGTCGAACTAATACACTCAATAGAAACCTCTTGCATAAATTTACTGATTTATGATTTCTAATAAATCATCCTTGACTTTTATCTTATTCCTTTAATAAGTACATAGAAAATACTTATGTATAAAAGACAAAATATGTAATAATACCGTTCCTTATGTCACTGTGGAAGACACAGTCACTTGAACTTCGTCGAACTTTAAATATATGCATATAGAAACACACACACACACATATATATATATATATATATATATATATATATAAACTAATAGGAAAGTAAACCTGAAGGGACCACCGAGTCTGTTATTTTTTAGGTGGACGTTACACCTTCTGGACCCAAAAATGGGACCCAAACCTTCTAGGGGACCTCTTTCCTTGCCGATGGGTGAGGTCATAAGAACGGACCTCTTAAGGTACCTTTCTCCTCGGACCGTCCGAGACCAGGTACCCCAGCATTTCTCAGTCTGTACTGGTTCGCTGAAAATGAAAGTGAAAAGTAAAGTCCCCGAAGGGACCACGGAGTCTCCAATTTCGTAGACGAACGTTACGTCCCCTGGGCCAAGCTAGGGACCCAGTCCTTCTAGGGGACCTCTTCCTTTACCGTTGGGTGAGGTCATAAGAACGGACCTCTTAGGGTACCTCCCTCCTCCGACCATCCGATGTCAGGTGCCCCAGCGTTTCTCAGCCTGTGCTGACTCGATGAAGTGAAGTGAAGTGTCTATGGATAAAGTAAGGTTTTCTGTTCGTTTAATCTAAGATCCTATTAAGTCCAAACGGGAACCTTAGTTTGGATCTTAAGGTAACAAACTCTATTAACTGGAAGACCCCGACTTCTTTCGATCATCCTAAAATCACATAGCTCCCGGTCGTCTAGTAACAAATTCTCGTACCTGAACTCGGTGTAATAGATTTGGTTTAGGGTCGGGATAATAAAAGATTCATACACTGAAATAATTGAATTTAAAACAAAGTAAATAGAATAATATTTCATCAATATTACTATGAGATAAAGTCCACCAATACTCCTCCTTATTTCCTCACTTATATACATTTTGTAATCTTGTCACTCACCGTGTTTCACATTACAAATCTGATAATTATTTTAATTATAATTCAATACCACTTCACTTCACTTCACTTCAGCGGGTCAACATAGGCTGAGAAACGCTGGGGTATCTGACGTCGGACGGTCCGAGGAGACAGGTACCCTAAAAGGTCCGTCATCATGACCTCACCTAACGGTAAAGGAAGAGGTCCCCTAGAAGGGTTGGGTCCCGAGTTTGGACCCAGAGGACGTAACATCTGTGTGCGAAATGGCAGACTCGGTGGTCCCTTCAGATTCAATATCATTGAAATTACTATGACTATTTTATTTATGTAAGATACCACTGGTTTCTACTTATACATTTTTACTTTCATAATTTTTATGATCTCCTTTTGTACCCATCAAAATATTATAACCTCACCCCCTCCGAGACACTTCGTACTTAATTTTAAAATAGTTCGTACTTTCTAAAATGATGTACTATTAACTCTTTGATATCGTTCTCTGGCGTACCTGTTTCAATTCATTAGACTTCCTTTATGTCCGTCGTGTATTATTATTGTACCAATTTAACGAATTACATACACTTGTAAATATTTAATAATTCCCTGTGTGTTAGGAAACCCCTCTCCCATCTATTGTTTCTATGGGTTCACCGATTCTTTGTAAACATTCCTAAGAGTCGTCGTGAGTTTCAAATCATGACGTTCGATTTTACAAAGAGAGGATAATCTAACCGTCTGTAATTTTACCATGAGTCACAACCCTTCTACTCCGTAAGACTTCGTAGTGACTACTCTCCTTGTTTAACTATCTGTAAAAACCTCTATAAACCGTTATTACCAGTTAAAAGTCAAGTCAAGTCAACGAGTCAGCACAGACTGAGAAACGCTGGGGTACTTAGGGTCGTGCGGTCCGGAGGGACAGGTAGTGGTTGAGGGTCTCAAGTGAGTCTGAGTACAGGTAGCTCAGCCACTATGGTAGGTCGGTAGAGTAGGAGACAGCAGGGGAAGAGGAGGACGGGGGTTAGGGAGGGTCGTAGTCCCAGAAAAGGTTACTCATTTGGGAAGCGCACTCCACCGGTTTCATGACCTCAAAGTCGAAATCGTAGTCAGGAAGGTTACTTGCGGGTCCTGACTAGAGGAAGTCTTACCTGACCAACCTAGAGGAACGTCAGGTTCCCTGAGAGTCCTCAGAAGAGGTTGTGGTGTCTAGTTTTCGTAGTCAAGAGGCCGCGAGTCGGAAGAAGTGTCAGGTCGAGAGTGTAGGTATGTACTGGTGAGGAAACAACCGTTTCATTACAGATACGAAAAAATTATGCGACAGATTCAACCAGTATTGAAAGGAAGGTTAAAATTAACGGGGATTTGGGAAACTTGGAGGTCAAAGTTAAGATCCTTGAATAGGACGTCTAAGTAGTGTCCATCTGGAGTATTTAATCAAGTGAGGGACCTTATTTATAAGTAGTACCCCTAAACCATTTATTACAATACAAAGATGTTACTTTATAACAATCTAAGAAAATCTTATTATTATTTCTAAATATATGCGATTGTGTCCTATAGGAACGACTTGACATCATACCAGAAACACCAATTCATATATATATACACATATATATATATAATGTATATAACATGTATATCCATAGGTTTGTTATGTATTCTTTGGCAATTGATTTGATGTAGACCCTTCATCCTAAAGTCGATGGTCCCTTTCTTCCTGTGAACATGAAAAGTGAAATACAAGAAGTAACAAACTTAAAAAATTTATCATCTATATAACAATCGAAATATTAAATTTTTTCCCCTCCGTCATTCTTTCCAAACTTGAAGCAGAAACCATCCATATAACAATAGACAATGATGTACTGCTTTATCGGATTTTGAACGGTCAAATTTTGTCGGTCATGATTAGAGTACCAAAGACACCCTGGACTTCGTCAGATCGACCCTCTAAGACCTAATCCCAGAGGTCGCACTCTAACATCAGTCCGACAGTTGACCCCCAGACCAATAGAAATTCTGAGATAATGCACCACACTTCTCAGACGAAGGTCTGAGTGAGAACTCCAACACTCGTCTGGAGTCAAAGAGAGACCGACAACCAGTACTCTTACACTAAGGAGTGACATACCTAATAAGGTCTCTCGAGAAGTGTTAAACCGTTGAAACTAGAAGGCGTGACTCTCTAGACTCACGGTCACGGACTCCGTCCTGTTCAGAGTCCTCACTATCGTAACGGAGACGACACACGACGACCAGTGTGTCAGGTCAGCCCCAAATAGCACCCTCCCATACTCATGGTCTCGTTCCTCCATTGACCCGTGGTAGAACCTCCGACTGATCTCATGTTAGAGAACATTGTCAAACCCTAATACTTCTTCATTTAATCCCGTTGTAAATCTACCCTTGATACGAATTTTTAATCAACGGAAGAATGATTAAGGACAGTTATGAACGAAAAGAAAAAGTCCAGGTCGTGTCTTAGTTTACGTCCAAGGTAGACTCATACCTAACGGAGGAGTTTTGATATAACAAGGGAGTCCTGTAATGAGAGTTCCTGGACCCTTTTACTGGAGTAACGGTAACCTATCGGTCTCACCACTAATGATGAGACCAGAGATATGCCATGGTTGGGTCTTGCACCGCTGAGGCTTGTGTCGGTCGGTCGTTCGTCCTCGTGTCGTCTACATACCGTCCCGAGGAGGGCGGGGAGTACGACACCCTAGGTGAGGCCCTAGAAAGGTTCCACGGAGCAGGAGGCGTAACGTAAACGTTTGCTCACGGAGGGTCGGCATGAGGAGAAAACACTTAGTAATGTTGTCAGGTCGGTGCGTGAGACGGTCAAGCAGACAACGAAGAGTCCCTAAAGGGAGATGAACACCAGTGATACGAAACAGTTGACAAAGATTACGACGCATAGGATCATAAAGTATAGGGAGAGATGGACGACCACTAGGTATGCCCGGTGTTTACAAATGGAGTGTCTTACGAGGTCGACAGTCCGGTTAATCTCTATTGAGTAAAAGACCAGTTTTGTGGCGACAGTCGGTAGGCAGGGGCGAAGGTGGAGGTGGTAGTGCTGTCATGGTGGTCGTCGTCTCAGAAAGTCCTATGTCATGAAAGAGCACCAGTCGGGGTCCGGAAGGTAGTTGGGTTCTGTTAGACTAAGCTTTGGTGTGGAGGGACCGATGTCGGTCGTTGGGTTGTTTATGGCCATCCAACTTACTTTTCAGGTGGTTTCGTACCAACTTTCAGTCACGTAAAGGTTAGGCAAAAATAACGTACTTCCAATTTCTACTATAACGGATAATCTTTTTAGTCTTTAATCGAATGAAAACGATAAATAAACGAAAATAAATCACATTTTAAAACATCGTAGAGGAACTTGGGAAGGGGAAGTAAACAAGTGTCAATCGGAGGACTGGCAGACGGAAGATATCGTACCAAGGAACGGTGCTAATCCTAGAGGCAACCACAAATGATTATGCAAAAGAACGGAGACGTCATCAACAGAAATTACACTCAATCCTTATCCCGTGTCACCTTCCCAGGTAAACTCCTATACAAAACAATCGACGATGAAAGAAAAAATATAATCAAGTCGAAACCCTATCAATAAGAAGGTCAGTATCGGGGTAAGAGACATCTTTTTTTAATATCGGACTTTATGGTTTGACCAATCCATTTGAGAATAAACGTCGAAAGTGTCTTCTATATAAAGGATATGTAATTTCGACTACAAAAGAGTCGGGGTCTATCTATTCAATCTTACTTCCTGTCACTTCTACCTCTTTCTATATACTTCTTATGGGAACATTAATCAAAAAGTGGAAGGATCTGGTTTTATACTAATTTAAATAAACAAATATTCAATATATGTGTTCCATATATATATCAAATAAATCACACCCCAAACGCATTTTATATGAGTGAAATTAAGTAGAACAGTGAAACTGGAATTGTTTTAGACGAGAACTTGCCTTACTTTGTCATACATTTCTTACTCATGACCTTTAGACCCTATCAAAAGACTTACTACAGAAATGTACCAGATAGTCTCAGATCTATCGGTGTACAGTTCTTACAACATCTTTTCATAGGAAGGGACCTGTCAATCGAATAAATTTCAATCTGGAAGTCTTATAATCTAGACTTGACATGCAAACTCTAGTAGACAAGAAAGTCACGCTACAATGAATCTTTGCGGAACCCAACGTTCGTCGATTATCACCAAATTTGTCTTTTCCACACACAAAAAAGACCTCAGTTCTTCAGATCCGTCTACGTCTAGGTCTGCAGGAGTAACAGAAGAGACGGTAGGAATCATACAACCAAATATCTTTGTTCTGTTGAATGCATGGACAGTTTTAATTTTCGTCTTTCTTGCCTCTCCTATCTGACCCAAGCACCGTGACCGTCTGCAGTAGAACGCACAGTAAACGATAACGACAAATTTTCCGGTACAGATTATACTCCCTTCCGGTCTTTTACTTATCAACCGAAACCTCGGAGGTACCATCTCTTTCCGTACTTTTTCCCCCAATCATGACTGACCCAGAATCCATTCAGTTGAACTTCGCAGGCTGTGTCAAGGGTTTAGACCGAGACGTGGTCTTAGGGAACGTATCTTAGGGAGTTTGGGTTGACTGACTCGATCTTATCTTATTAGAGGTCCCATCAGAACCCTTAGACTTAAAGACGGACCTAGAACTCACTACAGACAATGGTCTAGGTCTAAGATCACGACAGGGAAGCGAAATGTCTGAGCCTTTCGGACACCAGGACTCGCGACCTTCGTCTCGCACAGGACTTCGAACCAAAGAAGACTGAGAGACAGATGGGTAGAGCCTTGGTCCCGAAAGACAGGACATCTTTAGGACAAAGGAAAAGGAAAGTCGTCAGGAAAATGTCTAGTCGAATAGATTCCAGGGAGACTGGATTCCTAAAATACTGAAAACACTGGTTCTTTTTCTTCTTTCAGTCCATTAAGCATAGAATAAAGACTCTATCATTATCCTGGCCTATCCTACTCAAATATAATTCTACATCCTAACTTTTTACACCCCGGTGAACCGAATACTCATCTTATGGATAACCGTTCCCGGATGATAACTTTTTTTATAACTTATTTCTCATTCCTATTAATGTTTTAATGGAAGATAATCTTACTGATCATTAATCAGGTAATCCGTTTCTCTTCCCTCACATAAAGGTAACAAAATTAACATTATGATATAATACTTTTGGTATTATATATATTAAAATCTTCAATTACACATTTCTTCACCCGAAAAGGGGGGAATCTAACCATTTACTGAAAAAGTAACATCAAGTCTTCAACTGTTTAATCTATATAGAGTCCAATTATACCGGATAACGAACAGTAGTAAAGTTTTCTTTATTTCTCTAATGAAAATTTTAAGTCATAATGTCTTCAAGGATTTGCAGGAGTCAACTACAAAGAGATAAAAAAGGTCACGGGGTGTGATGTAACATCATTATCAAGTATTGTAAAAGACTGTCTACAATGACAAAAAGAGAACCTTTTAAATTTTGTAGGGAACCTTGGCACTCAAACAACGTTCCCGTTGAACTCATGGATTCATGTTCCAAACCCTTGGTATCCATACAACTAACATTGAAAGATCTTTCTGTTCGTCAAATTAACGAAACCTGTGAATTTAATATAACAGTTTCATCCTTAGAATGTACAAGTCGTACCAAAACATACTTCTGACTAGAAACTCATTAACTATTCTTACTAACGTATAATAGTGAACTAATATAATCAGAGTAAAAGCCCATTATATCAATTTGAAGTCGTTAAGTACTTCCCAACTCTCGGTTTTTGTATTGGACTCGATTCGCTTCAGCGAGTCAGCACAGGCTGAGAGACGCTGGGGTACCTGACGTCGGGTGGTCCGAGGAGACAGGCACCCTAAAAGGTCTGTTCTCATGACTTCACCTGACGGTAAAGGAAGAGGTTCCCTAGAAGGGTTGGGTCCTTAACTTGGGCCCAGAGGGCGTAACATCCGTCTACGAAATGGTAGACATGGTGGACTCAATTCACTAATAGTCTTTATGTCACTAACTATGTACGATAATGAAAATCCGTCAACTCAAGTATAAGTCTTTACACCTTATTTTCTCTGTAAATTTGTAATAGAGTAAACGGAAAAATCTTTTCGTGTAAGTAAATCGTGATCTTAAAGTCTAATAAAAACAATTTTTGTATCACTACATACAAAACTCACGACACAAATCAATTAAATCCCACTTTAAAACCGATCACAAATTTTCCATAGTAATCCGGTAATTTAAAAAAAATTGACAGCAATATCCATTTAAAGAGTTCCAAGTCTTCGAGAAAGGATCAAACTCCACTTCAACCAACTCATTATGTTCAAGTTGTTCCTAATATAGAACGACCGTATAACATTTTATCATGATAGACTGATTACGATAAAATGGTTCATGTCAAAATAAAAAAATTTTTTCTTTGAAATTTTTTAGATGACTATCGTACGAACCCCGACCACGTGCCACTACTGGGTCTCTCTACAATACCCCTCCCTCCACCCTCCCCCCAAGTACAAACCCTTGCGTACATGTGGGTACCACCTAAGTACAGTTACATACCGTTTTGGTTATGTCATAACATTTCATTTTATTTCATTTTTATTTTTAATTTTTTTTCTATTTTTTTTTAGATGACTATTTTTATTATTATTTGTGACTATTTTAGGATCACATTTTTGGATGTTGAATGTACTATCATTCCACATTAGCGACTATCCAATTATATACAGACAGTAGAATCCCACTACTACACGGACTCCTTTTCGTTTCATCTATGATCCTCCGCTGAGAGACCTATTTCTTTAGTTCAATCTTTACAATCTTTTGATGTAACCTCTATGTTTATCATGTCGATTCTCTAATAAAAGTCGAAGCCCTTGAACACAACTCTGACGTCTCAACACTCTATCATTATTATTAAAACGAGGGAGTATGAGGAAGTCAAAAAGTATCCGTGAGAACTTGGAATAGAAAGAGTGGAAACATGGAAGGTGGACTTCTAAAAGTCATGAACGAGGAAATTCGAGTCTTCTACTTTGCAGGTAGAAATACTAGTGAAGGAAGTTTTGAACCAAAATAGCCAATAAGGAGAAGACCACAGAGTCAAAGGGTCAAAGACGACCCGACACCGTAACCCTTCCACTCTCCTTTCCTGCTCCACTTCCTTTTTGTATTCGAACCAAGACAGACATTAGTCGTCGGTAGTCTTTAAATATTCGTGTCACCACTGTGACAGTCTAAACACTAAATCTAGAAGAAAACACTCTTCACACCATCCACTTGACTTTCTCCTTCTTGAACCTCTGTTCTGATTGATCCTTAATTGATGTTGATAGATCAACTTCCTACTATTGTATCCAACCCTAAACAAATCTATCTTCTGTCCACCGTTCTCTACTAAAGTTCTTAACCAACTATCCCAAATACTTCCTTTTCCTTATTATCTTCAACTGAATTTTAAAAGATCAAACTTGTCGAACTTACCCATTACCATAATAATCAACTCTTAAATTAGAGCGATCAAGGTCGTCTCAACATACATGTGAATGACTCCTCGACGATTCTTGATTGATCCCTTGATGGAATTACGGTTGTTTATTCATGTATTTGCCAAAAAATTTTTTTAACACAAGACAACGATTTATATGGTATAAAGTAGACAGTGTAAGAGAAATACTTTCCTCATCAAAACAACAACCAAAAAAAGGACCGTAAAAAACCCACCAGAAATTATAAACACCTTGAACAGAAGTAAATAAACTGTCTATAAACTTTCGATTGATACACTGTCCGTAAATAAAATCACGACCCTTTATTTTATCGTTTACTTTTCTGAGATACGGAATGGAGCTCTTCGACATTAGAAGATCCTTCCGTTCACTTCAGCGAGTCAGTACAGGCCGAGAAACGCTGGGTTACCTGACATCGGATGGTCCGAGGAGGCAGGTACCCTAAAAGGTCCGTTATCATGACCTCACCTAACGGTAAAGGAAGAGGTCCCCTAGAAGGACTGGGTTCCTAGCTTGGGCCCAGAGGGCGTAACGTCCGTAAATGGCAGAACACTATTTCAATTTTTTGTTCGTCCTTATTACAAATCTCTATGAATAGACACACCATTTGACAACTTATTGTTTTCGTTCCCCTATCACTTGTGCCAGTCCTCCCTCCGTTCCCTTACGGACGACACTCCTGACGTGGTTCTCGCAGTCGTTATAACCTTTGCAAAAGAAAAGTGTCAACCTACGACTCAAGTACCCATAAAGAAAATAATACTAAAATATTGATGTATGTGCATACATTCCGTATCTGAATGAACATAGTTAATACAATAATTTCGCTTTTCAGACAATATAGATTTCCCCGAATGCACATTAAGGGAAATTACCTTCTCTCGTGCCGTTCACGTTCCCTGACTTTCTGAAACTTCGATCTCCTCTTGGTACCCGGTCCTCCTCCGACCCCAGTAAGTCCCGGACCAACTGGTGTAATTCGAAAAGTCCTGTTCTACGAAACAGACGTGGGAGTTCGTGACCGTCTCATAACTTCCTGACACTCGTCCTGCTACGGCACATAGTTCGACCTCTGACCTCTCGCGTCTCCCGGGACACGTGTGGGCTTGATGAAGAGAAGCTGAACCACGGACCTTAAAACAAAGACTTTTTAATGAACACCCCGGCAGATCTCCGGGTCCCCCTACCTTAGTAAGAGGTCTCTCCTGAATACAAAGGAAGACGGTCAAAGGAGGCTCTTGATGGCCGAACACTAGTGTAAGTAGGGTCAGACTCCGGGATCCACATCACGTGACACATCCGCAAGACTTAGTTTCGACGACCGAAAACATTCCGGACCGAAGGACCAAATAGGACCAGGACTCCAATATCGGGAAGTCTATGATAGGCTTTCACTTCCATACCCGACGGCATCGTCCATGGGATAGAACCCACACGACACCCTCCGCAGAATAAAAGGTGTGAGACGTCCCGGTGGTTCTTGTCGTCTAGACCAAACGCTATCTATAGGTGTCCCAAAGCTTTCGTCGAGACTCACAACCCGAATAAAGAGAAGTCAAAAGTTAAAGAATGTCTAAAAAGGGGGTCTCTAATCAAATACAGTACAATCCAAAAACCACTAAAATTCTTCTAGAAAATCTTATATCAAAAATTTCAATAGAAGGAATCTTCCAAATCAGTATTAAAGGATCTAGTAGTAATGGTCTCCGCCTTTATAAAAGAGATAAAAATATGTCACAGAAAATCAAAGAGTATACTTGTTTCCATTTTAATCGTATAAATGACAAAAGGTATGGGGAAAAGAAAGAGTGAGTTAAAACTCACTAATATTGAAAGAATTAAAAATGGAACACGACAATTTATATGAGTAGTGAGAACAATGAAACTGTAAAACTTACTAAAACAGCCAATAGATTACGACCAACTTTTGGTCTTAATAAATAAAAAGTGTCAAGACACCCAATCAACCCAAGGAGACGAACAAAAGGACCCGAAGACACTGAAGTAAATCGAACTGTCAACCGACCCGACTTCTAGGATCCCGAAGTGAGTGTACAGATCGTAACCACGGGTGACAAGTGCACTCATGAATCCAAAAAGAGGTGTAACTGGTCTAGACGAAGGAATGTACTGCCCCAGTCCCGTCGTAAAGTTCTCGTCTTTCTATATTCGAAGTAACGGAGAGTTTTGGACTCCAGAACTCGAACATGTGGTAATGAAAACGGTGTAAGACGACCACTTTCGGTCCGCTTTCAAATTGGAGTTAAGTCCCTCACCCTTTTATCTAAGGGCGAAGAACTACTGTCCTTGACTTTTTATAACAACTGACACGGAGAGTGTCACTGCAAACAGGTATGATTTTTATTACACCGTCAGTCACGTAAATCCGGTGTCGGGTGGAAGAAAGGGGTAAGGAGTATAGACACAGCAAACATGTGAAAACCCTTTATACAGTGTAAAACAAGACAATGACATATATAACAATGTAAACAAAGTCAGAATCTGGACTCAAACAAGTACATACATATGTGTGTAGTACGTATATTGTGTGTATGCATGGACAGACAGACGCACACATATGACAACACATTCAAATTCTACACGACGTATTACTATATGTCTAAATAACGTTTTACTGATGGTATCGTCCCAATCAGTGGAGAGTATTAACGGAAAAAACACATAAACCACTCTTGTAAATTCTATATGACAGTATGAAATTTCATATAATATTGTCACAAAATTTCATATCAGTGGTATGACATGTAATCTCGAGGTCTTGAATGAGGATTGACTCTCAAACATGGGAAGCTGGTCATAGAGGGATAAAATGAGTGGAGGGACGAAGGCCATTGGTTTTGAAAGATGCTCAAGCCGAAAAAATCCAAGGTATATAGTGAACCTGGTATGTGACAAAAAGGCTGAATTGGAGTTAATCGTACTACTGGAGTCCCAGGTAAGTGCAACAGAGTACCGTCGTAAAGGACGTAAAAACACCAACACACACACACATAAAAGAAATAAAGGTGTAAAAGACATAGGTAAGTACGGGACATAACACACATATGTGTGTGCATATATACGTATGTGTATGGAGGTACACATATATAGATCTCGGTGGTGTAAAAATTTCAGGTAAGTAGGCGGTCACTTGTGGACCCAACAGTAGCATCCAAAAGGATAATAGAGAACAAACCGACTTCTCCTAGAACGTCCAGCCCGTCAACCTCGACAGTGTCTCTGGTCGATACTTAGTGTACGTGAAAAGAGGTCTTCAGGTTGGACTACGATTAGAGTCGTGGAATGAGTCGAGGGACACTCTGTCCCGTAGACGGATCTCTGTCGTTTACTCTGCACCGTCGAGTGTCATGTCTCACCCCAGTCTCGATCATGACCTTTGCAGACATCTTGAGTGTCTAGTGTAATGACAACTGCGTCTGGTGGCGATCGTAGACTCCATGTGGCGACATGTCACGTCATCAGGTATAATTATTATCACTAGAAATCATTTCTACCAACTCCAAGTAAAACAAATTCTTCCAAACACCTTACAAAATCCTTTTAACGGTAATTCCCCATAATTTTGTAAATCACTCAATTCAAAAAGCAAAAAACCTTTTAGTAAAGAAACCTGGGCAATAAAGGATCTATGTCTGTATGGTCTATTTACACTACGACGACTTCAAAGATGTTCTTGAAGTCTATTTGACACAAAACAACCATAAAATTACATAAAGTTCGAAATGACGACACCCACTTTGTCAAAGGACAGAAGTCAACGTCTAAGGAACAGGACAAGACATTACGTTTTACAAGTCGGGTTCAGGTCGGGTCATCATAGGTGACAACACAGTCCTCGGAGCAGTTGATCTTACGGAGGACGACGTTTAGCAGGTCACCTCGGACACCGGAGCCAATGTGTCGGCAGTCTCGATAATGTCGTCTTTCCATAAACTCTTTAGAATAATATGATCCATATCATGTATGTGTGTATACGCATGCACGATTAAGTTTATCGACTAAAATTTTTCAGTTTGACTTATCGGTATTAAATATCTTTTATACTTTTTTGATTAAATATCAAAGATAAGTCTACTAATATAAAATTATATAAGGTCGGAGACAAATACTAAAATATATACAACATCTTAAAACAATTTAGACAATACGTAAAATATATTAACATTAGTCAAACGTATTATAAAACATAAAACGGAAATGTAAATAATTTAATATATCAAGAGGCATATACAGACGTGTCAAAACATTAGTACTACTGATTAAGTAACACAGTCATATTAAATGATTAGTAGGGAGATAATACCTGGTAAAGTAAAGAGAAAAAAAAAAATATCTAATAACAACAAAGAAGATCCTACTTTGTGGGTTCTAAAGGAATAAATCACTTAAATGTATGGGAGAAACTACTGAAGAAACGAACAGAAATATTAATTATCTTTCATTGAAAACTGGGTCAAAAATCTTACTCTCCTACTTTTACTTTAACATTCGGTGTGAGAACGGAACAACTGTTTGTTATACCAAATAAACAAACGAGCAAATTATCAAACGTACACAATTCACTGTCCACAAGAAAATTGGGACAGAGGGGTGTGGCGGAAAAGAAAACCGTCATAAGAACTGACAAAACGCAGACCGATTTTAAGGTTTAGACAACTACAAAGTCCAATTATATGACATAAAGAGTAATCTACTCTCTCTTGACAAAACCCCTACACAAAATCCGTGACATAGTGATATACTACTGTTTGGGAGTGGAACTCAAACTTCTTGGGAGAAAACAAAACTTTGAGACCCTTTCGGTGCATTTAGGAAGCTGAACAGAGTGACGAGAATGGACATGGACGATTCACAAGGACACCAGTCGTCTCCGAAAAGACAGTAAACTAACCTAACATGTAATATCTAAAAGAAGAAGAAGAAAAGAAAAAAATTCTTTTTGGTTGACGTCGTGGTTTCCGTGGGCAACTAAGGGTTGTTCGGTCATCTCCACAATCCTTATCTTAGATCAATAATATCGTAATTGGAAGTTTCACTCCCTGATAGTCTTCTCAAAATGAATAGTACTCATCTTCTTCGAATTCCCATCCATCCTCGGGATTGATTTACTCACCACACGAAGGATTGGTAACCACCGGTGGAAGGTCTATAATGCATAGAACGAAGAAAACCAGGAAATGTAACGGGGGGTGATTAAATAAAATTTGGGAAATAGTCAAGATGATCCATCTGTAGGACCAAAATTCTATTCTTTTCACTGTAAGTGTCGTTAATCCATTGAACGAGTTCTACTATTTAATCCCTTATCATCTTACTTTTTAGAAATTGAGAGTGGAAGGATAGAACACGACAGAGATACTCCGACTTAATAACAAAAACAGTCGACAATTCGAGAATAGAATGAGTTCTATTGTGAGGAACTTATTCATTGTCTTTTCTATTATGACCTCTGTAAACTTAACGTCGAAAATAACAAGACAAAAGACTTCATCTTCTATCCGACGATTCACCAGAGAAAATTACGGAAACCTACCTAAACCTTACATGTGTGTCCAGACACATTCGAGACCGTGGTTCACACAACACGTGTACCACCAAACACCCGGACTATCAAGACCATCAAGACGTCCGATGTCGACACATACCACACGAGACCCAGACTATGCCACAGACTTTATAACAATGAACTTTCTCTAATCAGAAAAAGAGGACACTTACTTTTTACAACGGACGATATACTGTTTCTTACCCCGTCGGTGCCTCTGTGACATCGACGGGCGGTCGTCAGTCGGGACTCCCTCGAGTCCTGTCTCCGTTACCCCGACGGACGACGGAACGGGATTTGGCGACGTCGCCCCGGGGACTCCCTCGAGCCCTTCCCTTTCTCGGCCTGCAGCCGGGTCGTCGCCACGAATAGCCCCCTCCCTAAAGTGACGTAGAACGGTATACATCTTTTCACGACGTAGCTAATCGACCAAAAGAAATTAATTACCACTAGAAAACTACAAGGTCGACGGACCAGAAACAGGGGTTTTGGAGATACATAGGACCGAGGAGGGAATGGGGAAGTCTTGTCGGGGAGTCTCGACAGACTCTATGGCCGGAGGTCCGAATTCAGGAGTCTTTCGGGTCGTTTATTTTGTATCAAGAGTTGGAAACGACGACGACGACGATTCAGCGACGTCAGCACAGGCTGAGACACGCTGGGGTAAATCCAACACGAAAAAAGGGTCACAAAGTCTCTATGGGAAAGAATCAATAAGAGAGTCGTTAAAAATGACCAAAAATCTCATCTCTGAAGTTTAAAAACGAACGTATGGAGGATTTTAAAAAAACTTCTTTTGATCTTGATGAAACTTGTAAAAATCTAGCTGTAGATTTTGAAAAGTGGTCTTCAAATTTATGAACGTCAATGTATTAAAAGTCACATGACGTATGTAACTGAAAATTTTGTTTCTACAACACAAAAAGCAACATAGGTGACCCTACTTCAGACAGTAGGAAATTTTTTTTATCACTTTACTCGGGAAGAAATTGTTACTCTTTCAAATGTAAAAAGGAAAAAGAAGAATTATAGTATAGAGGAGAGAACTTACATCATTTTTATATATGAATTCGATCTTTTAAAAATTGTGAGGTAGTACGAAGAGACGATGATATATATACATATATATATATTAACTTCAAAATTTTAAACACAATAATAGATATTGGTGTCCACAGATTCTCAATTGTGAAAAAGAAGAACTAATAAGATAGTTATGTCAATAAAACTCAAAGATCACCCACTTTTGTTATTTGTAATACTTAAAACCACGAAAAATTTACCTTTCATGGAAAAGTAACCTTTATGTAGAAAGTTACTCCAATTACCGAAAGAGAGGCGGGGTGGTATCGAAAGACATGGACCCAACGTATACCAAGTAATAATTTTATTCAATGTAAAATCTTTTTAAAGTAAATATCAACAAATAAAAACATGTCTATTAATGACTCTTTTAAAACAAGTACATTCCATCTATCCTTACCATAACCTTCCCAAAATAATTTCGTTATAACAAGAAAATCCAAAAAATGGGAAGACTCAAATAAAAGGTCCAACATCTATCGACCGTCGTAATAATAAAGTACATCGTCAAATGTCAAGTGTTTGTGGAAATCCAAAATAACAGTGTGAACTAGTAGCACACTTCGTCTGTATGGTATATAAAGAAAATATCTTCTCTCTTCAACTCCAAATCTCTCCACAAACAAAATGACTCAATCGTCAATAAGTTCTATGACATTTAATGTAATATGATAACGGTTATATTATAGTATATGAAAATAGAGTGTCCATCATAGAGGTGTATTGGATCAACCGTTTCCGTCAGGAGTAAAAGTTTGGTCACTCCGTGTAAAATAAGAAACAGTTTATCAGACTAAATCAAAAATTAGGTTATTTTACATAAGGATTTCAAAGTCCTCCATAGTATTTGAGATGACTCTTTATTTAAAGTAGAATATAGAGTATTCGGTTTTAATGATTTTCGACAGTTCAAATTTACAGTTTCAATAAGAAAAAATATCATTCAATATTTTTGATCTGTCACTTAGTTATACGACAAAGAGTAACGGTTTAAACTTTGTTTCGCAACATTATACATGGATTGTAATGGGATAAACACTTCGTTTCTAACAGAATTTTTCGTAACATAAGGACACCATTTTATGTACGTATCACAATACGCGAGGTCAGTGTAGGTTGAGCGGTGGGGTACGACATCGGACGGTCCGAGGAGACAGGTACCTTAAGAGGTCGGTTCTTGTGACCTCATCCAACGGGAAGGGAAGACGTGCCCTAGACGTCCGTCTAAGAAATAGAAGACTCGGTGGTCCCTTCGGGGTTTATAAACGTACGACGACGGCGGCGGTTCAGTGAAGTCAACACAGACTGAGACACACTGGGGTATCTGCCGTCGGGTGGTCCGAGGGGACAGGGACCCTAAGAGGTCCGTCCTTGTGCCCTTACCGTATCACAAATAGTTTGAGACAATAAACTGAAAAAAAAATCATAAATTTATCCTTAGTACGTTCAATCTTTATTAAGGTGATTAAATTAGTCTGTATCATTTTTAAACATGTATATGATTATATATATGTCGTACATATATATATAATATTATATATATATACGATGATTCATGATTATCCAAATAACAACAAATCACCGATTCCACACATACTGACAAAACACTGTGGTACCTGAACATCGAGCGGTCACAGGAGACAGGGACCCTAAAGGCTCCCTTCTTATGACCTCACCCAACGGTAAAGGAGGAGGTCCCCAAGAAGGGTTGGGCGCCTATCTTGGATACAGAGGACGTGACCACCCGTCTAAGAAATGGTGACTCGGTGGACCTTTCGGGTCGATTATCCAAATGGACGATTATTTAAAAAACAACCAAAATTTTCTTCCATCTTCCTTAATTTATAACATATTTTATCTTCCTCTATGCTTTATCAATGTCAATAATATTTATACAATGCTATTTTACACAACATTTCATGAAATAACTTATAGAGTATCTGAAACTCTCTTTAGGTCACATAGAACTTTTTCTGACCATCAGGATCTTTTATAAGATGTACAAAAATTTCCTTGACCGTAATGAGTTTCACAACGAGTCTAACCATCTTCCAAGAAAAAGATTACTGAACGGGATCCCTATTCATAACTCTTATCAACTTTTATTAACAAAAGAAAATTTATATGCGTTTTTGTACAAAACTTCAAGTCATCACTAACATCGTTTATGAACACATCATAAACGACATAAAGTCCAAGGTAAGATTCTAAATTTTATATAATTAAGTAAATTAGGAGGGTCGTTGGTAAACTCCATCAGTAACAGGGCAGAATGTCTACTATATTTACTTCTTGTCTCTCCAATCATTAAACGGGGTTTTGTATGTCCATCATTCACCATAAAGGACCTTAACTTGAGTCTCTGGGGTAAAATAGGTATTACAGGACGACGAACAGACAAATTATAAAGAATGACAAGAACGAAACAAGAGTAGCTTGAGACTTTTCGTCACCGAAGAAACTATCATCACCAACCCCGGACGTATACACGTCTCAGTAATTTATTTAGTAATAAGGGTCATGGGAGGAAAAGTTATAAAGACTTAATTATTTCGGTTGGGACAAAGATTATACAAATTAAAAATTGACTTCGTACATACCGTTCCATTTTCTTTCAGACATCTAAATTCCACGGAACTAATTAGTAAATTTCTTCCTCCTTTGAAAGGATATAATTCTAAATCTTATTCACTTCCCTTACAAAGAAAACATTCAACTCTTTTTCAGACAAGAACTGTGTCCATGAAAGAACCTATTTCATATCCTTTCTTTCATGACACCTTTCACTAAGGGCATTTTTGGCAAGAAAACACCCTTGGGAACGTTTCAAAAGATCACATACACGAATAATCTTCTGATCCAATCCTTTCCATTGTCAGCGAGTTTTCAGACTCGAGAACTCAAATTTTTTCGATCGGAGGGGTTCCCTAAATAAAAGAGAAATCTGACCAAAATAAATAAGAGTCACAGTGACATAGATCCCTTGTCATTTCTACGGAAAATAATTCGTTGAGGTTGAGAGACTTCTCTTATGAAACTACTGTTCATCAAATTTCTCTTACAGAAAAAATTTTATAACCCGTGGACAATTATTGTCCAAGAAATAGTACAGTAAGTCAGACACTTTATTACAAGAGGGAGAACCAAAAGATCTAAATATGGAACTTTCGAGACTGTCTCACTTTACCCTTACACCGAAACGCGGGAACAAACCACCACCACCACCACCACCACCACCAACTACACGCGGGGCACATGTAGAGATGTCACATGACACGTGTCAGATCTCGTCCCGTAAATTATGCCTAACTAACAAAAGGATGTTGAGAGTGGTAAGAAGACACCTAATTTGTCTTACAATATAAGAACATGGTAATCATAAGGATTTGAAAATTGTCTGAAATCAATTTGCTCGTTTCTTTCCACTTTTACGTGTCATCTAACTCAGTAGTAACCCTTTCTCGAATTTATGACTATGTAAGTAGAGATCGTGAAGAGTTTTCTCTGACGGAGAAAAATCCTGTCACTTTAATTCATACAACACACTGTAAGTCAATTATATCATACAACTGTTGGTAACTTACTAGATTTGACTATAATATTATTTATTATAATGACAAGGGAGAATAAAAATCCAAACAAGGTCACGTAATTTATCAACGAGATATTTTTTTCAAAAAAAAAACGAAGGTTAAGTCGTAACCTATAAAAGGGTCATTATGCACTTTGGACAAAAATAAGTCATTTGGACCTTTTTCTCCTTTTATAAATAGAATATTGTGTGTATCCAAACGGGATACGAAACTGAGGAGACTAGTCCATGTTTTAGTTGTCAGATGTGTCAGTACTTTTCTTACCTAAAAGAAGGACAAAAAACCTGAGAGAATCGAATCGTGTCGTCTATCTTTAAAGAACGAAAGAAGAAAGAGAACAAAGAATAATATATGTATGTGTATGCACATGAAAAATTTCACGTCACGATTAACCACAAAACTCTTTCATAAAGTAAAAATTTCTTCAGGAATTTAACCTCTTAAAAAGATTTTTTATAAAAATGACAATTGTACAGATTTATATTTGAAGAATCAGATAAATTGGATTTCAGATTATAATCAGTTTAAAAGTAAAATTGATCCGATAATAATCTCCTTGAACGGTGAGATTTAAACCAGAAAGTTCCATAGTTCAAATAAAAAACACAACGGACTTGAATGAACGTGACTAAAAATGAAAAAGTCCACTTAAACAATATTGACGGTAAAATAGACATAAATTTTGCATAAAGTCGTTTCGATCGTCTAAACAGTTACTGCAGAAATCAGTACTCCTAGTTTCGAAATGAGTATATGTCAAATTGGAAACGACAGAAGATTCAAGTCTGAAACAGTTTTAAAAAAAGAATGATATGTGTACTCAATACAAAGAGGTACGATTAATTCTTCCAGTGGACTTTTTTTTTTTGTTTGTTTTTTGGCTCGTACTCTCCTGATGGTGTACTAATAAATCACTCCGTCCCGAAGTAACATGAAGGTTATAACACTGTACAATAACTTTTAGATGCAATATAAAGACCCAAGAAAAAAAAGAAAAAGTTTAACTCGAGATTCTAAAAAGAAACATTCCTACAAATAAGAATAAATACTTCTCATACATAAAAATTCATATATATATATATACAAAAATTTTAAAAGGGAGAATTTTTAAAACACCTAGAATCAAAAACAGGACTAAAACGATCTTATTAATTTATTACTTTTATCCGTCGGTTGAAAAAACAAAATTTCCCGCCACAACAGGTCAATGATCAACCCGGAAAAGGCATCCGACGAAAGAGAACGGCATAGAGGGTGACGCCTGGTCAGAGGAAGTGAATTAAGTCAGAGTGTACATCCGTCATCCGACTACGACTCTACTAAACGACGGAGACTTTTAAGTGAAATTATCAGAGTGAACAGCCCGGTGTCAATTATTCGTCGTGGGGGGGGGAAAAAAAAAAGAAAACTCGTAGAGGAGACTCGTCTCTTGCTACGATCTATGTCAAGAAAAGAAATTGACAGTAAGAAAAAGGCAATACTCTTGACTCAGTGGTAGTCCCACCGTAATCGTCTTCCTTCCATGGCTCCTAAACAGACACACAACATACGACATATTTAAGTAAAGTCATCTTCACTAGTGACGAGTGGTTCTCATGTACCAGGGTTTCCTTCATTTGGTGTTCCCGGGGTTCCAGTTTCTTCCATTTGTACACATCTCGAGTCACTTTACAAGTCTCTGACAGTCACCTCAAGGGATTTATAATGGCTACAGTCTGTACCACGAAAAAAAAAAAAATGTGCATTTGGTCAAGTATAATTTCGACGAAAATGATTTGACGAAGCGTCTCTAAAGATTGTCAAAGTCAAAACTAATATTTAATCGATTATAATTATACGTACGACCCCACAAGAAACCTTACAGTCTCAAGAAAGAGTGAAAACTACGTTACAGTTTTAAAATAAAGAGTAGAAAGGGCAACCAAACTGAGAACACAAACACGAAAGGTGAAATGTCCGTACGTCATACCACTTATACAATTATTGGTTCGATCGAGGCGTGGTTGAGGGAACAGTAGTTGAAGGCTACTACTCCTTCTCCTCCTCCTCCTACTCCTTCGTCCAGACGAAATCGAAATGGGGTCAAGAACTTGAAAAGGATGAGTTCAAAAGAAAAATACAGGTATCAGAATGAGCAGGAATTTGTTACACAGAAACGTCTAAATCGAGTTATCTAACCAAACCCGATATCTTCCACCCCCAGTGACCTCCGCAAAACGAACAAACAAAACACAAAGGAAAAAACCTGTAGAAATGGTAAAACATTCATTGTTACGTAAAAAGTACTACTATCTCACGAAAGAAGAAAGTCTTCAAATAAAAGAGAGTACGGTGTACGATTTCTTACTCAGGACTGACTACGAAAACCGGCTACTAACGACATCGTGGGAAAATCCTTACAAAATAAAAGACGAAACGTACGATGAAACCCTATTAACTTTACTTAGTACACCCAAAATATTTTGACTGTATTTTTAACCTCTCACAAAGAGACTCCAGAAAAGAAACACCGGGCAGAACAGTATATAAAACTTCTGGGGTATAAACATCATCGAAAGGATGAAGTACTTCATCTTCAAGTGTAGAACGATCAACTTCTTTAACACGTACACTACTACACAACGTCGGACAAATTATAGAAAAAGATGGAAACTATTCATATTGACGATTGAAAATTCATTAAGTCAAGGAGACAATTAAGATTATAAAATTCTGACTTAGTTATTCACTACTAGAAAGTTCAATATGTACTGGTACTAAGAGACAATAGAAACATTGACTCACCTTCCTAAACGAGACATTTGTCAGACAAATTTATCTCGAAAGACAAAGGTAACGTAAAAAATTTGTAAGTTTAGGAATACGTACCAAACACCCGCGTCCCACTTTCAATTCCCAAGGTCTTCCTACCATAAAAAAAAGAGGGGAATTTTTAGGTCTATGGGTAAATAGAAATACTTAAAAACCATCAAAAAATAAAATGTATTAAAGTTAGAATGTCTTCTCACTTTCTTTGATGGTATATATGAAATGGTTCTATTTGGTAAAAACGGAGTAGGAGCGATATACGTAAAAAAGGACACAGTAAACTTACATTCCACCTCTATGGTACTTGGAATTGGAGACTTATAAAGTCACACACAAAGGACTGACATTCCTGTCACAGAATGTATTGTGTTCGTATTATATCAATAGTCCTTTAGTCAGTGACAATGGAATTATAGACAATGTGCCAGGTACCAGTATAGAATTGTCGACAGAATTATTCTAGAAAACATCGACAAAGGTACCGGATCCTAGATTAGGTCCCAGTACCACAACTTAAATCAGCGGTAAATAAATCTGAAGAAGTTGGACGTTGTCAGGGAATTGGAAAGAAATAAAAAGCCTGAAACTGTGAAAACTAATTTAACTTTAGTACGTAAAAACCACTCTAATGGTGACTTCATACCGCACAAGAGTCTCGGAGGGCAATTCTCCGTGTACGACAACTAAACAAGGGTATAACTACTGTAAATTGAAACTACTGAACTAATTCTACCACAGACGGTCTAAAGAGTTGACGTTTCCATGAAGAGTAAAGGGAACTTTAATTATTCATTAAACACCCCTTCAAGAAACTATGATAATATTTATAGGACAAGAAATAATTTGATCGTATGTATCAAACTCGTAAGAAGTCTCTAAAGGGTCAAGATTGTAAGGGAAAAACAAGTACTCAAGTCCAAAGTGACACTTCTTCTCGGAAGAGAAGAGAGAATAACTAAAGAAACCCAAATATTACTGAGTACCTAAGAACAAAATAAGTCACCCAGTATTAGGTAATGACAGTAATCAATAAGATTATCGTTAAACAGGAGTTGGACCGGTCGTCGTCGAAGAAGTTCGACAGAAAATTTTTACAAGGGTACTTAGAAATTCGTGAATAAAATTCAGGGAATTCAGGAGTGATTCTACAAGGATCGAGTAGAACACAAACCCAACGACGTTGGACCCCACCTGACAAAGGGAGTCAGGACCATGGACAGGACGTCTTCCCGTAACATCCTCGGTCCCAGAATGACATTGACTACCGGGAACTACCGGGAACGACGACTTCCCGGTGACCAGGGTCCGGGACCGTAAGATTAATAAATTGCGTCCCCAATAAGTCTAGGATGTTTACAGAGTCAAAAATTGGAATACTAGGATTAAAATGTGTCAAGTTTTTACACAATGAAACACATTACAACAGTCAGATTTAACGGGACAAAAACAAGACGACTTGCTAATCCACGCAACCAACTTTTAGGGCAAAGGAATCTACCTTTTTTTTAGTCTTTTAGTTTTTCTAAATCGTAAATACCGAAAAGAGGACAGTGGAATGTAATAAATTGATGTCGACACCCAAAGACATAGTAAAGAAGATCTAAGTTTGGGGGTAAAACAGTGAATGATCGAAACACTGGACTCTGTTCAAAGAATTTGAGTAACTCGGAGTCAACTGAGTAGAACAGTCACCTCTTACTATCATTGTCAATGTGTACCAACAAAAATCCTAACTTCCACAAGAAACAGTTCTCGAATCTTGTCACAGACCGTTTACGACTTTACAGAGATTTTTAATCAACAGTAATTATTACAACTCTTGTACAAGAATAGAGTCAAAATAAGAAGGGATGTTAGAACGTCACGTCTCTATTAACCGAGGTAAAACGTCTACTCAACTAACTCTACACTTGTTACGTAAACGGAGTTTGATCCAGAGAAACAGACGACTCTCCATACCTGTCGCATCAGGAGTACAAGAGCACTCTTGTACTTCGGGACTCCATCTCCCCTGATTTCTCGTGTACGTCACCGGTGACACCGCAACGAATCCATAACAGAAGGAGACGGAAAAATAGCACGTCGTCCTATTAACCCGAAGGGAACACCGAATCGACCATTTCTTAGACGGACGTTACGTCCTCTGGACCCAAGAAAGGGACCCAACCCTTCTAGGGGACGTCTTACCTTTCCGATGGGTGAGGTCATAAGACCGGACCTCTTAAGGTACCTGACATATTAGGTACCCCAACGTTTCTCAGCTGTGCTGACTCACTGAAAGTGATAAGTGTGATTTTATTTTATTATGACATAATACCTGTAAAAAGGATCCTAGGACCACAATAGAGGAATACCAAACATTTATTTTTATGACAAAAACAACCAACGTTTAATTTCCCTGTAAGACTCACTCTCCTTTCTTTTTTATCTTTCCTTCAAATCGAAATTTTACTAAAAAATTTTCAGGACCAGTCAATGTCATAAAAAAGGTATACATTTTACCATTTTCTTTCACGGAGTTTAACCACACCTCAAATGTATATTCGTCGAGTTACTTCATCTCTTAAACCTCACAAGATAAACAATTGACAAAGTCTCCACCAAAAAAAAGGATATTAGTAATGTAAGAACCCACAAATCGAGTACACTTTAATAAGAGGTTGAAGCCTTTTTAAACAATTCGTCATCATTTTATGGTTGATTGTCCAACCCTTTAGCATTATAATTATAAGAAATACGACACGAGGTACACGAATCAGTGAGTCAGCACAGGTCGAGAAGCGCTGGGGTAGCTGTCATCTGGTGGTTCGAGGAGACAGGCACCCTTAAGAGACCCGTTCTTATGCCCTCCCCAACGGTACGGGAGGAGGTCCCCTAGAAGGGTTGGGTCCCTAGGTTGAGTCCAGAGGACGTGACCTCCGTCTAAGAAATGACAGACTCGGTGGTCCCTTCGGGCATATATAAGAAATATCAATGTCAATTTCATTGAGAGGTGAATAAAATCGAAAAGTAAATAATTTCGAATACCAAACGAACTGTCACACAGATAGATCCTCAGTTCATGTCCCTATAAAGAAATTTCGAAAGTAAAGTAAAAAAAAAAATTCGAAAACCTAAATTTTCTTTTAAAATTAAAGTCAAGACTAAAATGTAATTTGGTAGATTAATATAGAAATTTTAATGTACGATGTTTATCCGAAGGAAAAAAGTTCAAAGGAACAATTTACGTATGAACCTTTGACTTTATCCTAAAACATGACCTCTGTCAGAATACAAAACAACCTTCGAACACTTTCAAGTCTTAACAAGCTCTTATTTGAATCTAAATTTCTTTCGTCTATCGTTCGACGAGTATTACCAATATAAAATTTAAGAAGTGATTCAAACAAGTCAATGTCTATAAGAGAGGAAGTCAACAATCACGATCTCACCTGGAAACCACCTGTTTATGGCAGTATGGACATGATCATTCCTTATGATTGAACTTTTACCCTCACTTTCGTCACTGGACTTTAACTCGTCACTCTATTTCACTTTCCCCCCCGCCACATTTTTCGGTTTCTGGTCCCGGTCGGGATCAGGGACCTTCTGTGATGACAGATCGTAAGACAGTGGACGAGAGGTATACGGGTCGGCGGAAAGGAGATCCCTTAAAAGTCCAACCCTTCTACGGCCTCCTGTTCTCCTTCAAGAGAGGGTATTACACTGTCGAACTACGAAATAAGACATTTATTACAATCTTCTTTTTTTGAAAAAAAAAAAAGTATTACTCAAAATTCCACGATCAGTCAAAAATGAACTGAAAGTGTGTCTGATTATTATTAATAAGTCACGGTCCGTGATGGAGTCTGTCTTATACAAAAACGAACTGAACCAATAAAATTTTCCATTACGACGTAAAACTGTATCTTGTTTAATTCAGTTGACAATATTTCCTGTCCTGTCATAACCGGAATAAAGATGGAAGGTTTCTTTTAAGGAATTTTTTTTTTTATCAAGTTCATATAGTACGTCACAGTGATTGATATTAGTAATACACGACATGTAATCCAAGGGTCCAGGGATCTTGAAAATGTTGACCTTCTAAAAGAAGAAACTAGTTGTAGAAGGGAAAAGGAGGCGGTAGGATTGTGGGGAACGGTTTCCTTTAGGGATTTTCCCAAGTTAGACTGAGAGACAGAAAAATTATTAAAATAAATAAAAACCCACACGACCCAGAAGTAACGACGTGGCCGGAAAAGAGATCAACGTCCCCCTCCCCCGCGGATGCGAGGTCAACGTCACGTGTCCGAATAACGACACCGAGGAGAAAAACACCTAGTGCCCGAGCCATCACCGCCGTGTCCCGAGCCGTCGACGACGAGTAGTCGAGGTCCCGTGCCCGAGCCATCACCGCCGTGTCCTGAGCCGTTCGACGATGAGTAGTCGAGGTCTCGTGCCCGAGCCATCGACGCCGTGTCCCGAGCCATCGACGACGAGTAGTCGAGGTCTCGTGTCCGAGCCATCAACGCCGTGTCCCGAGTCATCAACGCCGTGTCCCGAACCATCAATACCGTGTCCCGAGCCGTCGACGACGAGTAGTCGAGGTCCGTGCCCGAGCCATCACCGCGGTATCCCGAGCCATCAATACCGTGTGCCGAACCGTCGACGACGAGTAGTCGAGGTCTCGTGTCCGAGCCATCAACGCCGTGTCCCGAGCCATCAACGCCGTGTCCCGAACCATCAATACCGTGTCCCGAGCCGTCGACGACGAGTAGTCGAGGTCGCGTACCCGAGCCATCACCGCCGTGTCCTGAGCCGTTCGACGATGAGTAGTCGAGGTCCCGTGCCCGAGCCATCGACGCCGTGTCCCGAGCCATCGACGACGAGTAGTCGAGGTCTCGTGCCCGAGCCATCACCGCGGTATCCCGAGCCGTCAATACCGTGTCCCGAACCGTCGACGACGAGTAGTCGAGGTCTCGTGTCCGAGCCATCAACGCCGTGTTCCGAGCCATCAACGCCGTGTCCCGAATCATCAATACCGTGTCCCGAGCCGTCGACGATGAGTAGTCGAGGTCCCGTACCCGAGCCATCGACGCCGTGTCCCGAGCCATCGACGATGAGTGGTCGAGGTCTCGTGCCCGAGCCATCAACGTCGTGTCCCGAGCCGTCGACGACGAGTAGTCGAGGTCCCGTGCCCGAGCCATCAACGACGTGTCCCGAACCGTCGACGACGAGTAGTCGAGGTCTCGTGCCCGAGCCATCACCGCGGTATCCCGAGCCATCAATACCGTGTCCCGAACCGTCGACGACGAGTAGTCGAGGTCTCGTGTCCGAGCCATCAACGCCGTGTCCCGAACCATCAATACCGTGTCCCGAGCCTTCGACGACGAGTAGTCGAGGTCCCGTACCCGAGGCATCGACGCCGTGTCCCGAGCCATCGACGATGAGTGGTCGAGGTCCCGTGCCCGAGCCATCAACGCCGTGTCCCGAGCCGTCGACGATGAGTAGTCGAGGTCTCGTGTCCGAGCCATCAACACCGTGTCCCGAGCCGTCGACGATGAGTAGTCGAGGTCTCGTGCCCGAGCCATCAACGCCGTGTACCCAAATCAACAAGAAGTCACACACCCTAGAAGGGTCTGGTCCCTAACTTGGGTAGAGAGAACGTAAACGTCCGACTAAGAAAATGACGACTCCCTTCGGGATTATCCAACCCCGATGGTCCCTTCGGGGTTAGATAGAAAGAGTGATTGATTACATGATGATAAACTAATAAAATTTTTCATTTATGGAAGTTTGATTTAAGTCATGTATAAATCATATGAAAATTTTAAAATCTTTAACTCGTGTATATGACCGAGACACTTCCTTCATTTGTCTATAGTAACGGTAATTCTTTTTATAATCAAACTCCCAGAAGTCATAAGTAACTTTAGTCAGTCAAGTCAACTGTCAGTACAGACTGAGAAACGTTGGGGTACCTGACGTCGTACGTTCCGAAGGGACAGGTAGTGGTTGAGGACCTCGAATGAGTTTGAGTACAGGTAGCTCAACCACTACGGTAGGTTGGTAGAGTAGAAGATAGCAGGGGAAGATGAGAACGGAAGTCGGAAGGGTCGTAGTCCCAGAAAAGGTTCCTCAGTCAAGAAGTGTAGTCCACCGGTTTCATAACCTTAAAGTCGCAGTCAGGAAGGTTACTTATAAGACCTGACTAAAGGAAATTCTAACTGACCAAACTAGAAGAACGTCAGGTTCCCTGAGAGTCCTCAGAAGAGATTTTGGTGTCCAGTTTTCGTCGTCAAGAAGTCGTGAGTCAAAAGAAATATCAGGTCGAGTGTAGGTGCGTACTGATGACCTTTTTGGTATCGAACTGATCTGCTTGGAAACAACGGTTTCACTACAGACGAAAGACACGACAGATCCAACCAGTATCGAAAAGAAGGTTCCTCGTCAACAGAAAATTAAAGTACAGACGTCAGCGGTAGACGTCACTAAAACCTCGGGGGGTTTATTTCAGACAGTGACAAAAGGTAACAAAGTGATAGACAAAAGGTACTTCACTACGCTGGTCTACGGTACTAGAATTCAAAAGACTTACAACTCAAAATTCGGTTGAAACAAAGTGAGAGGAGAAAGTGAAAGTAATTGTCCGAGAATTAAAGAAGAAGTGAAAGACGGTATTCCGACCATAGTAGACGCATAGACTCCAATAACTATAAAGAGGACCGTTAGAACTAAGGTCGACCATGAAGTAGGTCGGACCGTCAAGTGTATTACATGAGACGTATATCCAATTTATTCATCCCATTGTTATATGTCGGAACTGTCTGAAGAAAGGGCTAAACCTTGGTTAGTCAACAAGGTACAGGTCAAGATTGACAATGAAGGACTAGACGTATGTCTAAAGAGTCCTCCGTCCATTCTACCAGACCATAAGAGTAGAGAACTTCTTATCAGGGGACAAACAACAATAGGTGTGTCAGTTTCCGAAACCACATCAGTTATTTCGTCTTCAAAAAGACCTTGAGGAACGAAAAAACTACTAGGTTACCTACAACCGTTAAACTAGAGACCAAGGAGACGAAAAAGATTTAGGTGGAACTTGTAGACCTTCAAAAGTCAAGTACATGACAACATGACAACTTCGGACCGAACCTCTTAAAACTCATAATGAAGCGATCGTACACTCTAATCACTTTAACACGTCATCAAACTCGTAAGAAACCGTAACGGAAGCAAACCCTGACCTTACTTTTAACTGGAAAAGGTCAAGACACCGGTGACGACTCAAAAGGTTTAAACGACCGTATAACTCATATCGTGCAATTGTTGTAGTATAAAGTCCTAGACTTTATCGAGTTGACTTTAAGTCAGTGAAGGTGATCGAAACAAACATTACTACGAAGGGTTCCTGGTAAACTTAAGAGTAAGACCCTACAGACTGAGATCCACACACTAGTATGGTAACACCAATAGACCCAGTACTTCTAGAAAAACATATCAATGAGACATAAAAACGGCGAAGAAGAATTATAGAAAAGGAAGACAATCCAACTATGGTAAAGACAGGAAATAACTCGGGTAGAAACGTACTTTACAAGGGAACCAATAGAGATTAAAAGAACTTCTCTAGAGATCAGAAAGGGTAAGATAACAACGGGAGATAAAGAAACGTAACTAGTGACTCCTTCCGAAAGAATAGAGAGGAACGACAAGAAACCTTGAGACGTAAGTCTACCCACATAGAAAGGAAAAGAGAAAACGGAAATCGAAGAGAAGAAAAGAGTCGATAAACGTTCCGGAGTGGTCTGCTGGTAAAACGTAAAGAAAAAGAACCCCTACCAGAACTAGTGACGGAGGACATGTCACACAGTGTTCGGAGACAGGTCTCAAGAAGTCCCTGAGACAGACAGTCTAGATCAGGGAACTTAGATAAAGAGTGAAGGTGACATGTTAGTAGTCCCTAAACTAAATCCAGTATGTACTTGTCAGAGCACCAAAAGGGATGAAAGAAGTTACATTCAGACTTAAACCGTTATTCCTCAAGTACCAGACTCGGTGTCAGTCGAGGACCAGAACAAAAACGACTGACACATCTCGAAGGGGTAGGAACCGACGTTTCTTATATTAGTTAGACTAAAACCAGAACTGGCTTGACCCTATTATTTTGGTCAATAAAATAATAAGGAGACTTTTTACAAAACTCAAGACTTGTTGGTTTGATATTTGTCTAATTGTTGTGAGGTATACACTCGAACTAACTTTTGGGTTCTTCGAGTGTCAGACTAAACCTTATATCTTACCTTAATGTGAGTCAGGACACAATTAATACCACGAAATATCCTTATGTATCCTCTTAGATCTTGGTCTACATCCCACCTCTACTGGTCCTCCCAAGACCTCCCGTCTGTCCCTTTGGACTTCACTTAGACTTTCCTGAACCTTAACTCACTCACTCCCTGGAGCCCTCTCCGTCTCTGTGAAAAAACTTTGTTTCGTTCTTCGTACTCTCTATCACCGTATAAACCCCTTGAAATGACTCAAACCTGGATAACAAACGTCTCCCGTTCACCATTCTAAACCTTACTTCCACTCGTCCGACCGATTCTAGAAATTCTTGGAGTGTAAAGGATCATTCTTCAAACCCAAAATAGAAATTCCATCACTCTCCAGTAACTTCCTCAAATGTACCCTTTTATTGTATTGGTTTAAACATACATTCTTTACGTCTAACTAAAAGGAATTGTCTTCTTTAACTAATCGTGATCTCCGAAAACTTTATTCCTTATTCGATCACTCTTTATTCTGATTCCATCGTCTTTAAACCTCCTCCCTTCGTATAATCGTCTCAGAAAGACTTTCTTCCCTTGGTAAAAATGTTTAGTTCTCTTTGAACCAACCGTCACTATTTACAATTCAAACCCAGCTCCGAACTCTTTTTTGCGAACCGAAATAGTTAGTCCTCCAAAACAGAACAAGAGAGAAAAGGAGAGAAAACATCGCCAAAATCCTATCCTTCTCCCTTCTCTTTTCTACTTCTTACAAAAGAGTCAGAAACCGATCATTGATAAATCAAATATAGACAATATCGAGAAATTAGAATTGTAATGGTACATCTCAATATTTTAGACAACAATGTTTATTATTTAGTGAGTCTTTACAATCCTCAGGACAGGTAAGAGAGAACCCGAAGTGAATATCGAGTCAACCATTTCTAAGACGGACGTTACGCCCTCTGGACCCAAGCTAAGGACCCAACCCCTCTAGGAGACCTCTTCCTTTACCGTTGGGTGAGGTCATAAGGACGGACGTCTTAGGGTACCTGTCTCCTCGGACCGCCCGACGTCAGGTGCCCCAGCACTCTCGGCCTGTGAGGACTCGTTGACTTGGTGGTGGCGGGCAAAAGAGAGTGGAGGATTCACCGTCTCCACCCTAAACCGAATGTGAAAAAGACACAAAATATGTACAATACTCCTTTACGTTAAAGTTTAACGGAGCAATTAAAATTCAATTTTCTATAATTATTCACGTAAACTGAAACAACTGGGTTCCTCTCTCTTACTTCAGAAAAAATCTTCCGAAATCACACGGCACCAAACAAAAGGGGGTTGAAGTCTCTAAGACTCGATAAATGAACTGGAATGAACACTGAGTCGAGGGTGAGAAAAGGTCGAAGAACAGAAGAGAGTTGGGTACTGTATCTCGGTCATTTTCTTACTCCTTTTTACAAGGGACTCGCAATGTAGGTAAACTCGAGTCTTATAAATAATAGCCATCGACATCACACTTCACTGACTCCGTCTGACCTACATTGCAAATTCTCACCGTTGCTCACGGTCTCGAAGAGTAAGTCGATTTTGATCTGACCTACGTCTTTCGCCATAAAATGAACCACAGTACCAAGGTCTATAGTCATATCATCGACGGAGACACATGAACATCACACTATCCCGTCGTATGACACTAGTGAGTCGGTCATGTCACATACTAACGTCATGTAGACCCTTTCACGTCCTTAAACAGGGTCGGGGGGAGAAGGAAATCGTCGGTATTCAAACGAAAGATACAGACACTCAGACACAAAACATATACTTAAGTAAACATAATAAAAAAATCCAAGAGACGTATTCACTATAGTCTGTCACAAACAGACAGACTGAAGTGATTGTTGTCAAAAGAGATCCAGGTGGGTACAACGACGTTTACCACTATAAAGTAAGACAAAAATTACCGACGTATCCTCTGGGCCCAAGTTAGGGACCCAGCCCTTCTAGGGGACCTCTTCCTTTACCGTTGGGTGAGGTCATGAGAACGGACCTTTTAGGGTACCTACCTCTTCGGACCATCCGATGTCACGCACCCCAGTGTTTCTCAGCCTGTGCTGACTCACTGAAGTGAAAGCGAAAGAAGTCATGAGACAATGTATACAAATATAGTGTGGAGGAATGCGGTCAACAGACAACTGCCCGTGAACCCAACAGAAGCACAGAACCGACGACATTCATCAGGACGACACTTGTAACCCCACGTGCCTAGAAAAGATTACTCTCAAAAATAGAGACCGATATATGGGGGTCGTCATCCTAACGACCCAGTACACTATCGAAACAATCATGAAGAAGTTCCCTGGGGGTATGACCACAGGTATCACCGACACGGTCAAATGGAAGGGTAGATGTCACTTACTTCCAAGAGAAGAGGTGTGGGAGGCGTCGTAAAGAATAACCATCTTAAAAACTACGAACGGTCAGACTAGTCACACTCCACTATGAGCATCAAAACTAACCGCAAAAAGATTAATCATTACAACTCGTAGAAAAGTACACGAAAAACCGGTAAACAAATGGAAAAAAAAACCATTATTTATAGACAAATCCAGGAAACGAGTAAATTAAACTAATAAACAGAAAAATAACAACTCAGTATTCTCAAGACATTTATAAAACCTATAATCACTCAGCGAGTCAACATAGACTGAGACGGTGGGGTATCGGACGAAACAAGGAGACAGGTACCTTAAGAGGTCCGGTCGTATGACCTCACCTATCGTCAAAGGAAGAGATCCCCTAGAAGGGTTGGGTCCCTAGTTTGGGTCCAGAGGACGTAACGTGCCACCGAAGAAATGGTAGACTCGGTGGTCCCTTCGGGTTCTTATGACCTTACTTATCGGATAGGTAAAAGGTCCCCTAGAAGGACTGGGTCCTTAACTCGACCCCAGAGGACGTAACGTTCTCCTAAGAAATGGTAGACTCAATGGTCCCTTCGGGTTCAAACCTATAATCTGGAAATAATTAATCTATATACTAAACTATAAGAGAGTAAGACCCCAATAGAGAATTGAAAGAACTATTATAGAAACCTTGTGTTCAAAAATTGAACTACTTCAGGTAATATAGATAAAAGAAAGAAAACAACGAACACGGAAACTACAGTATAGATTTTTAGACAACGAATTAGGTTCCAACACTTCTAAATGAGGGTTTAAAATTCTCAAAATCGTCAATTCAGATATTATTAAAATCACATTCCACATTCTTTCCCGAGATTGAAGACAGAAGTAAGAAAGCATAGGAGGAGAGTCGGGAACCGTTGGTGGTCAGATGAAAGATTGAGACACCTAAATGGATAAGACCCATAAAGCATATTTAGTATGTACACTGGCAAAAACAGACCGAAGAAAGTAAATTGTACAAAAATTCCCAGTAAGTATAACATCGGACATAGGCATGAATTAAGGAAAGATGACAACTTATTATAGGGTAGCATATCTATATGACGTAAATCAGGTAAAACAAATAGGTAAGTAGAGGACCACTTATAAACCCAAAACCAAAAAACAAAAAATTAGGATAATGAAGTTCTGAAAACTGGAATATATAGTCGTACGAAGAAATCTATATTTAAGTGTTTATATTCCTTGTTTTTCCTTCTCGGGTATGAAGAGTGAGAATTAATTCTCATTACTGTTTTTATACGGTGTCAAAAGATAAATGATGGTTCTTTCGTGAAACACAATCACAGAAAGCGGACAATAAATAAAATATCAGAAGTACAAAACATTCAACGAATTATAGTTTACGGAGTAAATCCGTAGTGTTCTTACAATTTTTCGTGTGTATCCCGTAAATTTTTTAACAAGACAAAACGTCCTCCCTCATAATAACTACCGACAGTGAATGGGTTTCGACACATCGTGAAGTCACCGTTTCAGATTACATTGATATTGGAAAACGGAGACGACGACGATTCAGCGAAGTCAGTACAGGCTGAGGCACGCTACGGTATCTACCGTCGGGTGGTCCGAGGGGGCAGGGACCCTAAGAGGTCAGTTCTTGTGACCTCACCCAACGACAAAGGAAGAGGTTACGTACTTTTACTTTCACTACAGCGAATCAGCACAGGCTGAGAAACGCTGGGGTACCTGACGTCGGATGGTCCGAGGAGGTAGGTACCCTAAAAGGTCCGTTCTCATGACCTCACCCCACGGTAACGGAAGAGGATTTAGAAAACGACGATTTAGTACAATAAATGATTATTGTTTTACAAGGATGTGTTTCTTAAAATCGATAATACGAGACTCAGTCATGTGACTTAAGAACGGTAATTGGATTTAGTAAGTTACTTTCTATAACACGTATGAATAAGAAAAATATAGTGTTAACTTTTAATTGGATTTTATATCAAAATTGGGGTCAATATTATAACCATAATTCTCGATCCCTAGTAGAGACATTGAATCCTAAAACAAAAGACCACTTTTTTTCGGTTGTGCTCTCCCCGGTATACGTAAAAGTCAAAATAAGTCATCATAGATGGATACAATTGATATCCGAAAGTTATTTCACAAACAGCTCACTTACTGACTCTCTTAAATATAACATAAGATGATAGACACACTGTAATGATTTATAATAGTATTTAACGGTGACTTGTAAGGTTAATTAGAATGTTCAAAACTTACTTGTGACATTATCTTCAAAAATATCAGATTGTGTATAAATTATCTCATGGTGAATAAAAACAATAGAATAATTTTAGTGTCTATAATAAATTAGAAATAACTCGTCTACTTATTCGGTTCTGTATCTTTTCGAATTATTGCACGATCCACCGTTGGGTTCGGTCTCTAAGGAGAATACACTCAAAGTATGTCGACATGACTCAATATTTTCAGTAATTTTAAATTAATAGAATTCTATCGGACTATAACTATTCTACATAAATTATCGAACACTAAACCATCTCGGACAGAAACTCCACACTAATATAATTGTAAAGATAGTAAGATTTAACTATTAACACAAAATGATGAAGATTTCAATATATAGCAATTCTACGGAAGTACACACAGACTAATTTAAAATAAGATGAGTAGTCGAGACATAAGAAGGGTGAAAGTAGGGGACAAGAATAGTCTCTAAATATATACCAAAAAATTTACAGTAATTTGTAGTCGGTAGAGTACAAAAATCCTAGTCCTTAAAAGGATCTAGTCGTTTTGTAGAAAAAAGTTTTAACGGTTTCCCACGAAATTCTATGTACCAGTAGAATCTGAATCGTCTGTGAAACTAAGAGGAAAATCCACAACTGTCGAGAAGATGCTGTTCGTCACGAAGAGGTTACGGGTTGTCAATACTACGAGATCTTCCTCCGTCGATAGGTCCATTAAACAAGACACGTATCAACTTCAAATAAACTTTTCAATGACTGATAGTTAATGAAAGTTTGTACTTGTGAATTGACATGTATTAATCGTCCGATATAAAAATTGTCTCTTTCCTTTGTAAAAGAACAAGACAAGTCGGAATTAAAGTACCACATTAACAGTACATTGTTGAAACCTACGACAGAGACCCTCCGGATTCCTTTAAATCATAAACTAAAAACAATGGTACGAGAAATAGGAAAAGGAGAAAGATCTTCTGAATTATGACTTATTCAAAGGAGAAGAAAGGGAAGAAAAAATACGATTATTGAGGAATTTAAACAAAGACAAGAGTACGAATCCAGGAACTTAAAGAAGGTTGATCGGAGACTCATATTTCTGAAACTGAGAAAGGAGGGGGATACCGAGGACGGACGGAGGTGGTCATTTATCTAATTGGTTAAACCCCCATCCAAAACCTCCGTAATGAAAATTGGTATAGACCTTTATTGAAACCAGTAGTACATCCTCGTCCTCACCACCTATCACAAATTTTTTAGATGTTTAAACTGAAGATATTATCTATCCACAAAGTAAGATCGTAGAACATGTCAATAAAAGGAATAAACGGACAAAGGATTATGGTTGTCGGACTGTTGGTGTGGACTGGAAGACGGAAAAGAAAAATTACTAAGGTTTGAAATCCTGATTGTTTTGTTGAGAGACACGAGCAGAGAAAGAATAGCGTAACCATCAATAGGTCCTACTTCGAATTAACTTCAACCTTACACGACCCGAAGTGTGTGACAGAACGACAGTGATAGCAATACTTAGTCATCTTTTGAAGGTAGAAGAATCGAATTATATCGCGAGGGAAAATTATAAAGTTCTTATGAATTTACTCGATGAGTCAGAAAACACCAATTCCCAAAAAAGAGGATCCTTAGACACCTAGACACACATGTACATACCCACTCTTCAACACCTGGTAAGGTTTTCGTTAGGGGTAATAGTCTTATAAGATCTTCTCAGTGAAGTAAGTGATTTTCCACTTTTGATATTGATATCATAAAGTACTCGTAGTCCAATTGGGTTTCATTTTGTAGGTTACATCACCTCAATTTTCTACCACCGGAACCTCAATCTGGAACGACACAAACAGACATAAGTAAATTAGTCGTCTAGAATTAGAACAATACCTGACACGGACCTGTCATTCATTTACTGGGACCCGTTCAAAAGATCGATAAACATGATGTGGTCTTAATTCCTTTCTACTCTTAGACAGTTTCATTCTAATTCACTTTATTCAGACATACAGTCTATGATCTATCCAGAATCCCTGACATCTCTACATACTTTATAACAGGGAAAGGATTTGTTCCACTTTTCACAACCGGGAGTATAATTCCTGAGGTCAAGAAGTGAAGAATTCGACTACTGAGAACGACACAATTCTCTGGAAAGATAATTATGAAGATAAGGATAGTGGCAGTCCTCTGTGTACGTCCTTTAGACTCCTTTACTGTACTGCGACTACGAAAACAGGAAAATTCTTATAGGTCCTTCCAGAGAAGTTTTTACTCTCGGTTATCTCAGTCATCTTCCTACCCTAAGGAGTCATTTGAAACTTTTTTATTTAGACAATTTCAGTCTACGAAAATTCTTAAAAAAACGTCTTAGACTAACGATCACTTCTTATATTAAAAATATACTTTTTATCTAATTTTATGTATATAAAATAAAAATTTTCTTGAAAAATGAATCAAAACCTCATATCGACTAATTGTTACAACACTGTCAATGTCCGCTTGTCCCTTCCCTGAGTCGGTATATATAGGTACACGGGTAAGAGGGGGATTGAAGAGAGAACAGGTCCGACAGTGTATTTGTAATTTGTCTCAAGGTACACGACAAGTCGTCCAGGAAAATTTATGTCGTCACATTTCATGTGTATATAAAATCTAAACTGAAATTTTTATTCTGATTGTCATATTGCTTCCCAATTATTACCAAAACACATCATCTCATTATCCGAAAGAAAGCAACTACAATAAGAAATATACTATTAATTTAAGAGATGTCAATAAAAGGGGGATGTCAAAAGTAGTTCAAAATCAAAGACAAAATTTAAATTTACTTCCTTTTCGTAAGTAAGTGATTTAAAATAAACCGGAGATGATATATGGTCTGTAACAAAATCCTCGACCTGTGACAAGATCTGTGACAGAAAGTATCAAAATGTCAAAACGGAGACTTTTATTTCGTCTGAAGACCCCCTGACACCTCTATCCGGTGAAGAAGGTACCCAGAAAGAAAAAAAAAAAAAATTATTTATAGTTCCAGTCTATTTTTCCGTTCAACCTCTTCTCTCATTAACTGTGAGAAAAATAACGAAACGAAACAGAAGACGAAGAATCGGGGTAAAGACGACTCTCTTGTTTCCCTTTGTTATTGATACAAGTATATATATTTATATATAAATGTAATATTGTATACGATATAACATAAATAATATATGTAAATTATACAATAGACAATCCTTATAGTTGACGTCATACACAATCACTTTACTACGTTCCACCTCAAAAGGACATTATAATAAACAATTTTTTTTTTTTTCTACCTCATCCTTGTACACTTTGTTCTAATCGTTTTATAAATTTCGATTCATGACCTATATACCCAAATAATAAAACAAGGTAAAAACATATGTAAGTGTTAAAGAGTATTATTTTCAAAATTACTTTCCTTCCTTTCACGGTCTTCATCACCGAGTGGGTCCGTAGAAACACCTCCCGACGAAAAGTCACTTGTGGTAGGAAAAAGGAAACAATCTACACGAAAGGAGTAGTCGTTCATCAGGACGAGGCCTGGGACGAGGACTGGGACAAGGTCGCGGTCGAGGTCGACGAGGAGTCGGAAGTTTTTACGGATTCGGTAAACCCATACCAATAGGCTGAGAAGTCGGACCCATAGTCTTACGGTGTCGTGGTGAATTAAGACCTCCTGGTAGGTCATCGGGTCACATAAGACCTAAGGTCGTCATACGAGTTCATACATAAATCAGTATACTTCAATATATTGTCAACACTTTGAATCGTCAAGACTGTTCAGGGACCACCCAGTTTACCTAGTATCCACGGTTACGTCTGTTCGGATCTAACTTGTACGCGTCTGAAACCAAGGTCAAACATACACACACAAATACACACACACATATGTCTCTTCTTCCATTTTGACCAAAAAGAAAAGACGGAACATGAAAATAAAAAGTCTCGGAGACATTACACATCTATGAGTAAGACACTAGTCCTTTACAATAAAATTTAAAACACAATGATTCGACCGAAAGAGTTTTTGACTGTCCCATATTTACATCAAACCCTAAAACCAAAGTCGCCAATTGAACTTCTTCACAGACACTGTATATTGATTTTAACCATTTTCGAAGTTGTTTACGAGTAATTATGTAAACAAGTATTAAAAAATGAACTGGAAAGTACCTCAATGAAGAATTTATGGTATCGTCAAATAATTTTCTTGTTATGCATAAAACGTAAATATGAACGACTCTTTTTCATTTTATATTTCTTTGTCAAATTTACTGTTTTCGTAAGATGAATATTATTTTTTTTGACGAGAGTCATCTGATTGATGTCTCTAAAGTAGAATACCACTTGACTACTTTAATCTCTTCTTTTTTTTTTTAAAGAAGGACCTTAAATTAAAATCTTAATTTCGTGACTTCCTTTTTCCTTTGACTCTTTCCGTGACCTCTTTATACCAATCAATCAAGTCTAAAGGGACGGAAGGCAAAACAATCTAAAAGAAATCCCGACATAACCAGGTTTACTTTAAGGTGATAAAGTACTATTCACTTGTTATTACTAAATTCGTGTATCGTTCCTATACGTAAATTTAAGAATAGACCGATGAATTTTTTTCTAATATCTAAAATTAGATTATAATGGCAATTGTTCGGTTAAAATTTTCTTCGGTAAATAAAAAGTTCAGGATAAATCTTATCCTTATAAAATGAAATTTATCGAAAGACATCATTTTAACTTTTCACTTTCACTGTCAACGAGTCAGTACAGGCTGACAAACGTTGGGGTACCAGATATGTCAGGCACCTTAAGAGGTCCGGTCTTATGACCTCACCCATCGGAAAGGGAAGAGGTCCCCTAGAAGGTTTGGGTCCCTAACTTGGGTCCAGAGGGTGTAATGTCCGTCTAAGAAGTGGTCGACTCGGTGTTCCTCATTTTAACTTTACTGAGATTTATAACGTAAATTATATTGGGTCACCCTCCCGGGACTTAGAATTCCCGAAAGAACCATAAGTAAATAAACTCTACTGGATATGATTCTTCCCTCTTTGGGTTTGAATTTTAATCAAAAAGTCTCAACTTTTTGTCTTTTTCAACTACAAAATTTTTCTTCCCTTAAGGGAGTCAGGTCACAAATTCTGTGCCACGGAAGTGACGGAACCCGAGTCCAAGTCAGTGACCAACCCTTTCATTCTAGGGTGTTCGGTACATCATACCGGTTTTTCTTGGGGGATTTTTAATTTTTTATATAATTAAAATTTTCTTTTCAATCTTTTTATAAAATCCCGAAGGGACCACCAAGTCACAAATTCTTAGACGGAACGTTACGTTCCCTGTGGTCAAGTCAGGGAAAGGTCTTTATAGGGTATACGGTTCCTCGTTGATTCGGGCTTGTGATGTTGACGCCTAGGACCCACGACTCTCGGACACGAGGTTTTTTCCTCTTCGGGGGTGTCACCCTTCGGGAACATGGTGTTGGCCTCTCACCGGGGACGAGGGGTGTCGATCTCTTTCGGGTACACGTTGTCGTTTCTGGGTGGTATCGGTTTTCTCAAAATGTAGAAATTTTTTTTATAAAATCACTTATACACTTTTTTCTTTTGGTCTATGTCTATGACATACCGAAAAAAAAAAAAAAAATTAATTTTTCGCCACGTACTCGTCAACATCCTTTTACGTCTATTCGTCTTTTCTTTTATTTATAGTCAATCATAAGGGTGGTAGTTCTATATTTTTCATTGTGAACGTCAAACAGGAAGATCCAAAGAACGATATACGTAGATGCCCTCTTTCGGTCATTTCCTCGACCCGTAGATTTACTGAATAAATATGTTTGTTCAACTATTTATACTCGTAGCAAAATGTAAATAAAATTTTAGGAACTTGTTGTACTCTCCCTTGGAAAGGTATAATAAAGTATGGAAAGTAGATTATCGACACACTACAAAATATTAGCGGGTCGGATGACGATAACCAGTATTGACTCGTAGTTTTAGTCGTACATGTTCACACGTGTCTGGAAACACGCAAACAGAACAATAAAGGAGTCTACTTTAAAGAAGTCCATTTTCATCAGTTAGTGTCGGCGATTATGGTCTGAAATCTCAAAGAGGGACGAATAAGTAAGTCACTTCTGACTCAAAGATGATACACTGTCGGGAGGAGATCCGTGGCTCCGATATTCTCCTTGGGTTCACTTGTGTTGTCTCAAGGGAGAGAGTTCTTTGAACCACCCTTCCGGCCTGGTTATCCTGTTATTCATTTAGGTATTTAATAGTTCGACTAAAGTTTGTTAATGTTTACGACACTTTGTTCTACTCAACTTTAACGTCCCGAACCCATATATCTCAGTGTCCTTTCGGGAGTGACAGCTTCAATGCAAATCAGTTATAAACTTACTGTCCTTTTCGGTCTGTTTCTATTTATACTCCCATCTCTTAAAGTCCGACTCCTTTGTATATGTCTTTGCATTCCGTCTCCGTTGAAACTGCACAAAGTCTTGACTTCAGGGTCACACCGAGATCGAGTCGACCGTTTCCCTTCTTCTTATCATTACTTTAGTCTCTCAAACCCTTTCTGGTATCAGTCTTTGAATTCAAAATATGGTCACGTCTCCTTTCTGTATCCTCTAAAATACCTTACCTTACTTTAGACCAAATCCATAAATCTCTTAGTAAACCGATGATTCACTTCTTGCCTAATCCCTACCCTCATAAACTTTTCTATTTTTACCTTTGTCCCTCTGTCTACCTTCGAAACGTAGTAGGGTCTTTATCTACTAATACGAAACAAGATTCCACCATAACCGTCTCCATCATTTTTCACCTTCCTATTTCCTATAGAAAACTGACTACACCCACTCTCTTTCCTTCGTAATTCCTATTGAATCCAAAAACCGTCCTGTCGACCTATCTCCCATCACATAAATAAATCTACCTTCTGTCTTCTTATCAAGACCTCTACCCTTAGTTCAAAAGGTCTAATTAAATTTTACGGATCATCTGTAGGTTCACCTCTACAGATCGTCTGTCACCAAAAGCCACGAGTCTATACTCCTTTATTACATGGTTAAATATAAGGATCGTTTTCACAGATACTGACGGGTGAAAAGTCATACGGTTCTTAATAAAAAAATATTCGTTTTTACAAAATGACAAAAGTATTAATAAATCAACACAAAGAAATGACTTTAGGAACAAGTAATAAGAAAGTGGTAATAAGACAAGTCCAGGAAGACCGAACATTTTCGACAGACATTATTCATGTAATTGGAAAAAACCAGATTAAATATAATATCAAACAAGGGGGGGTCGTACTGTAAACAAAAATTAAAATTACGAAAAAAAATTATGAAATCTCTTGACAAATATGTCAGTATAATATTAAAGAAAACAAAAATGGAAACATAGGAAATTTTCAGAAAGTTGGAATTCTATCCTTTTTAAGGGAGATATAAAAAAAATCAAGAAACCACTGAAACGAAAACGTAGAAAATTCCAAAATAAAACCATATATTTATATTTAGAGTAAGGGAGAGGTTTTATCAAGATTAACGTGACTATAATTTATTAGACGAGAAAGAATAACTAATTTATAAGATGGGAATAAACTTGCGGCTCTCAACCACTACCTGTCCCTCCGGACCGCACGACGTTAAGTACCCCAGCGTTTCTCAACTTGTGCTGACTCGCTGACTTGACTTGACTTGACTTGGGAATAAAATATAGGATTTAAGAATTTAAATTTAAGATTTAAGAATAGGATTTGAACCCAGACAAACCCCAAAAGACAATTTGTGACAATGATTAAGTATATTAGTAAAAAGAGGGGAGGAAATGTAGAGAAGACTTTTGAGTCTCTTAAGGAAAATAATACGTCCAAAAAAAAGGGAAAACGAATCGTGTACGTGCGTGTGCGTGTGTGTGTGCGTGGGAAAAGAACGACTCCCAGAATTTCGATGTGTGTGTGTGTGTGTGTGTGTTTGGGATAAGAACGACTCCCAGAATTTCGATGTGTGTGTGTGTGTGTGTGGGAAAAGAACGACTCCCAGAATTTCGATGTGTGTGTGTGTGTGTGTGGGAAAAGAACGACTCCCAGAATTTCGATGTGTGTGTGTGTATGTGTGTGTGGGAAAACGACTCCCAGAATTTCGATGTGTGTGTGTGTGTGTGTGTGTGTGTGTGGGAAAAGAACGATTCCCAGAATTTCGATTGGGACCCGTCCGTTTCGTCTCTCCCAGAATTTCGATGTGTGTGTGTGTGTGTGTGTGTGTGTGTGAGGTGTGGGAAAAGAACGACTCCCAGAATTTCGATTGGGACCCGTCCGTTTCGTCTCTCTACTTTTTCTATTAAAGAACGTTTGACATTATGGTGATAATGTCGGTGTTTTAATTGTTATCAAAGATTTACAGTAAATTTTAAGTCAGTCAAAAGTCTCAAAGGACCCATCAAAGGTCCGATGATAAGACATCAACCAAACAAGTTTAGTTCTGAGTGATTAACATAATCGCATACAGAGAATTAAGAGAATAATTGAGATTATATTTTGAGACGGGGATAAAAAAACACGGGAACTAGAAAACTTTTTTTGATTCAGAGAACTAGATATCTGACAGGGTGTAAGACTTAAACTGACTAACGAAGAACACCATAGTAAACTGAACAAGGAGACAAAGTAAAAGACACCTGATCTTTAATTACCGAACTAATTTAAGTCATATAATGAAGTAAATAAAGTACTCGGTCTTATATATAACACTAAGACACATGTTGTATTATTATGGACTAACAGAGTGGAATCACCACGATTCTATCTATCACCCAAGTAAACCACTGTCGGAATAGAAGTAACACTTCAAGGAGCAATTCGAAAGTGAGTAGAGAACCATAGACAAACAGTAGATAAAGTCTACTGGTAATGGACATAGTAAATAAGAGTATACCCAACATTTTATCACTAAAAGGACTGCAATAGTAAGACATGACTAATCGACCTTAAGGAGTCATACAAGTGTATTACCTCACAAACTATTGATCTGTTTTCTTACACCTCTTAGAGATATATGTCTACATTTCAATAACGATCGTAAAAAAAAATCCACTTTTCCAGTGTAAATCTCGTCACATATATAATCAAATATAACATAATTCGTCGTCTCTGTTACCTTCCATTCTGGTTTTCGATTATCAATCGAATTCCTCTCCCTAGTTCTCACTTTGTTCTATAAAGACTTAATAACATTTCAAAACTGTAATTTTGATACATTTAAAATGAGTTTTTTGTTTTACTTACTTTCTTTCGTTAGGAACTTTTAATTTTAGTTTTTCTTCACTTGGTCAAATAGTTCAACTTATGTAAGACTATATCTTTTTTCATAACAAAATTGTTTAGAATTTTGAGTCATAAAACATACAAGACTTACCTTTTATGAGATTCTTGTTTTCTTGATGTTTCTTTAGAAATTTATTGGAATGTGAATATTATTATATTCACAACAATAGAACCTTGATAGAATCCTATAAAAGTCTACTTTGTTTATTCATTCCGACAATGGCCTCGAAGGGTCCACCGAGTCACTATTTCTTAGGTGGACGGCTGCGTCTCGAGCTAGGGACCCAACCCTTAAAGGACACCTCCTCCTTTACCGTCGAGTGAGGTCATAAGAACGGACCTTATAAGGTCCTGTCTCCTCGGACCGTCCACGTCAGGTACCCCTACGTTTCTCGACCTGAACTGACTCGTGTACACCTCTTCCGACAATGGTGGTATTAAGCTCTAAAAGTCGTTTTCTCTTCTCGTTATATCCGTATTTTCGTTTTTTCAATTTTACGATAATGGATTTAAACTTATCCTTCACAGTCACACTTGAGTAATAAATAAAAAAAGAAGATACTAAAGATAGAGACAACATGTTCAGACCTTCATTATTGTTGTGTTATTGTTACAATAGATCTAATATCAAAGAGCTATGGTAGGGTTAAATTTTCCTTGGTCCTTAGAAAAAACCTATTTACCGATTAAAGTCAAGACTTCCTCCTCACTATATCTTACATTACGGTCTTTTGTTCCTTTGATTGTCTCTGTCACCCAAGTATAGTTTTCCTGTGACCTTAGTCGACATTCCCCGACAGTGACCGTTTTCTAACCCATCACACCCGAAGTTTCGCTTATCATTGAAAATAAGTAGTTCAGTGAAACTCAATTATTCTCGGTACTGAAGTATTATTATGACTTTTATATTTTCCCTTGTTTTTGATTCGTTCGTCTTGAGTCCCTTGTAGTAATAGTAAGGATACCGTCGTCGTGTAAGACTTTTAACTTTTTCAAATTTTCATTCGTAAATAGGACGGAAAGGTCATATTTTCTACAAGTCTCTTTGGTTTAAGAACTACAACTTTTCGTAACAACTTTAAAACAATTCAGATTGGTAAGTGTATTCCAAATTCAAAAAAGTCATAAAAGCGAAACTCAAAAAATTTCTCACGAAATTTCACTCGACGGGTTAATCCAAAAAGACGACAATGTTTCGATCTAAGTTTAAAATAGAAGAACGAAAGGACATACAATTAAAGGATATGTATCATATTATTTAATACAAGCACAAACTATGTAACAAGAAACACAACAAAGTTTAACGGGAAAGTCGTTATAGGACCATACTTGGTCGACAGGAGGTCAGACCCTCCTAACTCAGAAGTCTCAAGAAGTGTCGGTCTTTCGAACTCTGGACAGTTGGAGTGAGTCCTCTCCTTATAAAATGGGTACTGAGGACAAACCCGGGGACATGGGTTGAACTTAAATCTGGAGTTTTTTAATTTGACATCGGGTCTCATTCATAAATATTAGAAATCATTCATTTTGGAACAGTTTTTGTAACACACTGAAAGTTTGTATTATTTTTATGATACCATCATTAAGGAACTGACCTTCAAAACAATTACACTTGAGAACATTAAATCAAACACATCTTTAAGATCTACATCTTAAATCAAATTCAGTAGCCAAGGACAGGAGAAACAATGATAGCTCAGAGTAAGGGATAATAGATTTCGATCCCTTTCAAAAAAGATAAAATCACTTCCCAAAATCTTTGGGTTTAGATTGATATAAAAAGAATTTAAAGAAAGAGGAGTGACAAGTGGCCATCATTGAAGACTACGGAAAATTTAATCCACTTTAGAATTAAATTACGTTAAGTTAGAGACGAACTTTTCCTATGTCTAATCTAATCATCAAAATAAAGATTTAAAAGAAAAGGGTGAATCACAACTTACTCTTCTGGGAACGGGGTCACACATAAAAAGGTGAATAAATCGGACTTATAATTAAACCTAAAAGAAATAACTCATAAAGGAGTGGAGTGCCTCTTCAAATCAACCGTCGGAGGTAGACTACCGACGTTCGGTGACCACAGACGACTCGAGACACTGAGTGGAGCGTCACCGGGGGTTTGGTTTTCAAGAGACAACCACGGACGAAAGACAAAAAGACAGAGGATTCATATCTTACAAAGAGACATGGGTCTGTAGCAGGACGAAGACCTTAGAGAGGAGTATTCGAGACTAAGTGTCTGTTGTGACAGAAGGAACGTAATCTTAATCACAAGAAATCTCCGTTGTGGTCTCTTCCGTTACCGTGCGGTGAGGTCGTGAGAACGGACCTTGTAGGGTACCCACCTCCTCGGACCACCCGACGTCAGGTACCCGAGCGATTCTCAGCCTGTGCTGGCTCGCTGAAGTGAAAGTGAAAAGTGAAAGTGCGTAACCTCTTCTTTTACCGTTAGGTGAGGTCACAAGATCGGACCTCTTAGGCTCCCTGTCCCCTCGGACCATCCTCCGGTAGATACCCAAGCGTGTCTCAACCTGTGCTGACTTTGCTGAATCGTCGTCGTTGTAGTCTCCGTTGTATATATATATACATAAAAATTCCATTATCAAAAGATCGAAATTTTTTATTTTTTCGATATACATAAAAATTCCGTTATCAAAAGATCGAATTTTTTTTCTTTTCGAATGTTCAAGGAGAGAAAAATTGGTTTCAGAATATATCTAAAGATTATCTCCTTTGTCTTTTACCCCCACGAAACTCCCAAGGTGGAGAAGGTGGTGTGGGATGTGGTCATGGGTTAGTCACGAATTCCGTCACGGTTCTGGTAAAGATATTTTGACATATTGGTAACTAAGGTCTAACTTTCATCGACGGGTTTGATGCACATTCAACGACAGTCCAGTTATTCATACACTTAATACCGGAACATGATACTTAATCCGTGACGGAGGGGTGGGGTTCATTCATTTATGTCATATACAAATACACATTCTCTAGTGTATCTATCCCTTATCAAGACAAAGATGAGTCAAGTCACAAAGACGAGTTATGTATGAGTTACATACACATTTTATGTATTTTATGGAGAATGGATGTATCGTTTCGTCTCATCGTCCGAAATCTCGTATCTAAATTTCAAACTGTCTGGATCCCTGAATAGCACCAAGGTGACTATTCATAGGTACTTCGACAGGGTTAATGAGTTGCAAACTTTAGACACAACAGTTGACATTTATCATTATCCTTATCCTTATCATTAACACAGACGTATAATTCTACTCAGTAAGTCATAAATTCAGTCAAGTCAAGTCAACGAGTCAGCACAGGCTGAGAAACGTTGGGGTACCTGACGTCGTACTGTCCGAAGGGACAGGTAGTGGTTGAGGACCTCGAACGAGTTTGAGTACAGGTAGTGCAATCACTACGGTAGGTTAGCAGAGTGGGAGACAGCAACGGAACAGGAGGGCGGAAGTCAGAAAGGGTCCCTGAAAAGGTCACTCAGTCAAGAAGCGTAGTCTACCGGTTTCATAACTTCGTAGTCAGGAAGGTTACTTATAAGTCCTGACTAGAAGAAATCCTACCTGACCAACCTAGAGGAACGTCAGGTTCCCTGAGATGTTCTCAGAAAAGATTGTGGTGTCAAGTTTTCGTAGTTAAGAAGCCGTGAGTCGATTATCAGGTTGAGAGTGCAGGTATGCACTGGTGACCTTGACTTACGAAAGATTTAATCCACGGTCTGTGACAAAGATCCACGACCCTTACTTCGCCATTTGGTTTCTTTCAAGAGCCAGAACATGTCGGACATAGGATAATCCCTTCTACGAGACACTTATTAGTTTGGTTACCCATACGTCACATTGGAGTCTTATTGATACTTCATCCCTTATCTTGCCTAACTCCAACTAATAGACAATCACGGACGAAAGACACAAAAGGGTTCCTCAATTGTAAACTTATCTATCAACTTACTTTACTCTCTCGTTTTCCACTGAGTCCCTTCTCCCACGGTTCGAAGTACTTGTCGTTCACGTCACCAGGACTTCGTCTTTGGTCGAACCACACAAGTCCCTTGTGTGGTTACACTCAGTTAGGCATGGACCCAATAGAGATGTATGACAGTCGGTGAAAGGAATTTTAAGGACAGTGGCAAAGGTCATGGAGACGAAAAGGGGGAAATAACTAAGACACAGACGGCTAGAGTTCGACATTCGAGAACCAGACACTCTCCTTACCAACCCCACTGTGTCACTCGTCTTCCAGCGACTATCTCCTCTTCACGTGTCGATTTCGTCCGGTCTGATTGGCTACGGTACCTTCGCATTCGTCCAGAGCCTCGTGTCTCCTCCTTCAGAAAGGAAGACTGAACACTAGTCCCCACTCCCACCAAAGTGTCCTTCGATCTTGCGACTACTCAGAGTCTCTTTTTCCTCCGCAAGTTGTCCACTTCCTACGTGCCCTCTCGTCCTTGACGTAGGAATCCTACGTTTCCATGGAAAAGTGAGTGCAAAAGACGGGGGAGGACAAGTACGGGACTACCAGTATGATCTCAATGACACAAAAAGGATTCACACAACATGAAAAAGTGGCACTTTTACAACTCAGGAATTAAACCTAGAAAACTGCATATTCAATGTATGTATGGACAATTCAGTAGTCCTGGGAGTATCAATGTCGATACATCAAACAGGTCACTAAGAGTCCATAGGAGAATTGACAGACCGACAGACGTCCATAGGTATAGTCATAACCATAAAAAGGACTACCGATTGTATTAGGTACACCAAAGACAGAAATGTCAAGTAAGGCCACATGAAATTGTTTATAAGGTGTCTGTGTCCGTAATGACTTATTTCGATTCGAAGGAAATCCTAACAACAATGTAGGGAAGTCTCTGGATTGCCATTTCATTGTATAAAATTCCATAAACACCCATAACTGGAGACATGAATACACGTCGTACAAATCTCACATATAAAAGAATCTTAAAAATAAAACAAAATAACTTCCATCGTAATTAATAAAGACAGTCAAAGCTATGTTGTTGGCGAAAGACAGTCGACGACTGTCCTCGTCTTTGCATCTCCGTCTACGACGGCACGTCCTAGTGATTATGGACCCTGATCAGTCTTAGACACTTCATCACTCCACTGCTTGTGTCAGGACCTCCCCAAAGGAGACCCGTGTCGTCGTCTACAAAAGATGTTCGTTTCTCTAGACTCGACCTAAACCTTTCTCATCATCAAAATCGCCATGACACCTTACCGGTATCCACTGTCTATTTGAAATCCCCAAGAAAAAATTTGTATTTCCTTTGTGGTGGTTGCTTCGTGTCTATCCCTCCTTTTGGTATGCTAACAAGGGTTGACATAATTAGTTCATTGGAAACATTATTATTATTTCAGATTTAAGAAGTTCGGATAACTTAATTTTGAAATAAAAAATTTCAAAGGTATCAGATAAACTGAATTATGGATCGTACGACCTAAAAATAGGTATAAGACCATAAAATACGTTCATATATATTTGATTTTAAAGATTTGAAGTCTTTTTTGTAAATTAGTCTATGTAAAATAAATATTCAACATAAAGCGGAAGTATGAAGAAATATTGACAATAAAAAAAATGGGAGAGTAACGATTACTCAAAGAAAACGAGAGTAAGTTGGTTTTTTATAAAAAACTAATGGACAGCACGACTCACGACTCCTATGTTTCCAGTAATTCGAAGGAACACCTCAAAAGAAAGGAGTTCACTTAGCTTTTATTTTATTAATATTATACAAAATTCATGGAAGTAATATAAGTAAGTCATTCATGATAAACTGGTCGACATTTTTTTAACGTCGAAATAGAGATTTGGTTCTATCCATTAAAGGGTCTATGTATCCACTTTTAAAAACAGATTTATACATAAGGTATATACTATGGAAGACCTTCACATATGCGATTTAACCGTCGTCATTGAAGGAACCCTTACATCTTAAGACCCATTAAAAATTAAAAGAGTAAATATGCAAAGGATTAAAAAAGTGTTTATTGTACATCAATGAATACATGTTTCAAGGACAGGGTGTGATTCGGAACTCTCTACGTGACAGAAAGTCCGTGCACAGGAACCAAAGACCACTGACACCAGGGGCAGGCCCGACACACCAACGGATTGTTCGTCCCGGGACCTCAGACCATGGTCCACGGCCGTCCGCCGTCTCTGTCTACAAAATATGTCGTGCTCAAAGAGTGAGAACGAAGAATAGTCAAATCGACTATTCGACTCCAATAATATAATAGAACCGGTTGGTCTGAAAGGAACAGACGGTCATTTAGAGTAATGTAAACTAAACCGAAATAAAATCACAATAAAATGTCAAACACAGTCTTCTCCCTCTTTGAACTATCGACGAATACAACGAGTCACGTGGTGACCTTAAATAATTTTATGAAGTCAAAGTTTTGTGTTTACACAAAAGACAAGACGTATCCCTCGTCTCGTCATACACCAGGTAAAAAGGAGACCCCACAAAAAAGACGATGTTGCAAAAATAAGAAAAAGGATCGTTAATGGTCACTATTGTAGGTTATGGTAACACTCCACGGCTAGAACAGCTTGTATGTAGTTGGGAAAACATAGGAAGTAACTAGTCGCATCTACCTTTACGTTAAACACGATATCTCAATTACTACCACTCAAATTATAAGAAAAAATTTATAAATAAAGTAAATAAACAGACAAGGTCCAGAATCAACTCTTATATATCAACACCGTACACCTCAGAAATCAATTGTCGGCCACTCGAGATCTAGAGCCTGATCCCTAGTTTGGACCCGACGGACGTAACCCCCGTCTCAGAATCGGTGACCTGATGGTCTCTTCAGGGAGTCTAAGAGTTTTATTGCACAGAATATAATCTGTAAAACTGTAACAACGATAATAGACTACAGAGGAGTGACAAATATTTGAAAGTACTGTGAAAATTACTTCTCTTACGTCCGATCCCTGTGAAGTAAAAACCGACCGGTGCCCCTATTAACTATCATGCCTGCCGTTGTCCCTCTCCTCTTCCATTTTTCTTAAGTATCTCATAACAACTTCTTCACTCCACTTCGTCCCGTCCAGGCTGTCTACTCTCGTACGCGTGATTAGTACGCACTGGGACTGTTCAAATCTAGCGGAAGGAAGACATCCAAACCAAGTAAGTCGAGCCACAGCTGGAGACGGCCACACACACCTGTGTGCGCACGTGCACGTGGACGACAGGGGAAGTCCCGGGACAGGATCTGGGAGAATGCTACTAACGAAAGACTAAAGAAAGGGTACAGTACACTGTATTATTTGTCCTGCGTTCGGATTCTTCGTTCCGACGAACACAGGACCAAAAGAGTAGACTAAAGTATTCAAAAGAACAGGAGGACTAAATAAAAAATTTCTGCAAAATCCCCTAATCAAAAATGGTAATCTAGAAGTGTTTCGATAATATTTGAAGTATTTATAATTACTATCTCCACAAATAAAGATCCGTATATATATACACAAATCTTTAACACGATGATTGAAACATGACCTAAGGATTAGAATAGATCAAGGACTTCTTAAATACATATTAGGGGAATGGGCTAGGATACCTCTCGGAGTATTTGCCGGTCTTCAAGTCTTAAGTTGTCACCTCAAGTAACGAAGAAGTCTAATATACCATTGATAAGTCATAATTTTATAATCAGGACCTCACGTTAACATAGCCAGTAAACCATCAAATGAGTATTCACTTAAGAACAGATTTAAAAAATTAACAGGTATCATAATAAAAAAACTTCATCACGACTTTCGAACATGAATTGTTTATCTATTGAGAAACATAGAAACATTTCTAATGAACTAGAGGATTTTCTTACGTCAATGTAGTGTTTTTCTTTACAAAGGATTATTTATACAAAGGATTAGTAGATATTAAACAACGGTAAAACTAAAGTAATGAACGAACATTACTGATATTTATAAGAAAAATGGTAAATCATAAATTTTAGGAAGTTGACTTTTTGAGCATAAAAACAGTTTTTAACGAAAATTCTTGAACGACATGTGGATCGTGAATTGGGAACCCTAAGTTGACCGTAGTTCACCGGGTTACCATGATTACTAACAGTCCAAACTTTTATATTTACAATTTTCATTTTATAAAAATCCTCATCCCTTCCCTAAATTTCCAATTATAAATTATTATTTATACAAATTAAAAGGAACCTTTCTATAGAGTCGGTAGTGAGATAGTCCTTCTGTAAATCGGGTAGACGAATTGGTAATGACACATTAATGACGGATTAGTACGAATTAGGTACTGGTTTAAATTTTCTTTTTTTTAGTTTCCTTACAGTAAAAGTAATGGATTCTAGAATATTTTGTAACTAAGATAAACACACCTATCTATCTCTACATATATAATGTTAGTCATTTATACGTCATGATCAACGTTATATTTTTCTTACTAAACGTGGATGATCTATACAATGTAATAAAGATAAGGAAAGTCGAGGCAGGCGGAGTCGGGCGTCAAATGAACAAACAAAATCTACACAGAGTATTACGTCATCTTCGACCTATAAACTGTCAAAACACGGTCAGTGACAATCTTTTAGATCTGTTCATTCTTAAAAAAAATGAGTAACATACACACATATTTACATATTTTACACTTCACATAAATATCGTTGAATACCCCAACCGAAAATAATTCAAACTAAAGTAAATAGTGATTTTCTCATGTAGGATAGACGAAATCTTATTTCTAGATGATGTATATAATAAACCTAAATATTGAAACATAGCCTTAGAATTTTGGTATTATCAAAATTATGAATCCTTAAATCTAAAATAGATTGATAGGGGGACTGAATCGTTCAGACTCGTGAATCTAGGTCTTTTGAGTTGGATCGGTCCCATAGTTCCTAGACCTACTCTCCTTAGCTCGACATTAAATACGAACTCGTTCTTCAAAAAGTATTCTATCAAAGTCTACACGATTACTCTTTTACTCGGTCTATTTCTTCCTTAACTATGACATGACTTATAAAGTTCTTGGGTCTTTGACTTGACCGTGTAATCATTCTTCGAAATACCACTTTCATCTTTGTTTCATATCCTATCCACTATTTTGAACCGAGATTAAGGACGGACAGATAGATAGTCATACTCAGAGTTTCCTGTGGGAATTGATTGAATTTTTCACCTACAAGGTCTAGAGACCCTTTGTTTCAACAAACATGTAAAGAAAAAGATGAGGTTGTGGGTATTCTTTATACTGAAGTCCAACAATCATTCTCATCGAAGGATGACGTCACCAAGACCTGAACACCTCTCCACATCCCCACTTATATATATATATATATATATATCATATATATAACATATATAATATATATAACACATATATATTATATACATAAGTTATATATAACTTTATGTAAAGTCATAAGTTTTATGTACTTATTAAACAGTCTTCATGAGCCACTAAGGTTTTCCAAGAAGAGAGGGTAAAAGGTAAACTCAAATTCTCAGGAATAAGACAACTCACGATCGAGATCAGCGATATTAACGTATAGTGACTAGAACCGGACACTTATTTGACTTTTGTAACTTTGTAAGTTCTAATTTTTGTAGGTCTCTATAATTTACTAAACGAAATTCAAAGACAATCATTGAATAACTAAAGTATAAAAACAGGAAATAACTTCGTAAACGGGAAAAATTCAGTGTTCACGAATTAAGTCTGTACTGAAATCGTCACTCATCGTTTCCTCCTGTGAGACGTTTCTTTATCGACAATTCTGACTTCTCAATCGAACGACCTTTCCATAAACTACTATATCGTGATCTTTATCCTCGGCCACGTTACGTTCTCTGGTCCTGAGTTAGGGGTCCAGCCCTTTTAGGGGGACCTCTTCCTTCACCGTCGGATGATGAGGTCCTAAGAACGGACCTCTTAAGACACCCGTCTCCCCGGTCACTTGATGTCAGGTACCCCAACGTTTGTCAGCCTATGCTGACTCTGTTTGTGTAAGTGAAAAGTGAAAGTTGTCTCTACTCACTAATAAACGTTTAATTTACCAGATACCTTTCGGTTTTTCTATTATAACCCTTACTTTTTATCAAAAATTTCACATATACAAACTAATTTCACCTTTAATTTTCATAGTCTTTTCATTTTTTCATTTCCGCTATCCGATCGTTATTCTATAATAGTACGAAAACCTTTCCCGACACATATATTGAAACTCTTTCCTTCAAACTACGACCTCGCCAAGATCGAGTCGAAACATAAAACCGGATCTCCATGCATCAGAGGTAACACTAACTATTGTTTACTGAGATTATTAGTCACTGGAATCTTTAGAGTTTCTTCACTTCTTTAATCTTTGTTCTATTTGGAACTGGTCATAATGATTCGATTTGTGGACGTACTGAACAAAAGACAAAAGACTTTAAGGAAAAAATTTTTAACCTTATATTAACGAAATGTCACAACACAATCAAAGACGAAATGTCACAGTACTTAGTCGGAGACTCATCGGACTAACTAGGAAGTATTATTATTGTCACGAAGAACGAAACTGCGTGTGACAAAACCGTAGGACATTATAATTTTTTGTAGAAATTGTCACGATTTTGTTAGTCAATGCATTTATTAACATTATCTAATGTAAATTTTAATATCGTCAATTGTACTGCCTTAAATCTTTATATGACTATGAAAACATTCTGTCCCGTAGATAGAATAATTTTTCCTATCGAACTGTCCGAAAAAAACCTTGTCTGAAATTTACCAATAAATAAGAAACGACATAATAACTGAACTTATGACTGTCTTTTAAACTTATGAACTTATGAGTCTTTTAAACATTTTCTCACTAGTATCTATTTTACAGAACTACAAAGACTTACACCAAAAATAAATTTTAAAATGTACAATATTAGAAAAGAACTTGTCATGAGTAAAACAGTGACAAGAATTTTATGAATTTGTTGTATGTACTAAAAACATTATAACTTTGACTTTTATACTCGTTGAAAATGAATTTCCTCAAACAAAGTCTCCTTTCAAACGTTTTTTAGAAACAAAAAATTCATATAGTAAAATCCAAAACTAATTAATAAACTTCTATCAAGACAATAGTCTCCGTACTTGAGATTTGTACAGACCAAAGTAGACTTTTACCTTACAAAATATGAATGAGAAAAGACTATACGTAACTAAATCTATCCCCATTGATAAGACAGGAAACGTATTTTTGTATTTGTTAATAAGAATCATAAATTTTTTTTATCTTATACAGTCAATCGTCAAGCTTAAATTTTAATAGTAAAAATAGAAATCCGAGGGACCTCTAAGTGCTTGTTCTTATCCTAAATACTGGAAACTATCGTGATAAGTAAAGATGTTAAACGTTCTTCCTAATAGTGTCGGAGTTTACAACTAACATAGACTATATCTACCATTCGTCACTTATTTTGTTTTGAGATAATTATTTTGTTTTAAAACCTTAATTCGTATGAAATAAAATGTTATGTAGAACAGTATTACGACATGTCTATTAAATCGAGTAATCTATAAACAAAATTTTATTAACGAAAGGACCTTTCATGAACTCAGTTTCAAAAAATGTGGATACACACACATGAATGTGTACGAGTGTGTGTGTGCATACTATACATGTCTCCTATATATAATTTATTTCGTTATAACACGTATGGGAAATATACATACCTGAATCTTTTGATTCTAAAAAATTTAAACTTTAAGAAAACTCAAATAAATATAAAACCAATTTTATATACAAAAGGGATATCTACAAAAAGATGGATGAGGCCTATCGAATGAACACTTAGATATACTTTCATTTCTCCACTCTAACTTAAAAAAAAAAAATTCATAATTTCATAAAGACAATGAAGTTGACTAACATTACAACTTGTACACAAATGAACCATATATAATTGTAACGTCATTTGTTACATCCATCGTATAGAGAACTGATGAGTGAAATGTCAGGAGGTTTTACATCACCGTATATGACATGAGACCTTATAAAACTTCTTCTTATAACGGGAAGGAAGAGTCATTAAGTTGAAAATTAGAAACAAAAGGGTCGAATATTTTCTGAATAACTTACGTAATGGTTTATACAAGTGGTTATGTTCTCTTTGTGTGTCACGGGACCCAGGACGAGAGGTCCGACGGAAATTTAATTACAGAGGTTGTCCACCGGCACACAGACATAAAGTCTGTGTCAATGGAAGGAACCCCCGTCCTGAAGACGTCAGGTCTCTTCTGGGATTAGTCTCTAGTTCGTGTTTCCATAAAATATAATCAAGGAGAGAGCATAAGTCCTAGTACCGAAGATGGAGACAGCTGAACAAATTAATAAACAATCAGATAAAAAGATTAAGAAACTATCATTTTTTTTTTGACCATTCTCTCAAATTAAGTTTAATGGTAAAACAACAACACAACGTCACACACGAAAAATTATGAAACAAATACTCAGTATCTTTAAATCTTTAATAGATGATATTGGAAAAAAATGTCTACTCCTTTGTCTCTAATTTGTCAGAACGGTTTTCAATTTATTTATAAATTACCATTTCTACACTGAACCTAAAAGACTGAGATCACAAAAAAGATAAAGTGTTAACTATTTTGAATGATTTAGACTCTATATTAAATTATACGTGTATAATTATTTGAAAATTACTTCCATTATGTTTAGTAACATATTTTGAACCTTGTACCCTTGTATCTACTAGCCAATAGAGTGACAGTTCTATTATCATCAATTTATGTTCATTAACGTCAACCCGTAGTATGTACATATGATATAAAAAAGTAACTGAAAAAAGTGACTACACTCGTAAATGAGTATCACTCGTAAAAACCTCCAGGGATTTTTAAGATGTCTTTTCCAAAAAATCATTTACACTAAAACAAGTAACGGATGAACGACAAATTCTCACTTTACTCCGACTTACAAGGATCCCAAAATGTCACTTCTAAACTATTCCCATAAAATTGGGGTTAAATTTTATGAGTAAAAACAAGATATTTATTCAAAACGGACTGGAGCTGAATATATATACTTCTACGGTAACGTTGATCAATGCTCATACCTAATTTGTCAAACTTATCACAATATTTAGAAATCGGTGTATAAGTCAAAAAGGGATTCCATTTAAGGATCTTCACTTTAACAACCTAGTTACTCATATTTGACATAAATTTTAATAATAAAATGAATAACCCTAAAAATTAGTTGGACATGAGAATTCCTGAGACTAGAAGACCCGTGGTAATTTCTAACGATGAACAAATAAGAAATGGTTAAACGATTTCTTCTTATCGTGACACAAAATGAAAACTTATCGTGGTATAAAATGAAAAACACTTTAACATAAAAATTTAACGAAAACTCTTTCTTCGATTAAAGTTTTATTTGACCCCTGTTCATATAAAAAATTGAGTAGTTGTTCATGTCGATCGAAATAGGTCACACAACTAGGTAACATTAGGTAATACCTTACGACTTGTTTTCACTTCACAAATGACTAAAGAAACTATGTCAAAACCCAAAAAACAAGAGTACATTGAAAATCTTCATAACAGATAGACGGACTCTGAGTTCTTAAATTCACAGACAAGACAAAATTTGAATTATATTCTTAGTACGTGATATTAACTTTGTAAAAGAACACGTTACATCACTTTATTAATTCTTGAACCTCGGACCGAAAACGTAAGAATTGAGAAGAGATCACGGTAGAGGAGTCGAGTTCACAGAAGTATGGTTGTTCTTTCTGAAACGGATTAGACAATCAGAGAGCACAATAACACATTGTTATACGTACATTATTAACCATTGTCGTGAGTAAGACCTCGGTCTGACGAACCTATAAGGTCGTAGATGGTGAGTCATTGATACATTAATCAGTAAACAAACGGAGTCAAAGTAGACATTTTACGACCATTGACTTTATATGTAATAATACTCCTAATTTATTAAATTAATATAATTCTGTAGATACGACGGGATATACACGAAAATATTTATAATCACTAATAAGAGTATCCTTTAGATACGATTGATGGATCTGTAATTTTTTTTTTTTTAGGAATCAAACTATCCCTGTGTCTGTTATAAGAGAAGGACTATCATTGTCTGTCTTTATATACGTATTAAGTTCCAAAAGATCGAGAATGAAATACTGGACAACTGAATCCAACATGTTGTAGAACCGGGACGTTGACTAAAAATATTCTTTGAGCGAAATCTAACGAGTCCCGTCGTCTGACGTCACCTAGACAAGGAAAATTCAAGTGTCATAAGACTAGAGCGAAGAGATCCATTCTTCTACGGTAACATGAATGGACAAAAATGCATTTGTAAAAATCGTATATTAATTCACATTTAAGAAATGATTCTCAAGAGTTAACAACCCCCTCTTTCTGTACATTTAATCTATAACAGATACTTTTAATGATGATTTGAAATTTTTTTTTTTTGGGAGTGGGATATGTTTATATTTTACGATTAGACCCAACAACAAAAATAAATTTATGTCAAGAAAATGGTAAGACGAGTTGTCATTTGAATTATATATAATACAAAATATTTATAAAGAAAGAGTCTAAATATATAATAGGGGTAAAAACTGGTGACATCCCAAAAAAAACTAATATTGAATCTAAAGAAGTATTATGTCTTAGAAGTAACGACAACCTGTTCATTTTACAATAGTAAAGTCATCGATTATAAAAAGGAAAAAGAGAGATTTCGAACGTACAGGTTCATAAGACGTCCCACGTAGATAATAATAGGTAGAAAGGTGATATGAGTGTTAGGGAGCGTTCGTCTTTTCAATGTTTTTCTAGATTTTGCCATAGAGTGTTCTTTTTAACCTAAACTTCGACAATACTCTTATTCCACATGATTTCCATACTTTAATATTTTTAATACGAAATATAATATATGAAAAAAGTTTTAATTATTCGTAAGTTATAACTGTTGGACACTGGTGGAAAGTAATAGTATTTTTTCTAAAAGATGAACTAGGTCGATCGACATGACAAATTTTATAATAATAATTTATTAGTAACAAGTTAAAAAATTCATTAAACTTATTCATCCGTCTCCTTTACGAAACGGAATAATCCTCCTTCACTAAAGTCTACTTAAACTCCTTATCCCTTCTAGAATTCACTTTTAACAGTTTAATTATTACTAGAAACGGAAGGAGTAGTAAGTTTGTCAGAGACAAAATACACTTTTCATAACGAGGGGTCAATAGGAAAACTAAGTTTTAGTCTCTATAAAAAACAAATTTTTCATCGAAATTGGACTCCATTTCTCTGATCACGATGGAGTAGAAAATATTGTTCAAAAGAAAAGGGATCCAGAAAGGTACGTGTGAAAAGTACCTTTAAAGAAACAGGCAAGGTGACTAAACAATAGGGAGCGGTTGTAGTTAGGGCTGCGACCTAAACGTCATGTTGAGAGATAACTTCTTTCAAACTGTCTATGAAGAAATCACACGAAAGTCTGTCGGGATAATATATGTAGATCGTTTCCATTACAATTGTCTTCACCTTACATTGGACGGGGTCATTGAGAGGGGAGAAAAGTGGATGACCGTCTGACCCGTCTCACTTGTGGTCACCCTTCGTCACCTTAAACACAAGTAGTTTATATGCAAGGCAAGAAAAAAAATTATGAGTAAAAACTTAGAAGTTTCTCATGGACAAAACTGAACACCTTCTGAACATGAGAGTTTCAGTATAATCGTATTATTGAGTTTGATTTAGACAGACCCAATAGGACTCGCAATAAAAAATAGGTATTGTACTCTTTAAGAGGTACCGTGAATCCCAGACGTACCAGACAAAAGACTGTAATATGGCACATTGTATATTAAATCTTACTCATGACGGTCCTATTTTTGGTCTTGATCACAAGTTTTATATCACATACAAGTATCAGACACAAGTCCAAATCTCTTACAAATTAAAAGAAATTTTGTACAAGTAACATTTTGAAACAAAAACGGTAAAGTTTTGGGACAACCATTAAATTATGGTAGGTTGTTATTGAACTTACTATAAAACTGGATAAACGAAAGAAACAAAGAACCGGATTGCATAAAACGTTACTGTACCTAAGCAGGAAACTGATCCACTCGCCTCCTAATCTCACGTGTGGGAGACGAACGGTCACCCGTCGAGTGATCGTCTACATATGCGTCCTCACCTGCATGTTCGACGGCAGACGGAGGACCGTTTGTACCCATTCATTTTTTCACTTCGCTGTCCACTTTATATAAAAAGATATGATTTTTGACTTCGGACCCGTAACAAAATGGGACCTTTAAGGAGTAAATTTTTCATATATATAAAATGTAAAAGTAAATGTTGTCACACTTAACCCGACAAGAGTAAGAGTGCTTAAGAAATCGAATTTTAAGTACACACTCTAAGTATTAGTAATTATTGACCATCGTAGAGTTCACAAAAAGTTTACCATTGAAGTACTTGACACCATGTAGGTATACTACCTTATGTTGAGCCGTTATTTTTCCTTACCTGACAACTATACACTTGTCTGCACCGACTGAGAGTTTCCGCAATACGATTCACTTTCTTCGATTTGAGTTTCACGATGTATGTTTACTAAGTAAGTAAGTTGTAAGACCTTTTCACTTTTAATATTCTTACTTCTTATCGAGTGACTACTAGTCCCAACCACCGTCCTCCTCCTAAAAATGATGTTTCCCCGTCGGTGTGAGTTCCCTTGTTGACTTTACATAAAAAGATTGGATTTTTACTTGAAAGACAAACAAAGAATTCATGGCGTACATGTAAAATAGAGAATGTCATAAGTGACCGCAGATTACCAATTTTTGAAAAAGTAAAACCAACGAGGTATCGACACCTAGCTAGTTAAAGGAGTTCAGATAGTCTACGTTCCCTACGGAATCACTTACGACACCACCTAAGTAACAGACGTATACCGAGTTGACAGAGTTTAAATGTCGTGAGCCCCAACTATCGTGGGTCGAGGGAGTTCAATAAAGGAGAGATACAAAACCGGGAAGAGTTTGTCCATCGAGAGATATGTGACAATCTAAATTATTTCAGAAAACTTTAAAACTTATATATCCAAAGGTTTGGATCAAAAAGACCACCCACCATCCCCTAACTTATGAACTAATCTGTAAACGTCGAATCGTAACCTTCTCAATATTTGTCCTTCTCTACTTACCTTTTACTTCCATATGTTTATGTACTACTGACAGTACTTGGACATACGAGAGTGAGCTCGTACACCCTCGTCGAACTTATTACCACACGCATATCGTGTGAGAGTCACACACGAGGACCTTTCTCTGAGATTCCTTTCCCGGATGACAAGTAACTCGTAGAAGGGTTCAGAGTCCGTGGCATTATGCACAATATATGCGTAGTAGCATAAATTAGGAATATCGACGGATCTCCATAATAAAAGGGGAAAAAAGAATGCTACAGTTATATGGAAACTCTTCGATTCATTGAACGAGTGTATAGATGGTTAATTTAAGAGTCTCGACTTTTGACTTAGGTCCGGGTAAACCACACTTCCGACACGAAAAGGGTACCGACTACCATATATAGACAAAATTATAAACAGGTGATATAAATACAAAATGACTTTTTACACATAACAAAGAGGTGCATCTTTCGTAAATCTTGGCCGTGTTCGTGTGCGGACCTACTAGCACACATACGGTACACAGTCTATTTCACAGTCGGTGAACAAGTAGATTACTTTTACTAAGTAGGGTTGGACATGTCCTATCTGTCTAACTGTCTACTCCATACTAAAAAGAAAGTAACACAAACTTTAAAAAATTAAATTTAAATAAACTCACAGAACTAAGACGTAGATTCTATCATTACATAACAATTGTTAAAGAAGGTAGACAAAAAGGGGACACTATCATTATGTAATTTATGTCTGCAATTGATACCTAAACTAACCTGTTGTCCTGATAATCTATCATAGTACCAATACCGTAAAAGTTTTTATCAAAGTATACCCTTCACTAAGTGAAACACCTAAACCAATGTAAATGATGTGTCGATGTAATATCTTCCCGTAAAGGTAAACATAAAACTTCTATGACTGTCAAAGACTACACTAGTCTCACATTGAAACTGATATAATAACATTTTGATTAGACCATAGATTATCATAAAAATTATACGTCTATACATTACAGAAAAAAAGGATGAGAAACCTTAGTTTTTTAGGAAACATCGTCTATAGCATCAACATGAAAATTATATAAGACTGGGGTCTTTCCTTCCTTTACCCGTCTAGAAAAATGCATCAGTTCAAAAACAGAAAACTTAAACTTATGGAAACTCGTAGAAAATTAAATTTATGTAAACTCTCAGAACTAACGTGTCGGTTCCACCATATATAATAGTTACATCAAGTGGGAACTCGTGGCACCCCAAATACTCGTGGTTGGGGACACGCTAACTTCCCGGTACATATTGAAGTATCAGTCAGGAGACATAGGAGATAAGCCACAGGTGCCTAAGTTGGTTGACGTCTAGTACATGAAGACATCGTATATAACTCTTTTTGACGTATATCCACCTGGGCATATCAAGTTTGAGTGCAACAAGTTTCCAGTCGACATCAAAAATGTATAGTGTTTTAGTAGTTCATAGTAAAAAGTCATAGTCTCGATCACCGGTAATCGAAGGTCGGACCCTATTATCATTACCTTCCAGTAAGTGTAAGATAGAAAAAAGAAAAGTCCCACGTTATGTGCAATTACTATCCCAACATGGAGTCGGTGGAGAAGTTTTTAACAGACGTCTCTTTGACTGTGCTCTTCCGCGAAAGGAATACCTGACACCGAGACATTCATGGGCAATCACAGTTTCGAAGTGTGAACGTCGACCGTTTCCCTCTTTGTGCCCTAGGTCGAGACAATGGTGTCTAGTCCGTTACTTTCCACCTGCCCCTAGAGTCCCCGATATTTAACCTTGACCGTGTCCTCTAGTAAAATAAATTCTCTTCATTTCTCTATTTAAGGAATGAAGTTAATTAAAAAGTAGATCTTAGTATTTTAAAATTCCCTTGAGTTCTTATAAAGATCAAGTTGAACTAAACAACAGAGTTTACGGTAATTATTAATTCTAAAGTCCTCCACAGTAACCTGTCCCACCACCACTTCCCACAGTCTTATCCGTCCCACCGAAGTACTTGCTATGGAACACTTGTCCTTTTCTTAAGGTTATCGGTGTCATACCCCACCCCGTCACCATCTCCCGTCCCCTGTAATCAATTTCATGTCTCTGCCACTAACTCTATTACCTTCATCACCCATCCTCTATATCATTCAGTACATAGAACCAACTTCGTAACCTCCTTTTCATTCCTTTTACCATTCTATTTAAAATACTCTTCGAACTTTAAATTCGTCTTTTCTATCCTCGGTGAGACCTAAGGACTTACGTCTAAGGTTTACACGTCCAATGTCCAAAGGAAAAAATGAAAGTACAAATAAGGACGAACTAAACTCGATCACATGAAACGGAGCAAATACGAACTACTAAAACTCTTTTAGTCGACATTACCCAAAGGTTAATTCCTCACAATGACACTAAACAAAACAAAAATCTAAAAAATGTAAACCTAACCTTTCTCGACACTGTTATTGAAATATCTCCTACACGAACCCATAGGACTAAAACGTAGTTATGGTGTCTTTTACCAGTCACCGAAATATATCGAAATTGAAAAACACATGAATGAACAAATTAAGAAAAAAAAAAAAACCTTTATTTTACGTGTATTCTCAGTGGAAAATTAGTAAAATTTTACATGTCACGTAAACGAAAATCATATAAGTGTCACAAATGTTCGTAAAGGTCATATATTAAAGTCTCGCAAATGTAGTGGACTTTTTCTTTGGACATAGAGGGTTGAGAAGGAAAGACAAAAGGGACCCGTCGGTGATCGGATGAAAGATAGACACACCTAAACGGACAAGACCTGTCAAGTCTACATACCTTAGTGTGTCACGTTCCGGAAAACTCAAACCGAAGAAGAGTGGTACTAAAGTTGTAGGTACAACATTACACACAGTCATGAAGGGGGAGAAAATACTGATCTATTATCAGGTACCATGCTTATATAGTGTAAAACAAATAGGTCAGGAGAGAAGGACCTGTAAATCCAATAGAGATGAGACCACGACAACACTCCTCACGAAGGTACTTGTCAGACACATGTTTACAACACACTTGTACAAAAGTTCAAGAGAACCTATACATCGATCGTCATCTTAACGACCCAGTATACCATTTGAAAAACTCGTTGAGGTTCGATAAAAGGTTGTTGAAATTGATGAGATTAAATTTAATAAAACGACTATCATTTGTATCAAAAAAGTCATTCGGACATGACATACATACAACTATGATTTCTTTATACTAAGACTTTCGTCAAGAGATACGATGAATTACCTTTTCCGGATGGAATAAGAACCCATAACATTTATACGGGAAAGAGGATTTTAATTATACAGTTGTATTAAGAATTGGTACAAGCGATAAACTAAATAAAAAATTTTAAACGGTGTAATTAGGTCTCAAATAAAGATTCTGAGTTGTTTCTTCTTTTTACTCTTTTACTAAACTTGTCCATTAAGTATCCACCTTTAATATCATCACCGATATACCTAGTTACAAGTCGAAGTAAATATTAATTCTTTTGTTTTGTTTGATAATTATTGTCGTATCATAAATAAAGTAAATAGTCTAAAACGGGGGACCATTTTTTAAACAAATTAAACTATTATCCGTCACGTCCGGATAACTAACCTGACATATGTAAATGATCAGAAATCCTCCTGGTAAACTGTTATAGACAATTTTAATTTTAGTGTGTCGCATACTGTGTCATTTAATAAATGCGGATTTTACATAGGACATCTATGTGAGTACCTTCATAAGTATACGTGTATATATGAGTTCTCCTATAGTACGAACATACGGTCCAGAGAAGTCAGTACAGGTTGAGAAACTCTGGAAACCTGACATCGGGTTCGAGGAGACAGGAACCCTAATAGGTCCGTCCTTATGTCCTCACGTAACGGTACGGGAGGAGGTCCCCCTAGAAGGGCTGGGCCCCTGACTTGGACGTAGAGGACACCGGGAATGTAACGACTACTTAAGAGATAGTGACTCGGTGGTCCCTTCGGGGTCGTTTTGGATACTGAGATGAGTTTTCTTATGTCAGACTTTTTCTTTTGCTACACGTATTGCAGGTAAACGCAAAAGTTTCACACAAAGGCATATGGTGTCACCGATACAGTATCTACGAATCCTTTCGATACGTTCTCACACGTATCTTTACGAAAGGAGCATGAAAAATTTATAACTACGTTCAAATTTATACTAATTGGGTTTGAAAAGACAAATTTATAAACATATGATACATGAAACCTTTTTTGAGTAACGTGTGCATCTTCTTATAGGAAAAAGAAGTAACGTCCACCTAAGAAATGACAGACTCGGTGGTCCCTGCGGGAGTCTATATGTACATGTGTGTGTGTGTATATATTTTCTTATCTAAGAAACCCAGAAATTTTTTTCAGAACGTATACCAAAAATTTATATAAATTTGTAAGTGTGATAAGAAAATTTAAAGAACGGGATTTATAATTCCTATTTCCTTTGTATTTTAATACATTCTTACAGACAATAATCTTATTACATATTAACAAATATTCACTTTAACTTCGAATTACTATCGGGGAGACTAGACTTATAAAGGAAATCTTCTTTGTTTTTCATATTGTGCTAAACTCATTGTATGATTAACACATACAAAATAACTGAACAGACCTTTTTGATATTATAAGTCCATTTTACAGTCACCGTATGAATAGTAATTTATACAGAATAATCAGTCTTTTTGTCTCAATAGTTGTTACATTATTTAGAGAGCACAAACCAACGATGACACCCACGACCTTAGCTCACGACCGCAATCTACCATCACCACTAATACTAACTCAAGATTATGACGGATTCAGATATTCTTTCTTTTACTGAAGGATTAACGTAAAAAACGGTCTGTGTAGAAGGTCTCGATCTGTGTGAAAGTAGTCTCTCTCGGTCTAGGAAATATTGAACCGAATCTCTGTCGTCTGGTAATTCGGGTCAAGAAGTGCACCATTTCATTCATGAAGACATTAAATTAATACTTTAACAGAATAGGACAGGTTAGATACACTTTAACAAACAGAAGTTTAGTTTAAAATTTATTATTATAGTCTTGTGTAAGATCACCATCTTCCGACAATGAACTAATTGTAGGGGATAGGAAAAAACATTTTCAGGGGTGTATAAAAAAGATTACATATTCATAAGAAAAATTATTATACGTAAAAATCTATTTATAAGGAAAAAGAAAAAGTCTCTACTCTCAGGACGGTTTTGTCTTAAAAAAGTTGTAAACTAACTTCTGGCCTGTCTTCGGCGGAATAGAATGATACTTAAAAACGAAGTACAAGTCGTCGTCTAAACATTCACTTCACTTTATTTTAACTTATTCTTCTTTCTCTAGATATTGGATCCATTTCGTATTAGACAGTCTCTTCGTGTATCCTTTAAACTTTGCTTCCGTGAACAATGTTCTCCGTCACGCATCGTATCGTGGAACAGACTCAGAAACCGTTTTCTATTTCTCCTTCTTCCTTGAACTGTCTAAAAAGAAGTGGGATTCAAACTACGACTACTACGACAAAGTGGTTCATATAAAACTTAACCAAAGGTGTGTAAAGGTCTCACGTCGTCATGTCAAGAGACAAGTAACGTTCGACCGTTTGAAGACATCGATACACCCTACTATACAGTTACTTTTTAATCTATTTAAGAGAAAAGAATATTAATTATATTGTGAAGACCTGAACTTGAGACTGTCCTCTACGGTTTTCCGTCACCATGGCACAATAAACAAATATACTTAATGAAAAATTGTTCCTTACTAAGTATAAGTAATTTACTTAAGTTATAAAAGGGACATTTTTGTTATCTCAAAGTCATGTACTTGATATCTTTTTTATATATATATACTACATGTATTTACAATGTAAACATTTCTTTTACATTTTTACATTGATGTCTTATACTTAACGAATTTGACACGACGTAACAACCTACTGTTGAGAAACAGCGTCAATCTCTTACTCCAACTGATTACGTATAATACTTAACTCAGGTGTTTTCTTTGTGTTTTGAGAAACATTAAGACAATTTAGAAAATACACCTAAATAAATACTAGTCGGATGATTAATTTTTATAAAACGAACTGTTATACCGAACCACAAAACACACAAATACCAACCCCTCTTAACCATCATAAGAATGTAGATCCTAAATGACGAGCTCCTTTACGTAACTATGACATAAAGTTGATCATTATATACACTTGTACAAAAGTAATTAAACACTTGTAATGGTTCATGAATAAGAGAAACATAAGTCTTTTGTTTGGGATGAAAGTTTTATATATACTGACAATTGATTAGTATTGGAATTAAACAGAAAGAACCAATTTAATCCGTAAGAAAAAGGAACGTGTAAGTATCGTTTTAAAAATATTGTACACTGATAGGATAAATTAACTGAAAATTCTAATGGTAGACCTTGAAACTCTCGCTAGAAACTAAAAATTTTTTAGAACAAATGATTGTAAATAAATCATATTTTTGACAATTACTAGGTGATCCAACGTCTTATTTTAAAATAATATTTGTGATATTTTCAGGATGACTACTTGAAACCTTCCCTTTTCCGAGAACTACACACACTACTCACCAAAAAGCGAACAACCTAGAGAAAAGAAACCTATTTTTATTTTCATGAGAGAGTGTAAGGGACGACCTTTACTCTCCAATTTACTGAGTGGGATTTACTGTAATGATTAATCACTGTCTCGACTATCGTCTTCAGTTTACAAGATGGGTGGGTGGTGGATGAGGCTCGGGTCGGGTGGGGGTCGCGACACACACAGGGGCACGGGACGTCGGAGGTCGTCCTCTCTTAGAATGACTTAATCCTCTTTGACGTCACAAGGTTCCCGACGATATATGACATTAATATGTTATGCTTCATAGCACGAAGATTTAAAAAACAGAAACCTATCAAACAAACAAGGAGTAAATTATCCATAAATCATCGTGAATTATGAACGATCTATAACCAGATCCGAGTTTTGTGTCTTTTAGGACTAAAGTGTCACGAATGTGAGGTCTCACTCACACACCTCCTGACCACTTTTCTCGTGTAAACCTACAGTCCACATCCTTTACGTCACCCCTTTTTTATTCCGTCCTTTTCATGGTTCTTACGACCAAAACTGTCATTGATCCCTCCGGGAAGACTTTTCCACTGGCAACTCCTCTCGACACACCGACAGACCTTCCTCTCCGTAGTCTCCCACTTAGAAATACCATCGATTTACACCTTCAATCGGAAACCAGTGACACCAAAAGGGATATTTTCTTCGTGAACCTCAATAGTCAACTCTTTCCCATTTCTCACAATCTTAGGGTTCTTTATCAGCGCATCTAGCTGACTGGTCACCGAACGTCATCCAAACAGTCCGTCGTACTTGAAGTTGGTCAATCGTACGGAGAAGGAAGATCGGTGTGAATGACGAACCACCTTCCAACCTAAAGTCAATCTTGTCTTCTCGTCCCCTTGACACCTACATATGTTCCTTCGAGGAGACAGTAAGTTCACTTTCCCGACGTTTGGCTCACTATCCGTCTGCTCGAGCCATCACCGTCATCTGTCTCTTCCCGAATCATCACACTTCCAGGACAACTCCAGTCTTTCGACAGGTTCACACCTCTGGTCTCCCTTACTTGACCTTTCTGCCCTTCACCGCCAGTCCTATGCCCTACGAACTTTAACTCTAAACCCCTTCAAATCTACAGATGTTCACGCACCTCTCTACGGATGGACCCCAAACTCTAGTTTTTCTCGGTGGAACTTTTCGGAACAGGAGATTTCCGTCGGTCTGAAGTCAATCTCTTACCTCTAACTGTAGTTCCCCTTGTATCCACACTCCTCCTTAGGATTACCCGACATCTATCTAATAGACAGGAGGAGTAAGGGAGGATACCCTGTTCAGAGACGGGTAAACAAAAGACTCCACCCCTCACTACTCTCTTTCCCCGTTCGAGTGGTCCTCAAGAGACTCGAGGAAAAGTTGTTTAACTTTGACAGTAATTTCAATTGTCAAAGCCCCATAGGGTCCACTACACTTGTAGACGGTTTGACGATAAGCTTGGTAACAAACTATCCTTGTATGTTAAACTAAATATCAACTGTACGATGAGAATTCCTTATATAGCATCGTGTTTAGCTCACGTAACTACCTTTAGTTCACGTAACTACGGTAGTAATCCACGGGTTATACGATGACCTCCAGTCACCTCTTTATTGAGGTCTTTCTTACTTCCCTACCTCGGTTTCGTTTTTGTTATGGGTCGACACCTACACTGACCACTATCTTCGTTCCAGGTTACGACATTTCTCGTTATAACGTATCCTTGGACCTTACAGTCCAGGTACTTAGTTCCGTTTAACCTTCACCAGTTTGCTCTACCGTTCTCACTTGCAGTTGTAAGATCCTTAGTCGCTTGATTTTACCTGATCTTACCCACTTAAATTGAGTCTACTGGTAATATAGATGATGACGTCCGTCCTTAGGGAGTCTTCTTTACCTCCTCGGTAGTACCAGTTGTTTTCTCAGGTTTTACGTCATGAACCTACGTCAGAGTTATTGCTGTCTTACTAGAGACAAGTAGAAGTTCCGTTTGGTAAGTTATAGTGTCAATAGGGTCAGATACGGGGTTGGTCATTGCGACTTCTTTGACTTCAATTTGCCAAAATACTTCTGGATGTTCTGGAAAATCTTGATTGTGGGTTTTTTCTACAGGAAAAGTAAGATCCCCTGACCTTACGTTTTCATCCTTCAGTTCTTTGTGGACCTCATTGTCCGTTTAAACCCGAACCTTACGTCTTACTTCGTCCCGTTTCTGATTATCTTAAAACGGTTCTTTTACGTGACCAGTATCGTTTGTGGGAGAAGGTTGTTGTGTTCTCTTCTGAGATGTGTACCTGTAGTGGTCTACGAGTTGTGGCTTCAGTCTAACTAATATAAGAAACGTCGGTTTCTACCTCTTCGAGATATGTCAGTTGTTTTTGTTCTGGGTACTCGACTGACACCGAGTCTAGTACTTGAGGAATAATGGTTTAAGTCTGACTTTAACTTCTTTCGTCCCTTTTGGCGATCTGGTAAGTCCATACTGGATTTATTTTAGGGAATAATAATATGTCACCTTCACTTTTTATCTAAATTCCCGGATCTAGATTATCTATGTCACGGACTAGTTGATACTTGACTCCAAGCACTGTAACATGTCCTCTGTCCCTAGTTCTGGTAGGGGTACCTTTTCTTTACGTTTTTTCGTTTTACCGAAAGACCCCTCCGGAATGGTTATCGACACTTTTCTTCTCTCCGTTTTTCGTTCCTCTTTTCCTTTCTATATTCGTAGACTTACGTCTCAAGGTTTCTTATCGTTCTTCTCTATTCTTTCGGAAGAAGTCGTTAGTTACGTTTCTTTATCTCCTTTTCTTGTCTTACCCTTTCTGATCTCTAGAGAAGTTCTTTTACTCTCTATGGTTCCCTTGTAAAGTACGTTTCTACCCGAGCTATTTCCTGTCTTTACCAGACCTGCATTGTCTTCGTCTTCTATAATTCTTCTCCACCGTTCTTATGTGCCTTCTTGACATGTTTTTAGAAGTGCTGGGTCTATTAGTACTACTACACTAGTGATTAGATCTCGGTCTGTAGAACCTTACACTTCTGTTCACCCGGAATCTTTCGTAGTGATACTTGTTTCGATCACCTCCACTACCTTAAGGTCAACTCGACAAAGTTGAGGACTTTCTACTACGACACTTTCACGACGAGAGTTATACGGTCGTTTAAACCTTTTGAGTCGTCACCGGTGTCCTGACCTTTACCAATCAAAAGTAAGGTTAGGGTTTCTTTCCGTTACGGTTTCTTACGAGTTTGATAGCGTGTTAACTTGAGTAGAGTGTACGATCATTTCATTACGAGTTTTAAGAGGTTCGGTCTGAAGTCATTATGCACTTGGCACTTGAGGGACTACAAGTTCGACCAAAATCTTTTCCGTCTCCTTGGTCTCTAGTTTAACGATTGTAGACGACCTAGTACCTTTTTCGTTCTCTCAAGGTCTCTTTGTAGATAAAGACGAAATAACTGATACGGTTTCGGAAACTGATACACCTAGTGTCATTTGACACCTTTCAAGACTCTCTCTGCCCTTATGGTCTGGTGGACTGGACGGAGAACTCTTTAGACATACGTCCAGTCCTTCGTTGTCAATCTTGACCTGTACCTTGTTGTCTGACCAAGGTTTATACTTTTCCTCATGTAGTTCCGACATATAACAGTGAGACGAATAAATTGAAGATACGTCCCATGTAGTACTCTTTGTGACCTGACCTTCTTTGTGTTCGACCTTAGTTCTAACGGTCCTCTTTATAGTTATTGGAGTCTATACGTCTACTGTG
>SJYO01041852.1:11425504-11538240 GCA_006410555.1 Capra ibex | reverse complement strand
GGTTTCTTTCCGTTACGGTTTCTTACGAGTTTGATAGCGTGTTAACTTGAGTAGAGTGTACGATCATTTCATTACGAGTTTTAAGAGGTTCGGTCTGAAGTCATTATGCACTTGGCACTTGAGGGACTACAAGTTCGACCAAAATCTTTTCCGTCTCCTTGGTCTCTAGTTTAACGATTGTAGACGACCTAGTACCTTTTTCGTTCTCTCAAGGTCTCTTTGTAGATAAAGACGAAATAACTGATACGGTTTCGGAAACTGATACACCTAGTGTCATTTGACACCTTTCAAGACTCTCTCTACCCTTATGGTCTGGTGGACTGGACGGAGAACTCTTTAGACATACGTCCAGTCCTTCGTTGTCAATCTTGACCTGTACCTTGTTGTCTGACCAAGGTTTATACTTTTCCTCATGTAGTTCCGACATATAACAGTGAGACGAATAAATTGAAGATACGTCCCATGTAGTACTCTTTGTGACCTGACCTTCTTTGTGTTCGACCTTAGTTCTAACGGTCCTCTTTATAGTTATTGGAGTCTATACGTCTACTGTGGTGGGAATACCGTCTTTCACTTCTCCTCGATTTTTCGGAGAACTACTTTCACTTTCTCCTCTCACTTCTTCAACCGAATTTCGAGTTGAAAGTCTTTTACTTCTAGTACCGTAGACCAGGGTAGTGAAGTACCCTTTATCTACCCCTTTGTCATCTTTGTCACAATCTGAAATGAAAAACCCCGAGGTTTTAGTAACGTCTACCACTAACGTCGGTACTTTAATCTTCTGCGAATGAGGAACCTTTTTTCAATACTGGTTGGATCTATCATATAAGTTTTCGTCTCTGTAATGAAACGGTTGATTCCAGGTAGATCAGTTACGATACCAAAAACGACACCAGTACATACCTACACTCTTAACCTGACACTTCTTCCGACTCGCGACTTCTTAACTACGAAAACTTCACACCACAACCTCTTCTGAGAACTCTCAGGGAACCTGACGTTCCTCTAGGTTGGTCAGGTAAGACTTCCTCTAGTTGGGACCCTAAAGAAACCTTCCTTACTACGATTTCGACTTCGAGGTCATGAAACCGGTGGAGTACGTTTCTCAACTGAGTAACCTTTCTGAGACTACGACCCTCCCTAACCCCCGTCCTCCTCTTCCCCTGCTGTCTCCTACTCTACCGACCTACCGTAGTGCCTGGGCTACCTGCACTCAGACTCACTTGAGACCCTCTACCACTACCTGTCCTTCCGGACCGCACGACGCTAAGTACCCAAGCGTTTCTCAGCCTATGCTGACTCGATGACTTGACTTGACTACCTGTTTCTTAAAATAAAAAGTAAATATGTAATTACATACGACGACGATGACGACGACGATTCAGCGAAGTCAGCACAGACTGAGACATGCTGGGGTTACTACCGTCGGGTGGACCGAGGGGGCAGGGACCCTAAGAGGTCCGTTCTTCTGTCCTCAGCCAACGGTAACGGAAGAGGTTACGTACTTTCACTTTTCACTTTCACTTCAGCGAGTCAACACAGGCTGAGAAGCGCTGGGGTACCTGACGACGGATGGTCTGAGGAGGCAGGTACTCTAAAAGGTCCGTTCTCATGACGTCACCCAACGGTAACGGAAGAGGCTGTAATCACATATAAACACACGATTTTTGATAAACTTTCGACAAATATCTGTCCTTAGACAACATCAGTTAGACACTCCGATACTTTACGTATATAATAATTATCGTTTTACAATTCTTTTGGTCCTGAGGAGACAAGTTTCATTGAAAACTTCTGTGACTTTTATGAAAATTTCCGGTTCTTTTCTACTTCTAATTGCTCTGACTTTCGTCGTCACGTCCATAATAAATCCACCTTAGAGATTAATGATTTCTGTCAAATTTTAAATTTATTTTGTGTGTTTAGAAACCGTGTACTTTGTTTCTGGAGGACTTTTTATTTTTACTATCTATGAAGTACTTAGTGAGTAGAAAATAGAGATTTAAGTCTCTACTTTAGACACAGTTTGTCTTTTGACCCGTAGGAGGAGGAGACGGAAGAATCCTATGGAGACTCTCCGTCTCTTCACTCGGTACTAATCCCCTGTGTCTCTCCGAGAATTGGGTAACGGGAGAGGACGTAGAACTCAACTCGGTTTTAACTTTCGGGAAAGAAATCAAGGGTAATCAATTATCCGTGTCAAAACATCTAAAAGTAAAGTTAAAACCCCGACTTTTCCTAACGAATGGTTGTTGGGTGGTTTACTCAAACGACTTCTAACGACAAACAACAGTTCACTTTTGGTCAAAAATAATCTCTAATGAGGTTTCTTTGGACCAAGGACACGTTCAAACAGTAAAACGTTTTTGAGGGGTTTCACGTGTATGTGTCTAAGACCCAACGTTGAAGGAGTCTTCGAAGAACCCATCTTAGGCCTTGTGTGGGAGTGTGCACGTCTCCTGTTCCTCTCCGGCTTCCTTCTCCATCGGCGAGGTCTACCCACCCACCGTCCAAAGTATTTGTTTCCTTGAATGTGCCGAACAGAACCCACCGGCATCAGTGCGTAGGTCAGGAGTTCTGGTGTGAAGACAAAGTTCCGATCTAGGAGCCTCGTCGAAGACCGTCATCCCCTCCGTTCGTCCTAGGTTCCTGCCCCTCACTCACCCACACTCTCAAAGGTCGAAAACCCAGTTACCGGACAGTCTGTTAACTGTTTTTAATGGGATTTCAGTCCGGTCAAAAAATACTGATGTAGTAGTGACGAGTCTCTACAAATACCAAAAATGACGACAAAAACGAAAAGTCCATGTATAATAAAATCGAATAATCGGTTGATTAAACAACTAATGACCTAATCACACATCACTACGTATACGAATCTAAATATGATATTAAAAGATTTTGATCTAAAATTTTACGTAAAACCCATCTGTATTTTACTAATATGACAGTAACAATTTTGTCTTTATACACATTGGACGTGACGGAACGGACATTTGAAATGACTACTACATCGACCATGTATACATACTTAAATTCATTAAACATTTATCTTAATTCCATTCACGTTTTATTAATGATCCAAGAAAATTTCCATCATCCGTTACTGAAATATTATAATTGAGTACAAGAGAAATCTTTATTTATTATTTGTTAATATAAAGAGAGTCAAGAAAATAATGTATCTTTAAATGAAATTTAGTCCCATAATAAATCAGAAAAATCATGAGGGTTGAGTGTATAATTGGAAAGAGTGTTACCTCCTTAAAGTCTTACTGGGAGCCTTTTCGACACTTTGTAACATAGTCAAACCTTTCGACCATGGTCAAATCTTTCATGGTCAAACCTTTAAAATTACTTTTAAAATACCTTTAAAAAAGACATAAAGTTAAAGTTTAAGACAAGGAAACCTTGAATTACAAAATACTAAACGTATCATTGTTATCCTTTCCGGACGATCATCCACGAAGGATAACTTTGGACTCATTAAAATGATCTTACTTTCCCTGGAGATCTGACAGAGGATAATAGTCTTTGACTATTCATTAAAAATCTCAATTCTTATTGTCCCTCTGTCTTTCTACTTTCTTAAGTTACAAATTCGTTCTTTCTAGTTTCGAATTTCGGAAGTTACGTCTCCCCACTACACTAGACTGGGGTTTTCCACTGTAGATCGGTCGGATGGTATCCTCCACTTTCTCCCCTTCCCACCTGTGTCACTTGCTAAAAACTTGTTTGTCGGGGGTTCGGATCAAGTCTACCCCACACAAACCTAATTCTCTTACACTTTACACCCTTAACTGGAACCGTCGAACCTACTAAAAAAAAAAAAAACCTACTTAAAAATGAACTAGTAAGAAAATAATGTGACGACCCAAGCTAAACGATTGTGAAGTAAATCCTAGAAAGTAAATCAAATCTTCTGACCAGACACTGAACGAAAATGTCACACACGAACACATGAACAAATTAAAACTATAGGTGTAATACGATCAAAACAAACTTAACCTACCGAAGGGTAGACAAAACTCCAAAACCTTGTTAAACATTTCTTCAATCGATTTCAGATCCATACATTTTATCCATAATAAATAAGACCTTGAAAACCAACTTGAACGAGTCATTAGAGACCCGAACCCCGTAAAAAGGTCCATATAATAATTGGTGACAATGTTAGACACTGGCAACTAGAGAAGTCCAAGACAAACAACTCGGTTCAAATCAAAAATATCAAAATTGAACTAACTATGTTCGTTAATAAACCCCGATCAAAAATATAGGAAAAACAATACAAATACACAAGGAAGAAAGAGAATTAGTAAGAACAAAGTCCAAACAGTCAGAACCACGGAAATTTTTTTTTCTTTGATGAAAACCAAAATAACTGAGTGATCAAGACTCTCTCCAACGAAATCTTGTCTGTCCTTCAAACTAACAAAAGACTAAAATGGAAATAGCAAAAGAAGGGTGATGTAGGAGATCCAGATAAAAACGACGACAAAAGTATCGAAGAATCTAACATTCGAATGAAAGTCTGAAAGGACAAAAGATTATTTACGTAAATTCTGATGTGTAAAGGGACTTATCACTTCTAAAATTCAGTTCACGAAAGTGACGATATATCAAATTTTTATCAAGAGTTGAAGATGAATAAAAGGTGAATTAGATACTTATAAATATTCAAACAATAAGTTTAAGGTCACCATTACTACGAAATAGAAAGACAATTAAGGATTAAAGTATTTGTCTCGAATATACAAACGTTCAATTTTTTTTAAAAAAAACTCTAAAGGAGAGTCCGGAGTCAATGCCAGTAATGTAACACTTAGAAGGTATACTCGAACTTTTATTATACATAAGAATAACCCATGTTTCAGGAAACACTCAGATTAACAAATTTTACTTTCGGTTTCGGAACCCGGACCTCCGTCTTATCCCTTCTCCTCATAAGAAGAGCCCAGTGATGATCTTAAGTCAGTCACACCTCCGGAGGGTCACTACATGAACTCCCCTGGATCAGAGTTCCTAGAGGGCCAGACGAGACGTTCGGTCACGACGACCGTAGACGTCTCCTTCACCCCTTCAACGAGGTAAGTCTCCTAAAATGTTCTGGTCCACTGTATTTATGTTTTGAAAGACACCTTTATTTGAAGGGAAGGTGGAACTGACTTCGCTTGAGGAAACGGTCACCGACCGTTCGCCAGGGTAGTTATCTATTAGGTTATGATGATAACCGGTTGAATAGACACTTCTTGACTCACGAGTTTACCATCAAACTCCTGCATTCACTTATTACAGACGTTTCTGTCTAACATACTTTCAGTTACCCACTTAAACCCAGGACGGAAGAAATCTTCGATTTCGTACTTCACCTACAAGTGTAGAAGTAAGTCGCACACTGTGGTCCGATTTTCATCCCACTCCGTTGACTTCGTGAACAGGTCCCGTGGTTTATGTAGTGTTTTAAGTCGGTAACTCTATTGTAAAATTACATTATAAAAATTTTAGTTTTAATTACCTTTTTTAGGTACTTGTCTTAGAGTTTGCAATTTCTTTCTTTCCTAAACTGAGACGTCAACTAAGTGGAGTGTGCGACTAGGGTCGATATCGATACTCTTCCAGCCACCAATTCACTACAGTCTTCTCTGTCCGTTATATTCCAGCAATAGAACCCTAGAACCTCACCTTTTGTACCACAGTCGATGTGTCAAGATCCGAACTTAAGACTGACACACACACGAATCAGTGAGTCAGCACAGGCTGAGACGGTGGCATACCTGATATCGGGCGGTCCGAAGAGACAGGTACCCCTAAGAGGTCCGTTCTTATGACCTCACCCAACGGTACGGTAAGAGGTCCCCTAGAAGGGGTTTGGTCTCTAGCTTGGGTCCAGGAGGACGTAACGTCCGCCTAAGAAATGGTCGACTCGGTGTTCCTTTCGGGTTTAAGACTGACATACTGAAATTTATTCAATGAATTGGATAATCGACCAAAGAAGCGGACATTACCCCTTAGATTATTGTCCTTAGGGTATTCCGAAAATATTACTGATTTGTTCTATCGTGTTTTACGAATACGGACTGGGTGTTCCCGTCTAGGTCCAAAACAACTCAGACTCCAATATATTAAACCCTCTTTAAGAAATTCTTTTTATGATTTTTTAATCGTTACGTTTCAACCGTGCCATTACTTATGAATTCTCACTCTTTTAGTCACTATATATTGTTTGAAAAATTTTCGTGTTGGGGGCGGTGTTATTAAAAATTTTTCAATCAACGGTGAGTGTAGTGACACTGAAGGGACCACCACGTCTGCCATTTCACAGACAGAGGGTAACTTTTCTAGTAGTCGTACAACAAAAGAGAGTGTAGTAAAATCAAATCTTTGCACAGAGGCTTGAAATATTGAGTCGTGACTATTACAGTACAGGTAAGAACTTCACACAAAGTATACACTCGACATTATAAACTTCTTACAAGGTGTCCGGCCACAGACCCGTACGTACAGCGTACAACGAAGAAAAGTGACCGGCGTGTCATTGATCATTGAACCCCTCGGTCGTTTCACTCTTTCGAGACCTACGACGTCTGTCTGTCCAAGGTCCCGACGGGACAGGTGTGTTACCGAGGACACGTGTTATGTGAAGTGGTGGTACACGCCCTTAGAACCACTCTGACTTGTTAATGAGTTGTCGATCAAGCAATTGTGATGACTGAATAATGTTGGAGAAGCGTAAACTTAGAATCAAAAGGGAAAAGTCTTTTGTTTTTTTGGAATTTGTCGACATAACGACAGTAAATGTATAGTATTTAAAGTGAGCTTTCATATGTCTACTAATAATCGTTTAAATTTCTTAATGTGTTATTGGTGTTAGGTTGAATCCAGTAAAGGTCGTGGGGGTTTTATAAGGAGTACGAGTAAACAAACGGAGTGAGGGTCAAGATGGAAGTCGAGGTCCGTTGATGTTTAGATGAAAGGTAGAGGTACTTAAAAGGGAAGGACCTGTAAAATATATCTATCTTAGTGGAATCACCGAAATTTCCAGGAAGGACATGGACAGAATGGGAGGCAATCAAGACTCGAGAGACCAGGAATGGGAGGTCGTGAGTGTCCCGTGGAGGGAGAGACTTATAACGATAGACATCGTGGGTTTGGAAAGGAGGTACCGTAGACAGAATTCAAGAACGTTAAACAGAAGGACGGGAAATCGTCAAAGTAGACAAGGAGTGACTGACAGATTAAATTTCGTCATGAACACGATCCGTGAGACTGCGTCGTGGACGGGGGACGTAAAGATTAGATCGACCTCTCAATTGAGTATCAATATACGTCCGCGATTCACGATACCTTACCAAACCTCATTATCGTACAAAACTCCTGAATTTTCAATCAGCGAGTCAGTGTAGGTTGAGACGCTGGGGTGCCTGACATCGGGCGGTTCGAGGAGACAGGTACCTTAAGAGGTCCGTTCTTATAACCTCACCCATCGGTAACGGAAAAGGTCCCCTAGAAGAACTGGGTCCCTAACTTGGGTGCAGGGAACGTGGAGGACGTAACGTCCGCCTAAAGAAACGGTGACTCGGTGGTCCCCTAGGAGAAAACTTCTGAAATCCACAGTCGTTTGAACTAAATCGAATTTGAAGTCCCCAGAAGTGAACGTATTAGGGAAGGGTTCAGGGGACACCCCCCGTTCGGGATCACTACGTAAGTGAACCACTATACAAAGAATTATAGATTTTATAAAATTGACCTTAGTCAATTCTGGTGACAGTGAAAGGATAGGTTAGTGGGAAGACAGTATACAAGGGAACACAGTCCATCGACTCACCGGTACCGGTAAAAGTTTTAGGTTGCTTTTGTCAACTTTTATGTAAATCAAAACCAAATCACCCTATTAACATACACCGAGTGGTAGTAAAGGTTTATAATAATTTATAGTAATCGGTGTGGAAACATCCTTACTGAAGGTTCTTATGATAGGGGAAGACAACACTGTTTTCACGTCCTGGTCTCTAACGTAACTTAATACTTACGAGGGACGTCACGGTTTACTGGGCACATACACCGATCATTTTTTCTTTACTACGAACCTTAGTTACCTGAGTCTTCGATCAGACGCTTGATACGAAGGTTGACAATTGTCGAGTCCATACTTTTTGTGACCTATTTTTGAAAAGGTTTAAATTCTTGTTAGTATTGTTAAAAGTACTGTGATGGTTATCACTTAACATTATGAAGTTCTGAAAAGATTTGATAATTACTATATATTTTTGTTTAATTACACGATCTTTCTTCTGTTAATAGAAAAGATAAACGAGGTCTCTTTTATAATGTTTTAACAACAGGGTATTCTTCCGTTGACTTCCCTTACATCGGGGTTTTTTGGACATCTTCTCATAATGTCACTATATCGTCTCTAAACTCGTCAGACACGAGTTTTACTTGCAAAAGAGAAGAGGTAAAGGGAGGTTTATTTTAAGAAAAAAAAGGGGAGGGGTAGGGGTCGAGATGACTCCATATTAATTGACTGTTTATTTTTCACATATATAAATTGAACTTGTTTCATTTCTAAACTATAGACATATGTAACACTTATTATTGGTGTTAGTTTAACTAATTGTGTAAGTAATGAAGTATTTCAATGGAAAAAAACCACACCAATCAGGTCAATTCTTGATGAGAATCGTTTTAAAGTTCATGATGATTGATATCAGTGGTGTGACATGTAATCTAGTCTTGAATAAGTATAATATTGACTTTCATTAAGGACTGCTTGTAGAGGGGTAAAAGGGGTAGAGGGTCAGGGACCTTTGATGACAAGATGAGACCAAGACACCTAAATTGGAAAAATCTAAGGCATATAATTACTCTAGTATATCATAAACAGAAAGAGACTGTAAAGTAAATCGTATTACAAGAGAGACAAATAGATATAACAGGTATACCGTCTTAAAGGAAGATAAAATATCCACTGATTATCGGGTAATACTTGTATACATACAGTAGATATATATTAAAAGAAACAGGCCAGTAGGGAACCTGAGGAACTTAAGAAAGGTATAGATCCGATGACTTCTTTTCCCTTGGGAACATGTGACGACCACCCTCACATTTAACCATGTCGGTAATATCTTTAGTCATGCTCAAAGGAGTTTTTTAATTTTATCTTAATGGTGTCTAGGTCGTTAGGGTAATCATCTATTTATAGGTTTTCTTTACTTTACTCATAGAGTTTTTGTATAGACGTGAATGAACAAATAATGTTGTAATAAGTGTCAAGTCAAGTCAAGTCAGCGAGTCAGCACAGGCTGAGAAACGCTGGGGTACTTAGCGTCGTACGGTCCGGAGGGACAGGTAGTGGTTGAGGGTCTCAAGTGAGTCTAAGTTCAGGAAACTCAGTCACTACGGTAGGTCGGTAGAGTAGGAACTAACAGGGGAAGCGGGGGACGGGGGTTAGGGAGGGTCGTAGTCAGAAAAGGTTACTCAGTTGAGAAGCGTACTCCACCGGTTTCATGACCGCGAAGTCGAAATCGTAGTAAGGAAGGTTTCTTTAGGGTCCCGACTAGAGGAAGTCTTACCTGACCAACCTAGAGGAACGTCAGGCTCCCCGAGCGTTCTCAGAAGAGGTTGTGGTGTCAAGTTTTCGTAGTTAAGAAGCCGCGAGTCGGAAGAAGTGTCAAGTTGAGAGTGTAGGTATGTACTGGTGTCCTTTTTGGTATCGGAACTGATCTGCCTGAAATCAGCCGTTTCATTACAGAGACGGAAAAAAAAAAAATTTAGTTTAATAATTAAATTAAAATAAAATAAAATAAATGACAGAAAAAAAAAAATCAAAAAATAAAAAATTTAAAATTTTAGAAATTAAGAATGTACGCAAGGGTTTGTACTTGGGGGGAGGGTGGAGGGAGGGGTATTGTAGAGAGACCCAGTAGGGGTACGTGGTCGGGGTTCGTACGACATAGGACACAGTCTGTATCTGACCGCTAAGTTAAGAATGTACTATCATATGTACAATCTTACGGTAAGAGGGTTTAGTAGGGTGGGAGAGGGAGAGGGAGACTCAGGTTTTCAGGCAATATGTGTAGACACAGAAAAAAGGAAAGAACGTATGACCCAGCAGTAACGGTAGAAGGATTTAAGGTATATATACACAATCATATGACATAACCACAAAAAGAAAGACCGAATGAAGTGAGACATATTAACCGAGGTCAAAGTAGGTAGAGTAGTCTTGACTAAGTTTACTTAAGAAAAATTGCCGACTCATTATGAGGTAACACATATACATGGTGTCGAAAGAATAGGTAAGTAGACGACTACCTGTAGATCCAACAAAGGTACAGGACCGATAATTTTGTCACGACGCTACTTGTAACCCCATGTACACAGAGAAAGTTAAGACCAAAGGAGCCACACATACGGGTCGTCACCCTAACGACCCAGTATTCCATCAAGATAAACGTTAAAAAATTCCTTAGAGGTGTGACAAGAGGTATCACCGACATGATCAAACGTAAGGGTGGTTGTCACATCCTCCCAAGGGAAAAGAGGTGTGGGAGAGGTCGTAAATAACGAACGTCTAAAAACCTAGCGTCGGTAAGACTGACCACACTTCACCATGGAGTAACACCAAAACTAAACGTAAAGAGATTATTACTCACTACAACTCGTAGAAAAGTACACAAACAATCGGTAGGCATACAGAAGAAACCTCTTTACAGATAAATCAAGAAACCGGGTAAAAAACTAACCCAGCAAATAAAAAGACCTTAACTCGACGTATTCAACGAACATATAAAAACTCTAACAGAGACGAAAACTTATACGATAGATCCAACCAGAGTAACCCTCATGATCGTTTATGATCGTTTAAAGGAAGATCCTGAGTCCATGATTCATTTAATGAAGGGTACGCCTGAATGACAAATTACACAGTGAGAGTCACTTCTCGTACCATAAACCTTTACGTCTGCGAGTAATTGTGTATACTTATTTGGAATTGACTACTGTCAAAAACGATAGTATCTTTGAATGTAAAAAAAGTTATTACTTTCCTCTGTCAGTAGTCCACTCTAAACGCTGAACAACGTAACAAACGGTTAATTAAGTAATTGAGTTCGGAGAACGTCTAAATCGTTTATTTTTACTCCGTACGGGTCAATTTAGACTTAATGTCAATTCATTATTTATTAAATCATATTCATACAGGGTTTATAAGAACCTTTTTTATTACACACTGGGTACGTTATAAACCCGGTACGACGACGACGATTCAGCGAAGTCAGTACAGGCTGAGAGACGTTCGGGTATTCTGCCGTCGGGTGGTCCGAGGGACAGGGACCCTAAGAGGTCCGTTCTTGTACTCACCCAACGGTAAAGGAAGAGGTCACGTACTCTCACTTTTCACTTTCACTTCAGCGAGTCAGCACAGGCTGAGAAGCGCTGGGGTACCTGACGTCGGATGGTCCGAGGAGGTAGGTACCCTAAAAGTTCCGTTCTCATGACCTCACCCCACGGTAGCGGAAGATAAACCCGGTATGAATATGATTTTTTCCCGAAGGACTATCGAGCTAACCATTTCTTAGGCGGACGTTACGTCCTTTAGGCCTAAACTAAGGACCCAGCCCTTCTAGGCGATCTCTTCCCTATCCGATGGGTGAGGTGATAAGGACCCGAAGAGACACCGAGTCGACCATTTCTTAGGCGGACGTTTCGTCCTCTGGACCCAAACTGGGGACCCAACCTTCTCGGGGATCTCTTCCTTTTCCGATGGGTCACGTCATATGACCGGACCTCTTAACGTACCTCACATATCAGGTACCCCAGCGTCTCTCAGCCTGTGGTGACTCGCTTAAAGTGATATGATTTTTTTTTAATACAACAAATAGACTCTTAGTATAAATTGACCCGTAGGACACAAAACAGCTCGTTGACGCAACATTCCTTCGATACGCTTTCAACCTGATCTGAGGAAAATCTACCAAACACAAACAAAAATGTTTGTTTTACAAAGGTTCAGTTTGTACTCGAGAGGGTTAGTGCCCCTTCTGATTCTTGAAAGTGGAGTAAGTCAATTTGGGCGCGAAGTTTCTTCTTCGGTGAACCCGACACCGTTTCTGACAGGGTTTCTCGAGACCCACCCAGTGGCAAAATCACTTGGCGTTTGGAGACCCCGGACCCTGCTGGTGTCGGGTTGCGGCATTCGGTTGACTCTCCACCGCGGAGCCACCTGGGCGAAGAGAGGGAGGAGAGACGAGTCGGGTGCTCCCTTTGAAGGTCTCTCGGGGGCGGAGAGGGGTCTACCGGTACCGAGAAGAGGCGAGTGGGGTACGGAGGGGCGGAGCGCCCGACGTTGCCTCGTCTGCCGGGGATCCCGTGGCTCCTGGGTCTAAATGAGCGCTCAAAACTTTAGTCGGGCGTTCCACGTTCCCCCGGCCGGCGGAAGTAAGGTCTTTCCAGAAGGCGCCGTTCCTCCGGCCGGCTCGTGGGCGCCACGGGGAGCTTTGGGCCCTACGCCTCCCGCCGAGGGAGCGCGAAATAAAGGTGGGGCGGGAGTGGGCGAAAAGTTTAAAACCAGCCTCCTCTCTTTTGTCGGAGCGCGGCCCCACGCGCGCTTCTGCTCGGCTCCCCTCTGCCTGTGTGGGAGGGCAGTCGGGAGGGGCGCGACGCGCCGCGGTCCTCCGCCCCCGAGCCGCTCCGACGCGGCTGCCTCTTGCGGCCGAGGGTCGCCGCTCCGCGGCCACTACCGGCCAACTGACCTCGCCCTCGCGTCGCGGGCCGCCCTACTACGAGGCCTCCCCGGGGACCGGGACCGCGCGCGCCGACGACGGCTGGGGGCCTTGGGTTCCGGCCCGCGTGGGCGCCGGCGGCTACGGGGTCCATTCGGGCTCGGGCCCCGCTCCCTCCGCTGGCCTTTTGAAACGCACCCCGTTGAAGCCGCCCGCGCTTTCGGGCCGCCTCGCTGTACGGAACGCAAAACGACCGGGCAGGCGGGTCGGGGCGCGCGGCCTCCTGGGCGGCCGTTCACCAGCGGGCCCGACGCCTGCGCCCGGCCCACAGGTGGTGGCCCCAGTGGGGGCCCTCGGGTCCCGCCGCCCCTGCACGCGGCCGCGTAGTGGAGCCAATTCGACCCCACGTCCCTGGCACTCCGACGCCGGGTCCCGACCCCCGTCGTGTTTATGGGGCCCTCCGTCAAACAGGCGCAGGTCTGACGACAGACCTCATTCAAAAGTCTCGGCAAGACGACAGCCGAGCTAGTAGCCACGGCTTCCCCCGATTCCTTTGCCATTCCGCTCGACCTCACGACGGGGCTCACTCGTGACACCATCCTTTCGCTTTACAGGTAGGACTTTTGGTCGTCGTGGAGGGAAAGCTTCTCCCTTCTTTTTGAGCGCAAAACAAGGCTCTGAGCTCTCTGCCCACTTAGTACTCACACACGACCACTCATTGTCAACCGGACTGTGCCGACATACACCAAACACACCTTGGCAGAGAACCTCCTCCTCCCCCCTCACCTGCACGGGTTTTCTCCGTTCCTTCCGCCCCTCTGTCACGACCACCATTGACCCTAACGGCGCCTCGGCCTGTCCTCGAGTCCACGGGCTTGAGGCTCGGACTACCCCTTTCTGTCTGAAAACTTTAGCTCGGAAGGTCCATACACGCCAACCCCTCGAGCACCAAACTCAAACTCAAGGATCGTGGCGGAGCGGTGGAGTATTTAGTCAAAGTCTAACAATTCCTCTTTTTCTACACAAAGGGGGAAGTCAACACGTGACACTTTCTTTTCGCCTTTCACTACAGCAATGGTAAAAGAACAGTGAAAGTGACGACAAGTCAAAAAAGAAAAAAGAAAAGGAGAGGTTCGGAGAGTCCCGAACCTTACTACCCTTTTTTTAGAAATTTGCGCAAAAATTTATGGAAGGGACTTTCAAACTTTGTCTTACTCCTTCCTGTAAAACAAGGAATATTGATCCTTTCCCCGTTTCTACACTTTACCATCTGAATTAACCTCTCTCCGAAAAAAAAAAGTAAAACACTTTAAACACAGAATCATATTTACAACACAAACGTTCGGAGAACTACCTTCACTTTCTCCTCTCACTTCTTCAACCGAATTTCGAGTTGTAAGTCTTTTGTTTCTAGTACCGTAGACCAGGGTAGTGAAGTACCCTTTATCTACCCCTTTGTCACCTTTGTCACAGTCTGAAATAAAAAAACCCGAGGTTTTAGTGACGTCTACCACTGACGTCGGTACTTTAATTTTCTGCGAATGAGGAGCCTTCTTTTCAATACTGGTTGGATCTCTCGTATAACTTTTCGTCTCTATAATGAAACGGTTGATTCCATGCAGATCAGTTCCGATACCAAAAAGGTCATCAGTTCATACCTACACTCTCAACCTGACACTCCTTCCGACTCGCGGCTTCTTAACTACGAAAACTTCACACCACAACCTCTTCTGAGAACTCTCAGGGAACCTGACGTTCCTCTAGGTTGGTCAGGTAAGACTTCCTCTAGTCGGGACCCTAAAGAAACCTTCCTTACTACGACTCCGACTTTGAGGTCATGAAACCGGGGGAGTACGCTTCTCAACTGAGTAACCTTTTCTGAGACTACGACCCTCCCTAACCCCCGTCCTCCGCTTCACCTGCTGTCTCCTACTCTACCGACCTACCGTAGTGACTGAGCTACCTGAACTTAGACTCACTTGAGACCCTCAACCACTATCTGTCCCTCCGGACCGCACGACGCTAAGTACCCCAGTGTCTCAGCCTGTGCTGACTCGTTGACTTGACTTGACTTGACTATTTACAACACCTTGTTGTCTGACCAAGGTTTATCCTTTTCCTCATGCAGTTCCGACATATAACAGCGGAACGAATAAATTGAAGATACGTCTTATGTAGTACTCTTTGCGACCCGACCTTCTTCGTGTTCGACCTTAGTTCTAACGACCCTCTTTATGGTTATTGGAGTCTATACGTCTACCGTGGTGGGAATACCATCTTTCACTTCTCCTTGAGTTTTCGGAGAACTACTTTCACTTTCTCCTCTCACATTTTCAACCGAATTTCGAGTTGTAAGTCTTTTGCTTCTAGTACCGTAGACCAGGGTAGTGAGGTACCCTTTATCTACCCCTTTGTCACCTTTGTCACAGTCTGAAATAAAAACCCCCGAGGTTTTAGTGACGTCTACCACGATGTCGGTACTTTAATTTTCTGTGAATGAGGAACCTTCTTTTCAACTAGTTGGATCTGTCGTATAACTTTTCGTCTCTGTAATGAAACGGTTGTTTCCAGTCAGATCAGTTCCGATACCAAAAAGGACACCAGTACATACCTACACTCTCAACCGGACACTTCTTTCGACTCACGGCTTCTTAACTACGAAAACTTCACACCACAACCTCTTCTGAGAACTCTCAGGGAACCTGACGTTCCTCTAGGTCGATCAGGTAGGATTTCCTCTAGTCAGGAACCACAAGTAACCTTCCTGACTACGACTTCGACTTTGAGGTTATGAAACCGGTGGAGTACGGCTCTCAACTGAGTAACCTTTCTGAGACTACGACCCTCCCTAACCCCCGTCCTCTTCTTCCCCTGCTGTCTCCTACTCTACCGACCTACCGTAGTGGCTGAGCTACCGATACTCAAACTCACTTGAAACCCTCAACCACTACCTGTCCCTCCGCACCGCACGACATTAAGTACCCCATTGTTTCCCAACCTGTGTTGACTCGTTGACTTGACTTGACTATTTACAACATGAAATGTCATTTTTTATATGGTTTATCATTTCGTTGGGTTATGTTCCTGGCGGGGGGAAGTGATATTTGGTAAATCTAAATTTACTGAACTCAGTCAAAAGACAATTTAGGTAAATTGTAAAACTCATCTTTCAAATACCCAGGAGTCTGACCGACGAGAAAGAGTCTAACAGTTGAGATTCGACAAAAAGAGGTACAAAGGGTCGACTACGATAGGATCCTCGCGGTAACGTACGGGGTCGTCCTTAATACGCGAGAAAATTTCTCCAACTTTTGCTATGGCACCCTGAATGAACCGAATTAATATCCTCTTGAGACCAATCGTGAAACGAAGATACATTAGTAGACTTCTTCGGAATACAAACTGACAAAGATTAAACGTCTAAAAATTCAGAAGTGACACGACAATTCAGTTAAACGACTTGAAGTCTTTACCTTTACGAAGGTAACAAAAAGAACAGATTAAGTTCTGGGGGTTTCTTAATTTCTCTTCAAAACTCACATGAAGAAATATACGAGAAGCTGTAACATGGCATTTTCTTGACTGTCTTTATAGGACCGACGGAACCTCAAAATCAATCCCGATGATTTGGTAAAAGACATTTAGTTTAATTGACTAACACTTCCTGTAGAAAGTAAGATTCTAGAGTGACAAAACACTAACGGGGTAAACTATACTTTTCAGGACACTGATTTCTGTTCGTAATAAAGAGAAATATAGAACAATATTTGTAAGTCTAGGGATCTCGGAGACTTTCGTCGTCCCTTTTTTTTTTTTTTTTCACTACATACACTGGACTGTCGAGTATTTTAGGATCGAACGTTCCTGAACAGTAATTATCATAGAGTTCATTCGTAAGGACTAATATAAACCGGAAAAGACTTTCATACTTACACGGAATGTCCTCGTAAACCACTAAAACTTTTTATCTGTCAACTATACAAAGTGTACCATCCACTCATTAACGTTCATAAACCGCCCATCTTTCTTTCAAACAGTTGTACTCATACAAATCATATCGACTTAACGAAAAATTTCCTGTGTAAATCAGACTCCGTACTCTCGTCTCGTGCGACACAACGGAAACCGACCCGTATCGGATCGTAGGCGTCAGTACAAGTCCCCAGCCCCCCGTCACCCTCCCCGAGGGTGTGGAGACGAACAGAGGACGCGACACCGACTCACCAACAGCCCCGTCAGGTGTCGAGGGCGACCGGAAGGACAAGACCTCCTGTGTCGAAACTCACTAGTACGACGGACTACTTAATTAGTGACTTGTCTTTCGAGGACCGAATAACAAGGAAGGAATTAAACCCAGAAGACGATGAATCAACTTCTCTAAGGGACTACACTAAAGTTCGGTGGCCGTGACATACACCCAGAGATGTCTTCGATGTAAATTTTAAAATTTTTTAGTTCACATGAAACGTCTCTTCAATTCATAACGGACCCGAAGGGGGGGGGGGGCGGGGGTTGGGGATCTTTGTTTCGTATTTGTACAAGGTTGAGTCAACACAGGTCGAGAAACATCTGGGGTACCTGACATCGGATGATCCGAGGAGACAGGTACCTTAAGAGTTCCGTTCTTATGACCTCACCCATCGGTAAGGGAAGAGGTCCCTTAGAAGGGCTAGGGCCCTAGTTTGGGACCAGACGCCCGTCTAAGAAATGGTAGACTCCGTGGTCCCTTCGGAAATTACGGTGGTGGTTTACAGTTAAATCTTCAACAAAAGTAGAAATTATTTGTACAGTAAGAACAAACTATGACAGGATACTAAGAGACAGTACACAAACATTGACCGTTCGATATCAGAAATTAGGACTAAAGTCTCGACAGAGGACCACTAACATGAATGTCACACCTTTTCTGTACCTACGAAACCAAAGTTTCATTAAGATCTGGTTAAACAGACAATTTACAATTTGTAACGATGAAAGGGTCGTGAATCCATAATCACGACAAAAAAAAAATTAAAAACATAAAATGATAAATAACGTTCAATTGTCCTAAGACAAAATATCGTTCAAGATTCAACCTTTTAGTAAAACATCGAACTGTCTATTTATAAGTTACAAACAACTTACGTCAGGAATACTTTGACGTCATCTTTTGGTCTCCGATTTATAACCAACTAGTCATCGACACAGTTGCTTTACACAAATGAAGTATCTTATTTTTACTCGTCGATTAAAGCAACCACAATTCGTTAACCTTGCAAACTGCCAGTTGGGCCGGGACGACGGTGAATCGAGGACTGGAATCGGTTCAGTAAGTCGGATGAACTCGGACAAAGTGAGGGAAAAGTTTTGTTCTAAACAGATTCACCGGAGTTTTCGGAAAAAGTAGAGAGTTTAACGGTAAAATAATAAAAATGGTGTCCAACATTTATGTGACAACTTATTTTATAACAGTCACAGTCTTACAGCATCACCAACTTTTAGGAGAAAATACTAGAATCCGTCAGTCATTTCACCGTCAAAATTGATTACTAAAATTATTGACAAAAGGGGAAATTTTTCTTTGACCTTAAATAAACTGTACCCCACTCGTACCGTATTATCATAATCCTTAATACTAAACAGCACAAGATTATGAATTAACAGTAACGATCACTAAAGTAGACACTTTACAACAAAAAGTTCTGTTAGATCGAAATCTTGGGATTTTGGTAATATACTATCTGTAGAACCGGATTGGATGTCCGATATTTGGTCATCTATAATTATTATTTTATCGTAATAGACTCGACATAAGCTCTTCATAGACTAAAAACTAGGGTAAGTTGAACGGTGCCATAATTAAAAGGACCAAAAATTTTGTTTACGGTCGAGAAAAAAAAGACTCGATACACAAATCTGACGTACCACACCCTAGGTCGTGGGTCTACAAAATGACTTGAAAGAAGTGACCGTACGGAAAATTCTTTGTCATGACATTTCACACCCCCAGTCAATTCTCCACGGAAAAGGTTCCTGGATACCTTCTATGATGACAGATCAGAATCAGAATCTTAACCCAAAGGGAACTCGACTAAACCCCAAACAATACGTCTGTCACTTCATATGTCGGTCCCCACAAGTGAGATACGAAACCGACGGTCCTTCGGAACTCAGTCTAAAAGTTAGGTGGAAGATTGTCTACCCTTTCTGGAATACTGCACGGAAAATACATAAATGGTACGAGTAAATGATATGAGCCTCTCCAAAGTAGTAGAGACGGAAGTAAAAAGGGAGGTAAGTATAGAAGTGGGTAAAAAGACATTAATATCAAATTACCCCCTTTTCACCATGTATTTCTTCCGAAATAATTTAATTTTTTTAGTCGAGAAACCACAAAATTTGTTTATACAAGTTTCCGAAGGGATTACCGAGTCACCTACTTCTTAGGTGGACGTAACGTCCTCTGCATCTGTTAGGGACCTAAACTAGGGTGTCCAAACTAGGGATCCTACCCTTCTAGGGGACCCCCTCTTTTACCGTTGGGTGAGGTCATAAGAACGGACCCTCTAGGGTACCTGTCTCTTCGGACCACCCGATGTCAGGTTTCCCAGCGTTTCTCAGTCTGGGCTGACTCGCTGATTCGTGTCGTGCAAATACTGTCTTCACACCGTCCAGTCAGACGACACGTCAGGGGAACCTCGAAGTGGGTATCTTACACGTGGCGTGTATACCTAACATAACATGACTCAACGGAATTCCTAGATGAAAGCTACGGTACCAAGAGAAAAAACAAAACTTTATATTAACTGTTCACACTAACAGAGAATTTCCGTTACCATGACTCCAACAACTGCGATCAGAGTGGAAAAACGAAGAATGATGGGAATGGACAGGATTTAGAAGGATCGAGGAGGAATGGAGGTGATCGGAGTGGACCTACTTTTTATCTCAAACCCAGTTGAGAAATAAGACTCAAAGGATAAATTGAATATTTACTACGGTAAACTAAAATATGGCAAAAATGGAATCAAACGTCCTTGTCTTTCGCACGTCAGGTCCGTAAACAAGTAGTCGAAAAACCCCCTGTCAATCTCGAGATAGATCCCAAGTAGTCGAGCTACGACTACTCTTCACTACACACTTTGGACGTGACAGTTGTCTCAGGTAACTTCTCTGAAGGGACTTATCTAAACTCCCGGCCTTTATCCCTTGTCACCTTTCTCTCCGTTCTTTACCTCGTTCTCAACTTTAGCGCTATCGGACACGCGTCTTAGTTCTTCACTGTACTTTGTAACTTGGAGTATGGTTCTTTGACTACCTACGTGTCAAAATAACAACGTTTGAATTCCCGCCTTTTTCAGAAGTTCTAACTGGTCCCAGTGTGGTACTCAGACCGAAGACGGGCTCCAAGAATAATGGACTAACTCATTCTACCAAACCAAGTATTTTGACGACACATGTGTCCACCATTAAAATCATATAAATTGAGGTGACCCTTGAGAGTCAATAAAACAACAACATCCTGACAAAAATATGACTTACACGACGAATTTAATGTAAAGACTCTGACTTCCTACTTAAGTGATTAGAATTTCGGGAATCCGTACTGTCATTTTTATTTACGGGACTCGGACTAACCTCCTTTCTTCAATATTTAAAAGAACTGTTTAGGAACAATAAAAAGATTGACACATAAATAAACACACACATACACAAGTACACACCGACAGAGAAACACAGTTTATAAAACAAACAAAACCATACTCAAAGTGATCATCGAGTCAAGTCAACGAATCAGTGGAGACTTAGAAACGCTGGGATACCTGACGTTGTGCGGTCCGGAGGGACAGGTAGTGGTTGAGGACCTCAAATAAGTTTGAGTACAGGTAACTCAGCCACTACGGTAGGTTGGTAGAGTGGGAGACAGTAGGGGAAGAGGAGGACGGGGCTTAGGGAGGGTCGTAGTCTCAGAAAAGGTCACTCAGTTGAGAACCGTACTCCACCGGTTTTATAACCTCAAAGTCGAAGTGGTAGTCAGGAAGGTCACTTATAAGTCCTGACTAAAAGGAACCCTACCTGACCAACATAGAGGGACATCAGGTTCCCTGAGAGTTCTCAGAAGAGGTTGTGGTGTGAAGTTTTCGTAGTTAAGAAGCCGTGAGTCGAAAGAAATATCAGGTTGAGAGTGTAGGTATGTACTGATGACCTTTTTGGTATCGAAACTAATCTACCTTGAAACAACCGTTTCATTACAGAGACGAAAACTTATACGACAGATCCAACCAGTATTGAAAAGAAGGTTCCTCGTCCGCAGAAAATTACAGTACCGACGTCAGTGGTAGACGTCACTAAAACCTCGGGGGGTTTTATTTCTGTCGGGGACAAAAGTGACAAAGGAGTAGATAAAGGGTACTTCACTACCCTGGTCTACGGTACTAGAATCAAAAGACTTACAACTCAAAATTCGATTGAAAAAGTGAGAGAAAGTGAAAGTAGTTCTCCGAGAAATCAAGAAGAAGCGAAAGACGGTACTCCCTTAGACGTCTTTTAGACGTTAGTAGACGCATAGACTCCAATAACTATAAAAAGGGTCGTCAGAACTAATGTCGAACACGAAGTAAGTCGGGTCGTAAAGAGAACTACACGAGATGTATATTCAATGTGTTCGTCCCACTGTCATATGTCGGAACTGCATGAGGACTAAACCTTGGTCAGACAACAAGGTACAGGTCAAGATTGACAACGAAGGACTGGACGTATGTCTAAAGAGTCCTCCGTTCATTCCACCAGACCATAAGAGTAGAGAAATTCTTAAAAGATATCAAACAAAACTAGGTGTATCAGCTTCCGAAACCGTATTAGTTATTTTGTCTTCATTTACAAAAGGACCTTAAGAGAACGAAAAAGTTATTAGGTCACCTACAACCGTTAAACTAGAGACCGAGGAGACGACAAAACTTTGGGTCGAACTTGTGATCATCTACTTACCCTATAAACTTCTCCCCTAAAAATTTTCGACAGCTACTTTTTGACGAAAAAGTCGGTCATTACATCGACTTTATGCTCACACGTAAAAATAATCTCTCTGACTGTCATTACACTGGTATTTGGACTTTAAAACAAAATCTTTTACACACGTTTGTCTTGTCGTATCACGACCGACAGATTCGGGAACGAGCTCCTACAAACAACACCGCAAAATATCAGACTACTGAGTCAAGACATTGAGACGAAACCCTGACAAAGTCTCTTACGTGGTGCATCGTCAAAAGTAAAAAAGTCCGCTTACATACCAAATAAAACTGGAACATTTATGCGAAAACACCCAAACGACAATCGAACAATCCATTCGTTCGAAACATGTATTCGATGTCAACTGGGTCTTTAGTACAAAGTAGAGAGGCCAGCGCCAAAGGTGACGTACGAGACGCTCCGGGTGTAGTCGGTGTTCCCTGAGTATGGAGAAGAACAGCGAACAGGGACACCGGAAATACTGCAAGGAGACCGTTGCAACGGGGGCTAGTGAGAGGGAAAGTGGAAAAACTTCAGAGTAGGAGGTTCCGACTCAAGGTCATGGGTGGGTGGGATGGGGTCAGAAATACGTCAGAGACATCCAGAGACGGTCGTCTTAATTAATGTGAAGGAAAAGCGAGGGTGCCATGGACGGCATGACCTCTTCCCTCACCGTTTGGTGAAGTCACAAGAACGGAACTCTTGGGGCACTTGTCATACTTCTCTGAAGTGAGATTGGACATAATCGTAATCAACCCAAGTATACTAAGCACACCTAAGAGAGTCGGGAATTACCAGTCTTGACAAAGAGGAATAGAGACCGAAGACGGGACAGTGTCATCCATGTATTATTTACGAATAACCCATCTCCTTACTTCCCGACTTACTATGTCTTGATTTATAATATATCCAATGGAAGTACCACGTAAGAGAAGTCTAGACTTGAAGAGTTAAAGGAGAAGGGGTGACTGAGGTCCGTCCCTCTTTGGATTTCACAAGAATAGATGGAGAACACTAAAATGGGAACTTACAACTTCTAACAAAATTCCAATTAGTTTTATTAGAAGTATATAGTATAAATATAATTTCGACACCAAAAGTTCATCTAAGACCAAGTAACAAAAAAAGTCTATACGAAAGTACAGTCCGAAAAATTTCCTGTATTCAGTTGTACGAAATTGCTTTGTATTTAAAACAGTCCTATCGGACCACACACAAAAGAACCGACAAGACATTCGCGCCACCACTAAAACCCACTAAGGAATGTAACCCCTTCCGTCGCGAAAAGAGATGACTACTCCACAAGCATTTACCTTAAGAGTTTTTGGTATAACCAAAAACAAAACACTACACGATAAAACACTAACGGGTTTTAATAATAACAACCATGATTTTCGAAACCTCTTCTTTTACCGTTGGGTGAGATCATAAGAACGGACCTTTTAAGGTACCTGTCTCCTTGGACCTCCCGATGTCAGGTACCCCAGTGTTTCTCAGTCGGTGTTGACTTGTGTAGTCGTGATTTTTGAATTAGTAATTTTGAAATCATTAAATTTTACTATTAGGGGAATTTTAGGTAATATTTTACCCTCAACACCAAGCACGATCCAGACTTTCGAACGTCTTTTCTAGGAACTTTTAATATACCTTCTGTTGCATGGATATGTATTTTCTCTATGTACAAATAAGTGGTAAACCGAATATTCTCAGTTTATAGTCTCTGTTATTTATGACCTTCTTAAGTCTCTTCTTTGTCGTAATCTTTAACTTCTCTACTTTTCTCCACTCTAAAGTCGATTTGAGACTCTCGTCCCCCACTCCTTCTCCAATCGTCTGTATAGATCTCATCCTTCTTTCCCATATTCGTGTCTCTCAACCTGAGAGTCTCCTTGACCCCCAGATCATCCGGGAGACTAGTCCACCGTCCCTCGAAAGAGACACTTCGTACCAGGGACTACACTGAACCTAATCTCAAAATCTACGGTACGATTTTGGAACATCTTTAATGCAAATAATTTAATTTGACATAGTGTTTGACTATAGGACATCAACCTGTAACTAAGGATCCCATAATTATCTATCATATCTTCTTTGTTTAACGGACGAGAAAATTCAGACTTCTTAAGGCCCGATTCGGTATGGTTCTGGTTCAATCTGCACAAGGAAGCGATGTGTGGAAACGACAACCCGTAGCCTTACTAGACTCTCACCCTTCCTTCAACTAGTGTCGGGAGACAATGAGGTGTCGTAAGGCTTATCGAAGAGAGTCTTCTCACCAGAAATCCTGTGTTAAACCCCTTGTGACGTGATTTTTTGACCTAACCCCTACCTCATACAACCTCTTTGTCCACTTTAGGAGGATCAAGGACCGGACGAAGGAGACCGTAGAGATCAGAACCGTGAGACCGAGGTCACATAACCTGGTAAGGCTTTACGATACAAGAAGTCGGAAGAAACGTCGGTCGTGTACTGATGCAAGACCTATCGGGTGTACCGTGTTTGCACATTAAAGACCAGGTGTAGGAATTAATCCTTTGACTAAAGACAAGACAGAAGATGAAAAAAGAGGGAGGGAACCCGACCTTACGTCTACACCTTCCCTACCCGGCCGAGTTGGGACACCTCCGTGTATTGGGAGATCCACTACCACCTTGTTGATCTATCGTCCTTGGACCTAGGGACCTTCCGTAACTACAGGGGAATGGGAGGTGACGGATGGATGGTCTTTTCCTTTGTCAAGACCTCGGGGTACACGGAAAACCAGAGAAACAATGTTGTCGAATCGAACACGGAATAGAACAGGTCACCTTCTCGTCGGGCCGACCTTCCGACACTTACCTCTCTAATTTCGTCTTCTCGCTCTTTTTGCCCCTCTGCTCGGTCTCGGCAATACTCCGCCTACGACGACCTCCGAGTCTTTCGTCATGAGGTCTACGGGTTTCGTAGCAAGGGTCACCAACTTTGGACTTCGACTTTTTGTTATGTACCTACCTTAAACAAAATACCCGACATTGTCCAATGGAACCGACGGAACGGAAATAGGTGATACGTGGGCGAGGTAAGGACCAATTTTCAGAATGAAACCGAAGTAGTAAAGGTATTTTGGACAGGACTAATGATCTACCTTTAGTGGCAAGGAGGAAAAAAACTTTAACTCTATATAAACTAGATATTGTAATGTAACCAAAATCGACATATTGTATTATACTATAAACATATAAAATGTTTTTCTAGTAGTGTCATTCAGGTCAATTGTAGGTAGTGGTACGTATCAACGTTCAAAAAGAAGTGTACTACTCTTAAAAATCCTGAATGTCAATTGTTGAAAGTTTATATGTTACGTCGTAATAATTGACACCAGTGGTACGATACATGATGTACGGGTCCTGAATAAATAATATATCGATCTTCAAACATGGAAAACCAGAGGAAGTAAGTAAAGTGGGTGGGGAGTTTATCGTCATAAAGGAAGAAAAACACCGGTTTATTATAAGGTAACGTGACAGTAATAGGTAAGTAGGTAACTACCTCTCATTCGAATAAAGGTACAGAACCGATGACATTTATTACGACGTCACTCGTATGTCCACATCTATAGAAAAGATTTGTCACAAAAGTTTAACGACCCAGTATACCATCAAGATAAAAATTCAAAAACTCCCGGGTGGTATGACAAAAGGCAGCACTGACGTGGTTAAATACAAGGGTGACTGTCACGTCTCCCCAAGGGAAAAGGAATGTAGGAGTGGTTATGAATGGAGAACGGAAAAACTTACCTCGGCAAGATTATCCACCCCGAAGGGACCACCATGTCACTATTTCTTAGGGGGACGGTTACGTCCCCTGAGTTCTCTAGGTCCAAGTTAGGGACCCAGCCCTTCTAGGAGACCACATCCTTTACCGTTGGGTAAAGTCATAAGAACGGATTTTTTAAGGTCCCTGTCTCCTCGGACCACCCGATGTCAGGTACCCGAACGTTTCTCAACGTGTACTAACTCGTACGTACGTACGTCCGTGGTTCGAACTCCACTAAGCAGTAACATCAAAACTAAAGGTAAAGAGATTACTAATCACTACAACTCGTGGAAAAGTACAGGTATAATCGGTAGACATATAGAAGAAACCCTTTTACACATAAGTCTAGGAGACGGGTAAAAAAAGGGATAGAAAGGAAGGACACAGACGGAGTCAAGTCAAGTCAAGTCAGCGAGTCAACACAGGCTGAGAAACACTGGGGTACTTAGCGTCGTGCGCTCCGGAGGGACAGGTAGTGGTTGAGGGCCTCAAGTGAGTCTCAGCGCAGGTAGCTCAGTCACTACGGTAGGTCGGTAGAGTAGGAGCCAGCAGGGGAAGAGGAGGACGGGGGTTAGGGAGGGTCGTGGCCTCAGAAAAGGTTACTCAGTTGAGAACCGTACTCCACCGGTTTCATGACCTCAAAGTCGAAATCGTAGTAAGGAAGGTTTCTTTAGGGTCCCGACTAGAGCAAGTCTTACCTGACCAACCTAGAGGAACGTCAGGTTCAACTGAGTAAAATGATGAGTAATCCCGAAAAACACATATATAGAATGGTCGTACAGACGGAGGGGGTTACTCATAAGTAAAAGTCCATCGCATAAAAAATATAGGAACCATGGTACATATATGTATATATACAAATAAATAGAAACCAAAAGAATAAGACGATCAGACCCACGAACATCACCACGATTTACTTATTCCATATTCTTCTATTGACGGTAACAGAAGTACTCTTTACTACAACCAGATATGGTCGACAACCATTTGAACATTTCCAGGTCTACGAGTCATAAAATCAGAAACGTCCGATACTACAGTGTCGATGAGTCACAACGGTAACGTCATGTTTTCGACGATACATTATCCCGTATCCCGATACAAGGTTATTTGAAATAAATGTTTTTACCGTTATCCGGTCTAAACCGGGTATCTGGTATTAAATGGTCAGGGATTAGCCATCTGAGGTAAAAACCACCATCAGTATCTCTACGATAAGATCCTCTAATTAGACCTAAATCGTTGGGTCATATACATATTACCCTACTCTGGTCACTGAAGTAATCATTCCTTGTTGGTGTCTCAGGACCAGTGACATGTACCTCGATTTTATTGTCCTTGACCATCTTGCCTGTTTGTTCTCCTTCTTATACTTTTACACATCCTTAAGGTCGTCACAAGGCACTAATCCGGTACCACAGACCGTGAAGTCTCGTCCTTATCTTAGGTACCGACCCTGATTCTACTACTCGACGGTAGACTTCAATTTCCTTCTTAGTCTCAGGACCCCACTCAAGAGTAAGGACACCCTCTACACCGTACTACCCACTCTTCCACCTCTACACCGACTCACTAATTTTCTCCACCGTTCTTATGTGTCTTCTCGACATGTTTTTTCTAGAAGTACTGGGTCTATTAGTACTACTACACTAATCTCGGTCTGTAGAACCTTACACTTCAGTTCACCCGGAACCTTTCGTAGTGATGCTTGTTTCGATCACCTCTACTACCTTAAGGTCAACTCGATAAAGTTGAGGACTTTCTACTACGACACTTTCACGACGTGAGTTATACGGTTGTTCAAACCTTTTGAGTCGTCACCGGTGTCCTGACCTTTTCCAGTCAAAAGTAAGGTTAAGGTTTCTTTCTGTTACGGTTTCTTACGAGTTTGATGGTGTGTTAACGTGAGTAGAGTGTACGATCATTTCATTACGAGTTTTAAGAGGTTCGGTCCGAAATCGTTATGCACTTGGCACTTGAGGGACTACAAGTTCGACCAAAATCTTTTCCGTCTCCTTGGTCTCTAGTTTAACGGTTGTAGGCGACCTAGTACCTTTTTCGTTCTCTCAAGGTCTTTTTGTAGATAAAGACGAAATAACTGATACGGTTTCAGAAACTGATAAACCCAGTGTCATTTGACACCTTTTAAGATTTTCTCTACCCTTATGGTGGTCTGGTGGATTGGACGGATAACTCTTTGGATGTACTTCCGGTCCTTCGTTGTCAATCTTGACCTGTACCTTGTTGTCTGACCAAGGTTTATCCTTCTCCTCATGCAGTTCCGACATATAACAGTGGGACGAATAAATTGCAGATACGTCTCATGTAGTACTCTTTGCGACCTGACCTTCTTTGTGTTCGACCTTAGTTCTAACGGCTCTCTTTATAGTTAGTGGAGTCTATACGTCTACTGTGGTGGGACTACCGTCTTTCACTTCTCCTTGATTTTTCGGAGAACTCCTTTCACTTTCTCCTCTCACTTGTTCAACCGAATTTCGAGTTGTAAGTCTTTTACTTCTAGTACCGTAGAACAGGGTAGTGAAGTACCCTTTATCTACACCTTTGTCACCTTTGTCACAGTCTCAAATAAAAAAACCGAGGTTTTAGTGACGTCTACCACTAACGTCAGTACTTTAATTTTCTGCGAATGAGGAACCTTCTTTTCAATACTGGTTGGATCTATCATATAAGTTTTCGTCTCTGTAATGAAACGGATGATTCCAGGCAGATCAGTTCCGATACCAAAAAGGACACCAGTACATACCTACACTCTCAACCTGACACTTCTTCCGACTCGTGGCTTCTTAACTACGAAAACTTCACACCACAACCTCTTCTGAGAACTCTCAGGGAACCTGACGTTCCTCTAGGTTGGTCAGGTAAGACTTCCTCTAGTCGGGACCCTAAAGAAACCTTCCTTACTACGACTTCGACTTCGAGGTCATGAAACCTGTGGAGTACTCTTCCCAACTGAGTAACCTTTTCTGAGACTACGACCCTCCCAAACTCCCGTCCTCTCTTCCCCCGCTGGGTCCTACTCTACCGACCTACCGTAGTGACTGAGCTACCTGTACTCAGACTCACTTGAGACCCTCAACCACTACCTGTCCCTCCGGACCGCACGACGATAAGTACCCCAACACTGCTCAGCCTGTGTTGACTCGCTGACTTGACTTGACTTGACTACAAGTTCTCCGTCACGGGACCGAGTCCCAAATAAGGTCATCCAATAAAGGGAAACCCTAATAATTTGGTGCCTGCGGTAAACAGAAAGTAGACTTGGGCCACAATCTCAAACGTCAGTAATACATACAAAGAGGAGTGAAAAGGAAAACGTCTTCCAAGCTACGTACTATGTCCTACGAGCCCCATCCAAGTGACCCTACTCGGTCTTACTACCATACCCCTCCCTCCACCCTCCCCCCAAGTCCTACCCCTTGTGCACATGTGGGCACCCCCTAAGTACAACTACATACCGTTTTGGTTATGTTACAACATTTCATTAATGGGAAGTTAATTTTATTTATTTAAATATATTTTTTTGTCGTTTCTTTAATGTTTTTTTTTTTTTTTTCTTAAAAGACAATGGATTCGACACGACGACTTTGTTTTCTGGGTTGTCAGGTACTTGAAGACATACGAAATGCAGTGAGAAGAGAGAGTCCTTTACGTAGACACCATTGGAAACGTCTGGTCGTCATTGAGACGAGGTGCATCAACGAGTCCCTGTGATTGGACTGGTCAGGGAGACGACAGAAGTCTTGCACCGAAGGTTTGAGTTTTCTCACACCTTCCCAAAAAGTTCCGCCATGTCCGACCCGGACCGTTACAGTGTATTACGAACACGAGTACAAGGTAACTTATAAAGTAACTTACCCAGTCTACGGTGGGACTCGACGGTCCCCCCGACTCTCTACACGATCGACCCTCGGTGTAAGGTCACTTGTGCACTTTTCGCACCCTTTTCCCTCTAGCTCAAAATCACCTGTAAATCGCAAAACCGACGTCAGGGGGAACCGGTCTTTGTCCTGTGAAAACGAAAAACACCTGTGATTTAACAGTTCCGAGATAGCACGGAACAAACGTACCATAAGGAGTCGTCATCTCTAAAAGTCCCTTTGAAATAAAGGGGGACCTTTTGAACTCTTCCTTTACCACCTTTACCTCGTAAAGATCAAACCCAATCTCGTCCTTGCAAACTGTGGACCAGCCGAAGTAATATTTGACGGGAGCCCCGACGTTGAATTATCCTTTCCCACACTAGAGTGAATACGAACAATTTGATTCCTTCTCTCTTTTCATTTGACATTACCAAGTTAATCCTAAACTTCGGTTCAAACACGTCACTGTGGACTACTCCTCTTCTCCACTTCTACGACTGTTACATTCAGAGTCCCTTCCTGAAAGACATCTCCTGAATACCAGTAATTATCTATTTCCTCCACATCACTTTCGATACTTTTCATAGTACGCATAGATTATAAACTCAAATCACCGTAAAACATCCGATTGGATAATATTTATACCAGATTTTGTCCCTTCAGAATTCATCTACGCACACACACAATCAATTAGTCAGCAAAGGCTGAGAAACGCTGGAGTACCTGATATTGGACGGTCTGAGGAGACAGGTACCTTAAGAGGTCCGTTCTTATGACCTCACCCAACGGTAAAGGAAGAGGTCCCTTAGAAGGGTTGGGTCCCTAACTTGGACCCAGAGGACGTGACCCCCGTCTGAGAAATGACTGACTCCGTGGTCCCTTTATCTACGAATCCTACCAACTTTCTACCATTGACTCAGAATCTCATTTTACATAGAATGACATATTGATTCTACCGAAGGGTCCACCGAGTCATCATTTCTTAACCGGACGGTTCAACCTCTACCTCCGAGCTAGGGACCTAATCCTTCTAGGGGATCTCCTCCCGTACCGTTGGGTGAGGTCATAATAACGGACCTCTTAGGATCCCTGTCTCCTCGGACCTCCCCGACGTCAGGTACCCCAGTGTCTCAGTCTCCATTGAATCGCTGATTTGTTGTTGTTGTTGTTGTTATATTGTATTATGACTCTGATTAGATGGTAGCCAGTCCTGTATAAGTTTTTCTGAATAAGTATCCTGGCACATGTTACAGAGGAGTGGTGTAATGAATTAGTGTAGAAACATTAGTGTCTGAAAATTTAAAATTAAACAGTCCAAATCACTATGGTGATACCTTTCATTTCACAATCAGCGAATCAGCACAGACCGAGAAACGTTGCGGTGCCTGACATCGGGAACCCTGAGGAAACAACTACCTTAAGAGGTCCGTTCTTACGACCTTACCCAACTGTAAAGGAAGAGATCCCCTAGAAGTACTGGATCCCTAGTTTGGACCCAGAAGACGTCACCGTACGTCAAAGAAATGGTAGACTCGTGGTCGCTTCGAGCTATCGTGATAACTAGTCGGAATTTACGTATGGACACTGAAACCTTATAATCTTTACAAAAGGAAAGAATAACGAAAAGTACGTAAAGTTGTGTCAATAACGAAATATATTACTTCCCGATCTAAAAGTATCTAAGGATATGTAAGGAACTTGAATCTGTTATATAACAGGTACTTTGTCATTTACTCTGAAGTCACTTTCTCAACAAGCTTCCCGATAAAACCCTCGGTCTCTTAAATACAGAAACTTGACACCACAACCTCTTCTGAGATCTCTCAGGGAACCTGACGTTCCTCTAGTTTGGTCAGTCGGGATTTCCTTCAGTTGGGACTTAAAAGTAGTCTTTCTGACTACTACCTCGACTTCGAGGTCATGAAACCGTTGGTAACCTTTTCTGGGACTACGATCCTTTCTAACTTCCGTCCTCCTCTTCCCCTACTGTCTCCTACTCTACTAACCTACTGTAGCGGTTGACTTACCTGTACTCAAACTCGTTCGAGAACCTCTACCACTACCTGTCCCTTCGGACTACACGACATCAGGTACCCCAACGTTTCTCAGTCTGTACTGATTGTTGTTTTTATAAACCATTATATACATTGTATATATATATATATTTTAACCTTTATATAGTGGTTTTACTTGTGAAATGATATAATACTTGACACCGACCCGGACCAGACCGGTATAGACTTGTATATCTAGTAGGATCCAATACACCTTAATAGAAAATGACCTCCGAATAAGAATAAGGTATGACGTCGTCATAAAAATTAGGTCCAAGAACGAAATTCTTCCGAAGGGACTACCGAGTCTACCATTTCTTGGACGGACGTTACGTCCTCTGAACCAAAACTAGAGACCCAACCCTTCTCGGGGACTTCCTCGTGTACCGTTGGGTGACCTCTTAGGGTAACTGTCTCCTCGGATCACCCAATGTCAGGTACCCCGACCTCTTAGGGTAACTGTTTCCTCGGATCACCCGGTGTCAGGTACCCCAACGTTTCTCAGCCTATACTGACTCGTTGATTCGTGTCGTGTGTCGTGCAACGAAATTCTTATCATCCCCTTTTTTTGTTAAATAGTCACGATCTTCTTTGGTCAGAGAGAACTACCCCCTCTTCCTTCATATTCTAGTCATTTAGGACGAACTATCAATCAACACACGTCTCTAGACCCGCAAAGTCAACTGGACGTTCGGTGGAAACTTGTGACTTAAAGGTCTTACGATCACACCGAGGATTGAGTAACTTCCCTCTCCGTCTTACAATTAGTGTTCGTTATCAGGACAATGTGACGTGGTCCGAGTCTGGTATACTCCTTAATACAAAACAATGACCCCGTCCCGAAACCTTCCCTACGACGGTTCGACCACCTTCCCTCCACGTAGGTCTTCCACCAATTCTACTATTCCTAAATATAGTCTCTACTAATTTCCCTGACCTACACAAATTAGACCACTTTTCTTCCGTCTCGTCTTCGTTTTAGAAACAAAAGTTTGTAGCCTCTTCCATACACTTTCTAACCAGTAAGACACAACGAGGTCTCGTTCCTTTAGTGAGGATTCTAACTCACCTTTCCCACCCTTCGCAAGTCAAACCAAATTCTTTAGTATCTATAAGACGGACAAGTGGCCACGTATGTGACGAAAATTAACTTCATACCAACTGAATGTTAGAATACAATGAAACTCTACTAAACCATAAAAATATATGAGGTAAGTTTCAATAACATTTTACAACCCTTATATTTCGTATAAGGGACATGACATGAAATGTACAAACATAGAATAAAATCTGGATAATCAAATATGGAGAGTTAGGGGAAGCGAATGGAACGGGGAGAGGATGGGGAAAGGGGTGACCATTGGCGACCAAACAAGAGATATAGACACTCGGACAAAAACAATGTAAGCAACAAAATAAAAAACCTAAGGTGTACATTCACTTTTCTGTTATAAACAAAAAGAGACTGAGTGAAGTGATTCGTATTATGAGAGGTCCAGGTAGGTAAAACAATGTATACCTTTCAAAAGTAAGAAAAAATGCCGACTCATTATAAGGTAATATATAAATACACGATGTAGAAAAAATGGGTAAGTAGACAACTATGTGTGACTCCAACGAAGGTATAGAATCGTCAACATTTATTACGACGACACTTGTAACCTCACGTATATAAAAGTTTGATCACAAAAGTAAAAGAAGACTAAGTATGGTCCTTCACCTTACCGATCTAATACACTATCAAGACGAAAATTGAAAAAACACTAGGACGTATGACAAGGGGTATCACCGATAAGGTTAAATGTAAAGATGTTTGTCACATGATCCCAAGGGAAAAAGGTTTAAGAGTGGACGTAAATAAAAACAACAGAAAAACCATTATCAGTAAGACTGTCCCCGTTCTACAATGTCGAGTAACACCAAAACTAAAAGTAAAGGGACTAATCACTACAACTCGTAGAAAAGTACACGGACAACCGGTAAACACACAGAAGGGACCTTTTTACAGGTAAGCCCAGAAGACAGGTAAAAATTTAGTCTAACGTAAAAACTTATAACTCAACATCCTCGAGAAACATATAAAACCTATAATCACGGATTAGTTTGTAGTAAAAGTTTATATAAGAGAGTGTCATCCTACAGAAAAACAAAGGCAACTACGCGCTACAGACTAATCTAGGGTGAACAAGTAAAAACAGGAACAAAAGGAACGGACTCCTCTGTTTCAGTTTTTTATAACGACCATGAAAACAGTTTCTTACATGACACATACAAAAGAAGACCCTGAAAATACCAAAGACCAGAATCTGGAAATTAGGAACAACTCCAACAAAAACAAGGACTTCACTCTTCTACAAGATTAGAGTGACGAGGTGTGCACGGACAAAAGAGTCGTAGAGGATAACCTCTCTGACCCATCTACGAGGAACTTATGTCCCGAGAATCCAATGGTCCGACGGCCGCAGGTCGGGGTCACCCAGGTCCCATTAAGCTCCCTCTCTACCTCATCCGCTCCTTTTTGAACAAATAAATCCTTATATTGCTCTCCAACGATGACGACGACGACGATTCAGCGAAGTCAGCACAGGTTGAGACACGTTGGGATATCTTCCGTCGGGTGGCCCGAGGGGGTAGGGACCCTAAGAGATCCGTTCTTGTGACCTCACCCAACGGTAAAGTCCTTTCTTATTACATCATCCTTTTAATCACCTCTTTTCTCCGACTTATTGAACCAAATGCGCCTTTCGATTATTTTGGAGCTCTGTTCTCCAAACGTGGTAGGTGCATCCGGTGGCCGTGGATGAACTTATCACCTCCCACGGGACGGAACCCGAGGGAGAGCGCACCCAGAATCTTCGGTCCCGTTCATTCATCTGTACCACTCGGAGGTGCGGGGTCTATCCTTAAGTCGGTCTTTTCTCCTCTTTTCCCCCTTTGGTCAGAAAGGTCACTGACCGGGTAGGAAATAACAAGCCCTTTCGGAAAATATGAAAACCAACATGTATCTCTAGTTACCTATTATGTTTCAATATTTCACAGTCGTCGGGACTGAGAATAGTTCTGGTCCGAAAGAGAGACATATGGATCGACATATGTGTTCAGAATCCACTAAATGTAGTAGAAGACCGGTCATCCGGTTAATTGTAAAAAACCGGGAAAAGACTATTCCCAGACAGTGGGTCTTTTGAATAAACGGAATTATCACAACAAGAAGGGTTCAGACCACGGTGAGTCTTTCGTGATTTATTTCAATGTAAGAATGTATCGTTCCTGTGTTGCTAAATATTGTTTCTTTCTCCTCATGCCACTAAATATTGTTTCTCTTTCAAATGATTGAGTTTTCGGATCACAACGATTGTAGTTTTGATGATATAAGGAAAAAGATATAGGGTTAATGTACCTAATTATAGGAGGTCCACGGATTTTCTACTTCTTATACCTCCAGACCGTTGTCAGTAACTGAGTTGTCACTTTGGGTAGTGGTTATATTAAGAATCGAGAAATTTCTTCCGAGATATAGAAATTCTACAAAATTCGAAGCACGGAGAGCTCCAACCCCCGGCATTTGTATTCAACATTTTCAGAGGTTGACAGTCCGTTCAATCTCTCGGTAGTCTCCCTAAACTCGACTCTGTGAGGAAAGTATACGTCCTCTGGTCAACCTCGAGATTCAATTGAAAAAGGTCTCTTTCCACCAGCCCCTATCGGGGGACATTACAGTCTTCTCATGTCATATCGTCTGTCATTTGTCTGTCTAAAACCAAAGCCCCATCTACGAGTCCGTCTCCTGGGGAACTCGGGACTGAGCGGAACGGCAGTCCGGAGAGGCGTACTGGAACAGTACCCACCCCAGAGGGTACGACCGAGGGCCGTGGTCTGTTTGGAGCTCGTCTTCGATCTCTTCGCGACCTGCGCGGAGACCACGACGCCCTCGGACGAACCACGTTTGTGGGCCTTGTCCTTCGTTGCGAGGCAAAGGACGCTGTCGCAGAGAAGTCGTGGAGGGTGACTGTCCTGGACTCCCGGTCGGTAGTTTCCTTTTTGTGACTTTCTTGAGCCCAAGGACAAGTGTCTCGTCACTTTCTCCCACTTAGACCTCGAATATCCGCACTCGCAGATCGGCAGTGGCCGCCCCGCTCCGTGGCGGACTCGTCACGAACGTCACGCCGGCGTGAGCACCCGTCCAGTCCCACGTGACGTTCTGTCCGGTCTGACGTGAACCGCGCCCACTTCGTCACCAGCGAAACTAATGTCACGCTAGCGGAGCTGGTCCTTAGTCCCGTGAACTGACAAAATCTTTGTCTCTCACGCTAGGTTTACCCTCGTCCATTCCGTCTCTCTCTAATTTTTTTTTTTTTTCATACTCGGCACATTCACGTCCCCCTGCAATCTAACTCACCCTTCCTGCCGTTCCCCACTTGCCACCTCTTTGGTTCTTCATCCGACTTCACCTCCACCAATCTTGGACTCACCCCAGGTCCAGATTTACCCTTCGGTCGACTCCACTTGAGACTCCAAGGAAAGTATACACAACAAGACACCTCAGAGAGTCCAGGTGTCGGAGACTATAAACAGTGTCCCAGTCTTTGACGACATCGGACTCCCAACTATTTGGGTTTGTAAATCGATTTATAACCGGGTGACGACATGTAGGGAACGACTGGTGGGGACGGTAGACGGAAGGGGTGGTTCTTCTTCGAAACCTAACGAATATCACATAATTGATGAATCGACTCAACCAAACACAAAACTGAAAAATACATTTACTATAATTAGAAAGAGCTTCCGAACCCAAATCTTACAAACGACACTCCAAAACGACCTTCACTGGGTCCACACGACAAGTATTGACCACAGGTAACTTCGAAATTCGACCCTACGAGAAGATTGTCCGATATTGTGAAAAAGTGTATGTTTTAAGTGAAATACTACTTAGGTCCGTCAAAGTAAATTAATCAATAAGATGAATCACCCTAACACGGAGGTAAATTAATCGTTTCAGACTTAAACACCGTCACTGATTCGAAACATTAGTTGTCACAAAACTACGGACGTCAATACACCTTTGTAGGTTCACATTGGAGAGAACGTCTCATTACTATAGTGGACTTACATAGAAACCTTGTCTTAATCCTACTTTATACAATAATAAACATTAATAGGACGAATGATTTTCGATAATCTAGAATCTTTTCCAAAGTATCCGTGTCGTCACTAACAATTTTGATGGTCATAATATAAAATCGTATCATTACCAGAACCAAAACTTTAAAATCCTTGGCGAAAACACCAGAGTCGATCAGTAGAACGAAAGAGACCTTTAAAGGAACGAGAATTTATGTACCAATATTGACTTGACCAGTAGAATCATCTTGTACCGAAAGTAAGTCAACCAATGGACTGACTCCTTTCACCTAACTCATGTCCCAACGGTAGAGACGACCGACGAGGACACTTATCATCTCAATGTGTGAACCTCGACGAGCCATTACTAGCAAAAGATAGTACACACGGACCTTCGTCACGTCTAGTAAAACATCACTATTTCGTCTTACTGTGACTGCACGTCTCTTTTCCTCCTTACTTTGTACCTAGTTCCCCTGAAGGATTAGAGTCATACTGTGACGTTAGGGATCAAGACCAGGCAAGGGATCCGAGTCGACTTAGGAATTAAATCCGGTGTACTCTCTGACGTCGGTACTTTAATTTTCTACGAACGAGGAACCTTCTTTTCGATACTGGTTGGATCTGTCTTACGATTTTTCGTCTCTGTAATGAAACGGTTGTTTCCAGACAGATCAGTTTCGATACCATAAAGGTCGTCAGTATGTACCTACACTCTCAACCTGGTATTTCTTCCGACTCATAACTTCTTAACAACTAAAATTTGACACCACAACCTCTTCTAAGAACTTTCAGGGAAACTGACGTTCATCTGGTTTGGTCAGGTAGGATTTCCTTCAGTCAGGACTTATAAGTGACCTTCCTGATTACGACTTCGACTTCGAGGTTATGACACCGGGGGACTGAGTTTCTTGACTGAGTAACCTTTTCTGGGACTACGTCCTCCTCTTCCCCTGCTGTCTCCCACTCTACCAACCTAACGTAATGACTGAGTTACCTGTACTCAGACTCGTTCAAAGACCCTCAACCACGATCTGTCCCTTCGGACCACATGACACCAAGTAGCCCAACGTTTCTCAGTCTGCCTGCACTGACCTACTCACTTGACTTATTTACATACTTTTTATTATTCACATCTTCACAATCAGTGAGTGAGCACAGGTTGAGAAACCTTGGGGTATCTGACATCGGGTGGTCCGAGGAGACATGTACCTTAAGAGTTCCGTTCTTATGACTTCACCTAACGGTAAGTGAAGAGGTCCCATAAAAGGTCTGGGTCCCTAACTTGAGTCCAGAGGACACAACGTTCGTGTAAGAAATGGTAAATTCGAAGGTCTCTTCGGGGTTTTACTATCATTTTTTTATGTTTTTGTTGTTTATCTCTTTTTGTCTAAGAGTTTCGCATTTTGTACAGTACTACGTCCTTGAGAAGACATGACAATCAGACACTTCACTAACATATTAAATCAGGGTTGTCCTTTGTCTACTGAGTCAATCTATTCCGATTAATCTCCTCCCAAATATGTGTCTCCCGACAAGTGTCGTAAACCCCATGTCCCCTTGGTGCTCCCGACCACGTCATTAGTACCCTACCACCACCACCTCCAACCCCACTCCACCTGGGTTCCGGTGGAGTTCCCCTCATCACCGGGACTTAACTTCCGGGTCGGTCTACCAGTGAGTCTTTAATAAAAGAATAACCTGGAAATTCATAATTGTAAGTAATTTCGACTTTGACGTTTTAAGAGTCAGAATGACCAGGTCGACTTCTGAATGACACAAAATAATTGAGCAAAAATTACTTCTTCGACCGAAGGGACCACCCAGTTCACCATGTCTACGCTACGTCCTCTGGGTGAAACTGGGGACCTAACCCCTCTAGGGGACCTCTTCCCGTACCGTTGGGTAAGAACATAAGAACGGACCTCTTAAGGTACCTGTCCCCTCGGACCGTTAGACATTCAGGTACCCCAGCGTTTCTCAGTCTGTCCTGACTCACTGATTGTGAAAGGAAGGTTCAGTTCGGAGATCCATAGCAAAGGGGAGCAATTGTGCTCATCGTTGACTTCAGTCGTGACGAAAGCAAGCTACGTAGGACAGGCACTGCGACCGAGTCCCGTCCCGTCCCGTGACTACAGCCGAGAGAGGGACGGAATAGAGTGTCTGCAAGGAGCTTCAGGATACCCTACCACGGGTCTAATGGGGGGTGAGTAGCAGATTCTTTGGTTGATTCCACGACTCTTTAAGTGTCACACCCCCAACTAAAGACCAAGAGAAGTTATCGTATAAAATAAACAATCTAACTAATTTGGAGTGGAAATTTATTTTCGCCCCGATGGTCCATCTCAACACATCCGAGACATAATAAGTTCCCTTGTGCAGACTCACCACTGTAAAATAGTATCTGTAACACTACAGTCAATGCTACGAAAAGACTATTCACCAGTATTTACATAGACTCCTTCCCCTTCACTCAAAATTTAATTAAGTATCCATTGATACCCAGTCACGTCTTGCAGAGTGGCGACGGTGTATCTTCTCTAAATACATAATAACAATAAGTCAGTGAGTCAATACAGGCTGAGAAACGTCGGGGTGCCTAATGTCGTGCGGTGCGAAGGGACCGGAAGTGGCAGAGGGCCTCGATCCAGTCTGAGTGCAGGTACCTCAGCCACTACGGTAGGTTGGTAGAGTAGGAGACAGCAGGGGAAGAGGAGGACGGAAGTTAGAAACGGTCGCAGTCCCAGAAAAGATACATAAGTTAAAATTTAAGTGGGTCTCCAACTCAGTTTTGTTTTTATAAACTTCAAACTGACTTTTACTGTTAATCTACCTTCCTCTTCATTGGTTTAGGGACATTGTCTTGTTTTTTGAAAGCTTTTAATGAAAATGTTGTTGGAACTTTGTTTTCAAATACCTTGAGTCTCATAAGAGCATTTTCTCAAGATCCAAAATTATTCTTTGTCACTAATTTACTGATTTAATATTTTGGTATAAAATTCACAAGGTAGTAATAACTCTAGTATTGTAAAAAACTTCTGGAACAATAACAACCAATCAGTAATTCAACACAGGATGAGAAAAAACTGGGGTTCCTGATATCGGAAGTTCCTAGGAGACAGGTACCCTAAAGGGTCCGTTCTTATAACCTCACCCATCGGTAAAGGAAGAGGTCCCCTAGAAGGTTTCGGTCCTTAGTTTGGGCTCAGGGGATGTAACGTCAGTCTAACAAACGGTGACTTGGTGGTCTCTTTGGGGAAAGATTCTGGACCCGCGTATATTCATTGTGTATATTCGGATACGACCTTCGAAACATTTACTTAATTAAAGCCTTGATAAATAAAGAAAAGAGTCTGTAACATTCATCATTAAAACGACGGAAACAACATGATCTTTTTAATAGTGTCATCTTGACTTTTGAACAATCGATAAAGTCAACTATACAAACTTTATTAATCTTCGTTTTAGGATTTACCAATTATCGATATTATACTAGATTTTAGTCTTTGAAATTTCGCGATGTAGGTCATGGATTCCCCGCCTATAATTTTCCAAGTAAACAAAAAGTGCATTCTTCAATCAAAAAAAAAATTCAAATAGTCATTAGAAGTCAAATATAAGTATCTTCGGTTTGGTGTTGAAAGTGGAATCACAGGGTCGACTTCCCGGTCCATCTTAACAATGACTTGACAGGTCTTGTGTAGAATGTCTTATATAGTGGACAAAGAGTATCCGTATCCTTATTGAAAGTTCATGGACCTCGAAGCTATTCACAAAAGGAAGGACGACGTTTATACCTATGGAATCCAAAGTGGGAGGAGGTGGGCCGGGGGTGAACGAAATCAACTTTCGTCATTTCTCTTGGGAAGTCAATCCGTAGAACCCGTTTCAATATGTTTATTGGAAGGAAAGCCAGTGGAAGTAAGGATAAGACCCTATACCTTTAACTCTACATCTGTCTGAAAGAAAATACCTTAACAGAAGAGTCACCAGAATTCTAATTAAGGACCCACTTACAATTGGTGAAAAGAGTACCACAAAAAGAAAGAAAGTCAAGACGACTAGTCCCTGGTACAGGTAAAGTATGGGGGTCCCGGACCTCATCGTGGATCGTGTAATGTCCACGCGTCCCGGGAACCGTGAGTAAAGTGTACGACCGTTCCGATACGAGTTTTAGAAAGTTCGATCCGAAGTCGCCATACATTTGACTCTTGAAGGTCTACATGTTCGACCCAAAGTTTCTCCGTCTCCTTGATCTCTAGTTTAACGGTCGTAAGCGACCTAGTATCTCTTTCGTTCCTTTAAAGTCTTTTTGTAGATGAAGACGAAGTAACTGATACCATTTCGGAAACTAACACACCTAGTGTTGTCTGACACCTTACAAGAAGTTCTATGGTGGAATGAACAGAGGACTCTTTGGACATACGCCCAGTTCTTCGTAGCCAATCTTGGTCTGCACCTTGTTGACTGACCAAGATTTAACCCTTTCCTCATACTGTTCCGACATATAACAGTGGGACGAATAAATTGAAGACACGTCTCTTGTAGTACGCTTTAGGGCCCGACCTACCTAGTGTTCGACCTTAGTTCTAACGACCCTCTTTATAGTTGTTGGAGTTTATATGTCTACTATGGTGAGATTACCGACTTTCACTTTTCCTTGATTTCTGGGAGAACTACTCTCACTTTTTCGATCGAACTTTGAGTTGTAAGTCTTTTTGATTTTAATACAGTAAACCAGGGTAATAAAGTGCCGTTTATCTTCCCCTTTTTGTACGTTCGTCACTGTCTAAAAGAAAAGAACCCGAGATTTTGGTGACACCTGTCACTGACGTCGGTACTTTACTTTTCTACGAATGGGGAACCTTCCTTTCGATACTGTTTGGATCAGTCACACAATTTCTCGTCTCTGTAGTGAAACGGTTGTTTCCAGGTATATCAGTTCCGATACCAAAAAGGTCATCAGTACATACCTACACTTTTAACCTGGTATTTCTTCCGACTCACGACTTCTTAACTACGAAAGTTCGACACCACGATCTCTTCTGAGAACTCTCAGGGAACCTGACGTTCCTCTTGTTTGATCAGTTATGATTTCCCTTAGTTGGGACTTACAAGGAACTTTTCTGACTACGACTTCGACTTCGAGGTTATGAAACCGGTGGATTACACTTCTCGACTGGGTAACCTTTTCGGGTTCCGACTCTTTCTAACTTCCGTTTTCTCCCCTGTCGTCTTCTTCTCTACCAACCTATCGTAGCGTCTGAGTTATCTGTACTTAAACTTGTTTGAGACCCTTTATCACTCCCTATCTCCTCGGACGACTCGGCGTCAGAAACCCCAGTGTCTCAGTCTTTACTGAATCGTTGACTTATTGTCGTTGTCATAAACAATGAAATGACAGACTGAAAACAGACGGACTAGTACATCCTTAGGATGATAAAGAATCTGTGTCTCGACACGATAGTATTCTTACAATCCTTATAAAACACAAAGAAGTGATCAACTATCCCCACGTTTTTTTAATGGTAACTATTACATAGACCACCATTCGAGGGATGTAACAAAGAAAAGTAAAGAAAAAATTCATCCTTCTGTAAGTGGAGTTGTCTGTTTAAGAATAGTCAATAGAAAACCAAAAACAGTAAAACGTTCCTCCCTTATAGGAAAAAAATTTTGTCAAAAAATTTAACTTCCTCAGTCTATACTGACTCCTTGAAGTGAAAGTGAAAAGTGAAAGTACGTAACCTCTTTCTTTACCGTTGGGTGAGGTCGTAAGAACGGACCTCTTAGGGTCCCTGTCCCCTCGGACCACCCGACGGCAGATACCCCAGCGTGTCTCAGCCTGTACTGACTTCGCTGAATCGTCGTCGTCGNTTTAACTTCCTCAGTCTATACTGACTCCTTGAAGTGAAAGTGAAAAGTGAAAGTACGTAACCTCTTCCTTTACCGTTGGGTGAGGTCGTAAGAACGGACCTCTTAGGGTCCCTGTCCCCTCGGACCACCCGACGGCAGATACCCCAGCGTGTCTCAGCCTGTACTGACTTCGCTGAATCGTCGTCGTCGTATCTACTAAATGTCATAACACGGTCAGAGACGATATGTCGTTTATCTCAGTCAAGTCGAGTCAAGTCAGGGAGTCAGCACAGACTGAGAAACGCTGGGGTACTTAACGTCGTGCGGTCCGGAGGAACAGGTAGTGATTGAGGGCCTTAAGTGGATTTGAGTACATGTAGCTCAGCCACTACGGTAGGTCGATAGAGTAGGAGACAACAGGGGAAGAGGAGGACGGGGGTTAGGGAAGGTCGTAGTCCCAGAAAAGGTTACTCAGTCGAGAAGAGTACTCCACCGGTTTCATAACCTCAAAGTCGAAGTCGTAGTCAGGGGTATATATGTAATAAAAAATATAACAAAAGGTAATACCAAATTAGTATCCTATAACTGACATCAAGGGACACGATATGTACTACTGGAAAAACAAATAGGTAAGATTTACATCATTATTAAACGTGGATGGTTGGGGTCTAAGGGTCAGGTAGGGAGAGGGAGGGGTGTAGGGGGAACCGTTGGTGCTTAGACAAGAGACACAAATACCCAGACAAAGACAAAACATCTGTCCAAGTAAACACGGTATAAAATCTAAGGTGTATTTTCACTACCGTACTCCATAAAAAAAGAGAAAGACCAAATGAAGCGAAGTATACTAGAGACAAACGTAGGCAAAACGACGTCTACCGTAATGAAGTAACAAGGAATACCGACTCCTTATACGGTAACATATGTACGTGGCGAAGCACGTAAGTAGACTACCTGTAGATCCAACAGAGGTACAGAACCGATGACACTTATCACGATGACACTCGTATCCCACACACACATAAAAACTTAATGCCAAGACAGGTCCACATAAGGGTACTCACCCTAACGACCTAGTATACCATCGAGATAAAAATCAAAGGACGCCTTGGAGGTATGACAAAGGTATCACCGACGTGGTTGAATGGAAGGGTGGTTGTCACATCCTCCCAAGCTCCTTCCTCGTAAGAATTTATAAAAAGATGATCTTCCGACGATGTTGATACGATTCTCATTATAGTATTCAGACAAAAGAGAATCAAGAATCGCACTCACTCATTGGAAGACTAGGGGTCAAAGAGGTAGAAACCCATACAGATACTTATGTGTATACAAACCTTCATAAAACACTTGTCATTCCACGAACGTCACAACCAGTAACCAGACATGGACTGAAGGAAAGCGAAAACAAACGAATATCAAACGTAGGAAAGATTAGATCAAAAATTTATAACAAACTACTCTTATCACTTTTCATGTAGATTACACCAGAGTAGATTTACAAGATACTCTAAAATTTTAACTTAAAGAACCCTTCCGACAAATTTTTTTTTCCCATTTGTTTTTTTTTGGTTAAAATTTTTGAATCAAAAGTAAAAATAACACAAACATACACGTCAGTAATCCTCAGTCTATCAATACGTTCAATGACACTTTTTGTAATGAAGGATTTTCGTCTGTGAATCAGAAAAATTGACTATTCAAAGTAAATGGTAGTACCGACACTTCAGTAAGTGTTTACGAACATAACGAGAGGAACCTATAAAGTCAAACTCCGTAAAAGACAACTGAAGACACCTTCTACTCTTAAGTCGACGGGAAAGACGATGGGACACGAAGACAGAGGGCAAGAAAGATATGTCAATATGAGCTCCGAGTCCCAAGTCCCGAATGAAAAGGAGAAGACAGGTTCTAAACAGAACAGACTTCAATCGTTAACGACCGGATTTACGTACACACACGTGTGTGAATGTGACTTAAGAGAAGGATGAGGGAGTCATTAAGTCAGAGTCTGGAGGGAAACCAACCCACTTAGAGGAGAGTCATGCACCTACGAGTAATCTCTACGAAGGTCAACATGGAAGGACGCCTCGAGAAAGACTCCGAAGACGGACGTCGACGGGAGGACTAGCAGGGAACGACAGAAGGAGAACGAACAACCTCTCGAAAGAACCAAACAAGTCAGTTAAACCATCTCGTCGAGAAGGTCACCTAAACATGTACACACTTACTATTTACAAAATTTCTGAAATGTAACTCATCAAACGAACGTAACCGACACACAGTTTGAGACCTAGGTCTCACGAAAGGAACCTTAAAACCTCCGCAAAGACGTAATATAAAATCGAAGGCCACACAATTTAGGTCACAGTAAGACGAAGAACCAAGAATCATACGTTAGAAAAAAAAAAAAAAAATTAGAAACCTTTGAATACACCGGAAAAGAAACGGGATTTTCTTTAAAGTGCAAGTCTTTAAAGTATTTCTACCCGGACACCGCCTATCGAAGTAGTGACACGACAGTTGACAAGTCAAGTCGACGAGTCAGTACAGGCTGAGAAACGCTAGGGTACCTGACGTCGTGGGTTCTGAAGGGACAGGTAGTGGTTGAGACCCTCAAACGAGTCTGAGTACAGGTAGCTCAACCACTACGGTCGGTTGGTAGAGTAGGAGACAACAGGGGAAGAGGAGGAAGGAAGTTAGAAAAGGTCGTAATCCTAGAAAGGATTACTCAGTGAAGAAAGGTAGTCCACCGGTCTCATAACCTCGAAGTCGTAGTCAGGAAGGTTACTTATAAGTCCTGACTAAAGGAAATCTTAACTGACTAAACTAGAGGAACGTCGGGTTCCCTGAGAGTTCTCAGAAGAGGTCCCCTGAAGGGACTACCAGGTTACCAATTCTGAGACACGAAGGTTACGTCCCCCACATCCAAACTAGGGACCAGTCCCTTGATACTAGGGTGTACGACCCTCCGTATTTTTAAATTTTTTTTTTTTTTTTCAGAAAAGATTTTTCGTAGTTCAAAATCCGGGAAACTTAGACCTTTAACATAGGAACTCGAGTCCCTTAAAAAATTAACCATCAAAGAGTCTAAGACTAGCCTCTTCCGTTACCGTGGGGTGAGGTCATGAGAACGGACCTTTTAGGGTACCTACCTCCTCGGACCACACGACGTCAGGTACCCCAACGACTCAACCTGTACTGACTCACTGAAGTGAAAGTGAAAAGTGAAAGTACGTAACCTCTTCCTTTACCGTTGGGTGAGGTCATAAGAACGGACCTCTTAGGGTCCCTACCCCCTCGGACCACCCGACGACAGATACCCCAGTGTGTCTCAGCCTGTGCTGACTTCGCTGAATCGTTGTCGTCGTCGTCGTCGTCTAAGACTCACGACGAAGTTGAACATCACATCTTTTTACAAGATCCAACAAGATCCAACATAAAAACAACGGTATTGGAACCTGAATCGAAAAAGAGGTTTCTTAGACCCAAAGAAAATCAAGTCAAGTCAAGTCAGTGAGTCAACACAGAGAGAAACGCTGGGATACCTGACGTCGTACGGTCCGGAGGGACACGTAGTCGTCGAGGACCTTAAATGGGTTTGAGTACAGGTAACTCAGTCACTACGGTAGGTTGGTAGAGTAAGAAACAACAGGGGAAGAGGAGGACGGGAGTTAGAAAGAGTCGTGGTCCCAGAAAAATTTACTCAGTCGAGAAGCGTAGTCCACCGGTTTCATAACCTCGAAGTCGAAGTTGTAGTCAGGAAGGTTACTTGTGAGTCCTGACTAGACGAAATCCTACCTGATCGACCTAGAGGAACGTCAGGTTCCCTGAGAGTTCTCAGAAGAGGTTGTGGAGTCAAGTTTTCGTAGTTAAGAAACCGTGAGTCGAAAGAATATCAGGTTGAGAATGTAGATATGTACTGATGACCTTTTTGGTATCGGAACCGTTTCATTACAGAGACGAAAAATTATACGACAGATCCAACCAGTATTGAAAGAAAGGTTCCTCGTTCGCAGAAAATTAAAGTACCGACGTCAGTGGTAGACGTCACTAAACCCTCGGGGGGTTTTATTTGAGCGTGTGACAAAGGGGTAGATAAAGGGTACTTCACTACCCTTGTCTACGGTACTAGAATTAAAAGACTTGCAACTTGAAATTTGGTTGAAAAAGTGAGAGGAGAAAGTGAAAGTAGTTGTCCGAGAAATCAAGAAGAAGTGAAAGACGGTACTCCCACCACAGTAGACGTATAGACTCCAATAACTATATAGAGGGCCGTTAGAACTAAGGTCGAACACGAAGAAGGTCGGATCGCAAAGAGTACTACATGAGACGTATAATTCAATTTATTCGTCCCACTGTTATATGTCGGAACTGTATGAGGAAAAGGATAAACCTTGGTCAGACAACAAGGTACAGAAAACCACCGATTACCATTAAATTTGTGGTTCCAGACCACCGATACACAGAAGGAACGACGGTTAACTTCTGGTTCGATCATTCTTTTTATTATTCACTCACATACATATAATAAGGACATATAAAATATTCACATAAAATATATTGTTGTGTGTGTGTGTATATATACATATATGGTATCCAAGTATAAACTATGGTTGTTAACGTCAGATTGTGGTCTCCAATGTATAAATTGTCACTCCTTTGAAAGACGGAGTAAAGTCGAATAAATAAACAAGTTCGGAACTTACGTGTATTTTTATCTTCAAAATTTTATTCGTAAGATTTTTTTTTTATTCGTAAGACACGGTGACGAATCTTTTAGATTAGGGATCTCACGTCATAGACAAATATCAAGAAAAAATCCATTTTAAATGTAGGTCATTTTATGTGTGTAGGAGACACGTATCGAATACTCAAAACTGTCCCGTGTCTAGACACATTGGACAGGGAGATATTTCGACTCTTATAAAAGCAGTGTCGACTTTCAAGGGAAGCCGAAAAAGGAGGTAATCAGTACTCTTCTTATATTTTCGTCATTACAGGTGCACCTCTATGACCTTCATTCTCTCGGTCTTTTTTGTAATTCCATACAAGACCCAATATTTAAGTCAGACAAAATCTGTGAGTGAACCCTCTGGTGAGTAATAAATTACAAACGAAATAATAAACGTCTGTTGTCTGATTACAAAGGAAGTTACGACTTTTTCACAGTCAGAGCGAAGTCACGGTCTCGTACACCGAGACATACACACACGTTCATATTTATGCGTGTAGAATAAAGTATAACTAGTCATAAAAGGATGTATTAATTCTTTTTGTCCATGAAAGGGATTTCTAACCCCGTCACACGTCCCTTAGTGATCTCACTATCCTGTGTGAGTTTAGGTCGGAAAACAACTTTTTCTGAACTCTTTTCATGGTTTGAGAGAATTAAAGGTCAAAAGAGTACTTCAACCCATTTCGTCGACAACCTTGAACTTCTCAGTAGACGACGCCGGGAGAACGGAAAGTTCATGTACATTCCGTCTCCGACTCACTAATAGATCCCAGTGAAGACTACCGTTGGGAGAGGTCATTCGAACGGACCTTTTAGGGTACCTACCTCCTCGGACCGTCCATGTCAGGTACCCCAACGGTTCTCCGCCTGTACTGACTCGCTGAAGTGAAAGTGAAAGTGACCCGAAAGACTCTTCACACAGGGTAACGAAAGACACAAGAGTACATTATTATTAGTCCATTTCGCAGGTTTCATACTTTACTATCAAAAATCATCTTAAATAAATCTTGTGGTACCACTTAGAAGAATAAGTCTTACTACCTTTTCTGACTGACACGTGTCTGGGACATTAACTCTCTTGAACCAAGTCTAACTATCACATGATGTGTGAATTTAGAGGATGAAACGCAGATCAGTATTTCACTCGATTACTATGGTGTCATCGTCAAAATCGGTAAAATTTAAAAAGACATTAAACAGTAGAAGTCATTTATATAAAAGCATAGTAAATCAGGTTAATGAGGGACCGTAAAATGATCTCTCTACGTCAATCCCTCCGTCTTGAATTCAGACGGATTAGAAGGGACCGTAACGGACAGACGGAAAACTTACCACATCAGTCACGTCCCCACTGCAGTCGGGAGACCTTCATGAACAGTTGAATAGGGGTCTACGTCAATGACCGGTTCACAACGAACAGAGGGACCTCCTCTTTTCGGACTCCCTTCTCAACATCGGAAGAAGGTAAAAGTAAACGACTGTGGACGACGGTGAAGATTTAAGTCGTTTAACGACTCTTAAAGACGTTGTCCCGTGGATTGTACGGTACGTCGGACACACTTACAACCCGTGAGTCATTTATAGACGGATTTTTAGTGAAGTATCTAAGAGACGTCCAACTCATCCATACCAAGACAACACTCCCAATGTCACCCCTAGTCAAACACACACAAGAAGTCCTTACAGTCTCGTCAAATGGACGGACGGACAAACGGACTCTGAAGAGTCGAAAGGTCCTCGTGACACTCCCCGTGGTGCCCCGTATAACAGTCCAATGCTCTGAGACCGTAATTTTTCTCCCTCCCTTTCCGTCGGCAGAGCGATCAGGGACCTCTCTTACAAAATGTTTCTGTACCGTCGAGTCGGATGTCACACCTACCTTCCCCCACTGGTCTTCACAGGGTCCGACCCTGTCTCTTTGTGACCCCTCCTGGATACTCGGTCCCAGAAGACCTCACTCGAATTTGGAGTCCTTGTGACCCAGTCGAAGAGAAAATGAATGTCAGACCCCGGAACTAAAAAGTATAACCGTCACTCTGAACTAATTTTTCTTTTCTTAAACTCTTGAATTTCGATTCTGAAGAAAGTAAATTGAGGAAAATTTCATGTATAACCTCTTCCGTTACCGTGGGGTGAGGTCATGAGAACGGACCTTTTAGGGCACCTGTCTCTTCGGACCACCCGACGGAAGGTACCCCAGCGATTCTCAGCCTGTGCTGACTCGTTGAAGTGAAAGTGAAAAGTGAAAGTACGTAACCTCTTCCTTTACCGTTGGGTGAGGTCACAAGAACGGACCTCTTAGGGTCCCTGCCCCCTCGGACCACCCGACGGCAGGTTAAGCGTGTCTCAGTCTGTGCTGACTTCGCTGAATCGTCGTCGTCGTCGTTTCATGTATATACGTCAACAGAAAGGTATCAGTCTACCACTTAAAACAAAACAAAAGATTTAACCGTAGTTTTCTTTATTTAACACTTACATAAAGTTATATGGTCAAATACAAGTCGACAAGTCTTATAGCAGTCAGTCGATAAGATACAATCGGTTTACACAGTCTTATTTATCCCACCTGTAAATAGTAGAGACTTGTCACGAATTTAAAATTGAAAACCTATTTTTCCTAACTTATAGGTACTGTAAATTATATAAAAAATTTTTAGGTTAGTCGACAGTGAAGTAAACCTCTTTTTTTCCACTTTCACCTTTCCATCTTCCATAAGGATTACGACATATAAATTAATTCGAGACCAGGTTCTTGTCTTAACCTATAGTACCGAATGTCACCTTAAACTTCGGAATGAATTAATTCACGACTCGAAACGACCCTAACTTATAGTTCAGTGCACTTTGGACAGTATGTAGTAAGAGTAACTCCTGAGGGAAGGTGGGGAGGGTCTCAACACACTAAGAGCACCTGGAGTGACATATAGAACATACTCTCTCTTTCAGAGTCTTCGATACCGGTTGCGGTCTTGATGACCTTTGTTGAAAAGTCAAAAATGAGGTAAAAACTAGAACTTATAAAAATCGGGGTTTCAGACACAAATCTCATAGACTTCAGAAATAACATGTCGTGATAACTCCGTTTCCTCTTCCCCTTTCTATGGGTTGACTTACGTCTCAATGTCTCTTATCGTTCCTCTCTATTCTTTCCGAATTCACTTATTACGTCTTTTTACCTCCTTTTGTTATCTTACCTTTTCTGATCTCTAGAGAAAATTCTTTTAAACTGTATTGTTCCCTTGTAAGGTACGTTTCTATCCGTGTTATTTCCTGTTTTTACCGTTCCTGGATTGTCTTCGTCTTATCCAATTCTTTTCCACCGTTCTTATGTGTCTTGACAAGTTTTTTCGAGAATTACTGGGTCTATTGGTGTCACCACCCAGTGAGTGGAGTTTGGTCTGTAGGACCTCACACTTCAGTTCACCCGGAATCCTGCGTAATGATGGTCGTTTCGATCACCTCCACTATCTTAAGATCGACTCGATAAAGTGTAGGATTTTCCGCTACGACAATTACACAACGCGAATAATACGGTTGTTTAAACCTTTTGAGTCGTCCCCGGTGTCCTGACCTTTTCCAGTCAAAAGTAAGATTAAGGTTTCTTTCCGTTACGGTTTCTTACGAGTTTGACGACATGTCAACATGAGTACAGTGTGCGATCATTCTAATACGAGTTTTAGGAAGTTCTATCCGAAGTCGTCATACACTTGACCCTCGAAGGTCTACATGTTCGACCTAAAGTCTTTCCGTCTTCTTGGTCTCTAGTTTAACGGTTGTATACGACCTAGTAACCTTTTTTGTTCCCTTAAGGTCTCTTTGTAGACGAAGTAACTGATACGATTTCGGAAACACACCTAGTGTTGTTTGACACCCTATAAGAAGTTCTCTACCCTTATGGTCTGGTGGAATGGACGGAGGGTTCTTGAGACATACGTCCTGCTCTTTGTTGTCAATCTTGGCCTGTACCTTGTTACCTTACTAAGTCTTAACCCTTTCCTTATGTAATTCCGACATATAACAGTGGGGCGAACAAATTGAATATACGCCTCATGTAGTATGTTTTACGACCCGACCTACTTCGTGTTCGACCTAAGTTCTAACGATCTCTTTACAGTTGTTGGGGTCTATCCGTCTACTATCTATGGTAAAATTACCGACTTTCACTTCTCCTTGATTTCTCGGAAAACTACTTCCACTTTCTCCTCTCACTTTTTCGACCGAATGTTGAGTCGTAACTTTTTGGTTTCTAGTACCTTAGGTCAGGGTAGTGAAGTACCGTTTATCTACCCCTTTTTCACCTTTGTCACAGTCTAAAGTAAAGGAACCCGAAGTTTTAGTTACGTCTGCCACTGACGTTGGTGCCTTAATTTTCTGTGAGCCAGTAACCTTCTTATCGATATCGTTTGGATCTGTCACATAATTTTCGTCTCTGTAGCAAATGAAACGGTTGTTTCCAAGTATGTCAGTTTCGATATCAAAACGGTCATCAGTGCATACCTACATGCTCAACTTGGTATTTCTTCTGACTCACGGTTTCTTAACTACGAAAACTTGACACCGCGACCTCTTCTAAGAAGTCTCAGGGAACCTGACGTTCCTTTAGTTTGGTTACTTAGGATTTCCTTTAGTTGGGACTTATAAGTAACCTTCCTGACAACGACTTCGACTTTGAGGTGATAAAACCGGTGGACTACCCTTCTCGGTTGAGGAACCTTTTCTGGGGGTACGACCCTTTCTAACTCCCGTTCTCCTCTTCCCCCGTTTTCTCCTACTCTACCAACCTACCGTAGTGCTTAAGTTAACTATACTCAAACTCGTTTGAGGCTCTTTATCACTTCCTGTCCCTTCGGACCGTACGACGTCAGGTATCACAGTGTTTCTCAGTCTGTACTGAATCACTGACTTGTTGTTTAACTCGTTTCTGACAGATCTTCCAGGAACCTCCACTGAGACGGAATCTTACAATAAGAGACGTCCTAGGACACTCTCCGGAGTTCAAAAGTTTTTGGAACCAAAATAGGCAAGGGACCCGACCAGGTCAAGGTCATTCTTCACTCGACATGACTGGAGAATAATTTCGGTACCTTGTACTGAACAATTAATCTTTACAACATACAGTTTACACGTTGTCACATCATAACTCCATGGAACCTCCATGGTCGGTTAGTCCTCCAACGAGAAACCTGTTTCCGAATTCCCTACATAACAGGTCCAACACTACTTGTTAAGTAAAGGTGATATCCGTTACGTGTAAAAATTACTAATTTATCGTTTACATGAAATAACACTAAGTTCTCTGGACCCAAGGAGAGTCGGAATCGTGGGAGTAGACTCTTTGAAGACGTGGAACTCTCACTTCACCTCTTTCTTCACTTACACGTTCGACTCCTCGTTTTCTTCTTTCTACTCCGGGTTCATCTGAACACGTGGGTGCCTTCGGTGTCCTCGTCTTTGTTCCCCTCGGTCTCCGGTCCCTGTGACTATGCTTAACAACCTGACATAAGGACGACAAATCTTGAACAGAGTCACCTAGATCCTGTGTACACCGGTAACACCAGTGGAGTCGGTGGAAACTCTCTGGGTGGAACGAGAAAGGTTTACCAGGGGAGACCAGGAAACGGGACCTGGACACTGTAAGACCTGATCAACAGTGAACGTCGACATACATCGTGTACATACTATTTAGTGGAGAAACAACGGAATCGACTTCCCCTTTTTTCTTTTTTCTGGACCCAAGATCAACATTAAAACGGTGGTGGAAATACTGGAACCCATATACACGTACGAGTCAACACAGACTGAGTAACACTGGAGTGCTTGACATCGGACGGTCTGAGGAGACAGGTACCCGAGAGGTCCCTTCTTATAGTCTCATTCGACGGTAAAGGATAAAGTCCCCTAGAAGGACTGGGTCCCTAGTTAGGACGTAGAAGAAGGAACCGTCCACCCAAGAAGTGGTGACTCGGTGGTCCCTTCGGGTGGACATACTAAAATCGTCAGGACAATGGAAAACCCCGGGACTATGGGAGCAGACTTTTTCTTCCCTACCTTAAGTCTCCGGACCTCAGGCTCGGACGTGTCAAGTCTGCGTCGTAAACGGAACGAAATAATCTCGAACTACGAACATTATTTAAGGTCCAGAGTAGATCTACGGTTCTTATCGGATGCAAAGGGAGGAAGATGAGAAAACCACGAATACCATTACTTTACCAACTGAGTATCTAATTTTCGACAAAATTTCTAGTCAGGTCGTGTCAGTAGGTAGACTACGAACCCCTTCGGGTGTCACGGAAGTCTCACTAGTCGAGAAACCCAGACTTTGTAACGTGATCTGTGAATCTGAAGGGACCCCGGGAGGGTCGATCACCAATCTCATCTAGACTCTCCTCCGACCTTTTTAGGACCAAGGACTTGAATCGAACCTCTTGTCCCAGATGAATCTTACCCTATCTTAACTCTGGGTACCGGGAAGGTACCCCTTAGAACCCCAAACTCTGTATAAAAAATTATATAGCAAATTAAGACACTAGGATATACTGTCTGTGAGAATCGAGACTCCTCCGAAAAAGACACTCTATTAGATTTTATATAACTCCCTTAGAGAAAACGAAGGATCACCTATAAGGAAAAGATTGAACGAACGAGCGAGAAGTCAAACAATTGGACCCGACAATTCTTGACATTTTCCAAACTCTGTGATCGAATGACCACACCAATACACTGACCACACACATACACACATCCTTCTACCCCGTAGACCCAGTCCTTTTTCTCAAGAAACAACTGTGTTGGTCTGGGTGTTAGTCTCATGGTAACGTAAAAACCAGGGGGTATTGATCTGGGTGTCCGTCGTGTCCTCTCGAGCACCTTAAAGAGATTCATCCACCGTCCAAAGTGAGGTGACTAAACTCTGTCTCTTGTGACATAAAAGAAGTAAATCTCCGTCAAGGAGGGATGGGGAGGAGGGGATTTTCTCTCTCCTTTTGGAAACGAGGAAACTCTATCTACTTTCCCAGGACCCAAGACTGAGATGTGAAGACAATTATCTTCCATTTACGCAGAAACACTCCCCTCCACTTCGCCAAGACAGACGTGTAAGAATACTGGTCCTCTATAGCGCTTCAGGAGCCGAAGACATTCTTGGATCTCTCTATCCCTATCGACAGACCTCTATCGAGAGGTCAGAAGGACCGTCAAACCCTCGAGTCGGTCACCCGGATCAGACCTTACCGTGGTAAACCGAAGAACACCTCTATTCTCTTCAAAGTAGTAGGGAAAGTCTTCTCTCGTCAATTGATCTGACTAGTGATATCTAGCTTAGGAGTCCTATACACTTTTCATTTTACGAACATTCCTACTTTCGTTCGCAAGTAATAGAAATATAACACACATAAAGACACAGAGTCCCTCGGCCCCGGAAAATGTCCTCGTGACTCTTTAGGTCCCTATAAAATAAGGGGTGTAGGTGGCTACTACGAATGTACTAAGACCGTAAGTAAAAAACGAAAAATTTATCATTGAATTTTCTCTTCATTTTCCTCATTAGGTCAACGAAGACATAGTATACTCACCTCTAAAGACCTTTAATCCCGGTTTCGAGTGACACTAAGTTTATCTTAGGTATCAGATCCGTACATAAAGAAAAAGAGACTTTTTTTCCCGCCCACAAACTTCTGATAAAGAAAAATAACCAAAACGAGAACGACCACTTTTACTTCGTCTACCGTTTGACCCCGTAAAATTTAAGGTGACGATCGATTTTGATATTCCTGTATTTCGGAAGACTAATACGATGTAACTAGTTTACTAATTTTACTTTTCTGAGTAAAACATTGTCTTAAGAGTAGAGGCATGATCTGAATGTTACACTTGTAAAATCTTATTTTACTGACAGCAAATTTTCTCTGACGAACAATTAAACAGAGTCAAAACAGCCATAGTACCATAGAATCGTAAAGTCCGGCGGTATTGTTTTATGGTGACTGACCCGCCAGATTTGTTGTCAGCAAATAAAGGGTGTCAGGAACTCTGACCTTCAGGTTCTAGTTCCACGACTTTCTAAACCAAGACCCACTCTTAGGAGAAGAACCGATCGACTACCGACGGAAGAGTGTACCGTCTCTCTCTTTCAAGATCACAGAGAAGGAGAAGATTCCCGTGACCAGGGTAGTACCCCCGAGGTGGGAGTTCTAAAGTAGATTTGGCTTTCCTTTCTTTCTTTCTTTTACTTCAGCGAGTCAGCACAGGCTGAGAAACGCTGGGATACCTAACATCGGATGGTCCGAGGAGACAGGTACCCTAAAAGTTCCGTTCTTATGACCTCACCCAACGGTAAAGGAAGAGGTCCCCTAGAAGGACTGGGTCCCTAACTTGGGTCCAGAGGGTGTAACATCCGTCTGTGAAAATGGTACACTCGGTAGTCCCTCTTAGTAGATTTGGATTAATGAAGGGTTTCATGGTGGTGGAAATCCCAATCCCGGAATTGTATGCTTAGACCCCCGCCCCCTTGTGTTAATCAAATATTGTTCTAAACTCTCACTGAACGTCATTTTTTACCGTCCAAGTTGTTTATGTATTACCAAAGGAAGGACATTGGGACTCTTTCCTTCTTATATCCTTATTTTTTCCCTATGTTTGGGTGTTCCTATTTTTTTTACTTCGTTGTTTTATGATCTCGGTCTTTTTCCCTAAATTTTTTATTCTTCCGACATAATCAATAGACAGTAACATATCGTTTTATACAGTTTTCAATCACCGAATTTCCTTGTGTGAAAAAAGACGCGCAGTCCTCAGGTCCGTGTAAAGTCCCAGAGAGTCCCACTTCAGCCCACAGACGACCTCGACTCAGTGGAACCCCGAAGGTTCGAGTGAGGGACCGACAACCGTCTCAAGTCAAGGAGTGCCCCCTTACCCGACGTCCGAAGTACAGAACGACAGAGAACCGGTCTCCAGTGGGAGTCAAGGAACGGGACACCGGAGAGCGCCCCTGGAAGTAGTTTCACACGTTCGATTCCCTGACACGGCGTCTGTCTCAGTGTCAGAAGACTTTGGATTAGTATCTTCATTGATCGAGTCAGTCATTTCTTAGACGGACGTTACGTCCTCTGGGCCCAAAATAAGGACCCAGCCCTTCTAGGGGACCTCTTCCCTTACCGTTGGGTGAGGTCAGAAGAACGGACCTCTTAGGGTACCTGCCTCCTCGGACCATCCAAGGGGCAGGCACCCAAGTGTTCTCAACTTGTACTGAAACACTGATTTCGTGGTGGTGAAAAAGACACAACGTGAGTAATCTTCGTGTAGTGACCCAGGGAGAGTGTGAGTTCTCCTTCCCTTATACGTCCCACCCCCTACGGGTCCTTACCCTAGACTCTGCCAACAGAAACAGAAAAATTAACTTTATAAATAACCCTATAAACGTCTAAGTGTCCGTCAACAATTCTTTAGTATGTCTCTCTAGACCACACGTGACGTGGGGAAGGGGGACTTCCACAGTAAAACATTTTCATCATATTATCGTGTCGGTCCTGCAACAATAACAACGAGTCAGCACAGACACAGGCTGAGAAACACTGGGGTACCTGACGTCGTGCGGTCCGAAGGGACAGGAAGTGGTTGAGGGCCTTTAACGAGTTTGAGTACGGGTAACTCAGCCACTATGGTAGGTTGGTAGAGTAGGAGACAGCAGGGGAAGAGGAGGACGGGAGTTAGAAAGGGTCGTAGTCCCAGAAAAGGGTACTCAGTCGAGAAACGTAGTCCACCGGTTTCATAACCTCGAAGTCGTAGTCAGGAAGGTTACTTATAAGTCCTGACTAAAGGAAATCCTAACTGACCAAACTAGAGGAACGTCAGGTTCCCTGAGAGTTCAGAACAACATAGAGTCGTTACTACATCAGATCGTCAGAATGAGTGTAAAGGGGCAAGAGGAACAGGAGGAGTAAACACACAAATCAAGATTTGTCCAACCACACCAAAACAAAGTGCACCTCCAAACATGTAAGAGGGGTCGTCCCACCCTAAGGAGCACAACCTCCTGGTATCACTTTGGGCACGTGGTGACAGGTGGACTACCAAGTGTAGGAAGGTCACACGTTTGTATTGAAGTGAAGGTCGGTTCCGGGGTCTTCACAGTAGGGTAGGGTGTAGTCAAGTCTCAGGTCTCAGCACACGAGACCTAGTCCGGTCCGGAAATTCTCGTCGAGGTACTCGGGTCACGGAGAGGGAGGCGTCTGGGTACCTCGATTTCTCTGTCCAGTGACCCGGGTCGAAAACAGCGACTCGGCTACTGGGGAGCGACCGCACTTCGTCGTCGACATGGACCTGGACGAGGTAGAGGGGGACCCCGGAGGAGTCACAGAGACCGAGGGCCCGGTCAGCACACACAAAGGGGGAGACTCCCTCCCGAGGCCGAAGACGTCTCTTCGAAACAGTGGTTCCAGTCTCCGTCGTCCTTTACTATGTCTAAACCTCTTACCATGTCTAAAGTGTCCGAGGTCCAACACGACACCAAAAATCGAAAAGAGAGGGGTTGAACGGAGGTAGAAGGAACTGACGGACGAACGAGACACCTAGAATTATGACTTCACCCATCGGAAAGGGAAGAGGTCCCATAGAAGGGTCGGGTCCCTAGTTTGGGTCCAGAGGGCGTAACGTCCGCCTAAGAAATGGTCGACTCGGTGTTCCCTTCGGGACTGTTGGAATATCTTCGACAAATTGGTCGAGGGTGTTAACGTCTTCCGGTGGAGAGATTTTGTTCCGAATACGTCAGTGTGTGTGTGTGTGTGTGTGTGTGTGTGTGAGTGAGTGAGTGAGTGAGTGAGTGTCACCAAACGAAGAAACCAACTTGAGGGTTGCCTATCAGTAAGGTCTTTCGAATAGAAATCCGATACCACCCCTTCCGTTGGGAGTTGGTCTGACTTCAGTTACGACGTCGGAGGACACAAGGTCTACCTCTTAGGACCCTCTATGAAATTTACGAAGAGTACCTAGGACCGTCTTAGGCAGGGGACAGCAAAGATCGTCACTCAAGTCATTACGAGTATCTAAGTCGAGTGTAATTACAAGACAAAAATAGCATTGACTAAGACACGTGGTCGCTAAACTACCGTTATGGACACACAAAAAGACAAATAATGACTATTTCTCAATCCCTCAACTCATTCTTATTTCTCGTTAATTGGTTTTTAGTCCGGAAACCTGTCCACGTATCGTGTCATTCAAATCGAATAAAGAAGATAAACTAACATTATTGTCACAAGTAATCTCATAAAAACCAGTACAAACTTGATCTATACGAAAATTTCAACCAAAGTTTTAAAATGGAATCATACCCTATAAAAAGTATATTTGTCTTATGGTATGAAGTGTAACATACCACTGTATTATTTATAAAAATTTGTTTGTTTTTTTCATTTCTTGTAAAGAATATAATTAGTCAAGTCAACCAGTCAGCAAAGACTGAGACGTTGGGGTACCTGACGTCGTACCGTCCGGAGGGACAGGTAGTGGTTGAGGACCTCAAAGAGTTTGAGTACAGGTAGTTCAACCACTACGGTAGGTTGGTAGAGTGGGAAACAACAGGAGAAGAGGAGGGTGGAAGTTAAAAAGACTCGTAATCCCAAAAAGGGTCACTTAGTCAAGAAGTGTAGTCTACCAGTTTCATAACCTCAAAGTCGAAGTCGTAGTCACGAAGGTTACTTGTGAGTCCTGAATAAAGGAAGTCCTAACTGATCAAACTAGAGGAACGTCAGGTTCCCTTAGAGTTCTCAGAAGAGGTTGTGGTGTCAAGTTTTCGTAGTCAAGAAGCCACGAGTTGAGAAAGATATCAGGTTGAGAGTGTAGGTATGTACTGATAACCTTTTTGGTATCGAAACTGATCTGTCTGGAAACAGTCGTTCCGTTACAAAGACGAAAACTTATACGACAGATCCAACCAGTATTGAAAAGAAAGTTCCTCGTTCACAGAAAATTAAAGTACCGACGTCAGTGGTAGACATCACTAAAACCTCGAGTTCTTTTATTTCAGACAGTGACAGGTAAACATAGGGGTAGACAAACGATACTTCACTACCCTGGTCTACGGTACTAGAAGTAAAAAACTTACAATTCAAAATTCGGTCGAAAAAGTGAGAGGAGAAAGTGAAAGTAGTTCTCCGAGAAATCAAGCAGAAGTGAAAGACGGTATTCCCACCACGGTAGACGTATACACTCAATAACTATAAAGAGGGTCGTTAGAACTAAGGTCGAACACGAAGTAGGTTGGGTCGTAAAGTGTACTACATGAGACGTATACAATTTATTCGTCCTACTGTTATATGTTGGAACTGTATGACGAAAGGGTTAAACCTTGGACAAGTAACAAGGTACAGACCAAGATTGATAACGGAGAACTGGACGTATGTCTAAAGAGTCCTCCGTCCATTCCACCAGACTATAAGGGTAGAGAACTTCTTAAAAGACGTCAGTTTCCAAAACCGTATCAGTCATTTCGTCTTCATCTACAAAAAGACCTTGAGAGAACGAAAAAGCTACTAGGTCACCTACAACCGGTATACTAAAGACTAAGGAGACGAAAAAGATTTAGGTCGAACTTATAGACTTCAAGAGCCAAGTGCATGATAACCTCGGAGCGAACCTCTTAAAACGATCACACACTCTACTCACGTTAACACGCTATCAAACTTGTAAGAAATCGTAACGGAAAGAAACCTTAACCTTACTTTTGACGGGAAAAGGTGAGGACACCGGTGACGACTCAAAAGGTTTAAACGACCGTATAACCCAAGTCGTGAAAGTGTCGTAGTAGAAAATCCTAAACTTTATCGAGTTGACCTTAAGGTAGTGGAAGTGATCGAAACAAACATCACTACGAAGGATTCCGGGTGAACTGAAGCGTAAGGTCTACAGACCGAGATCACACTCACTAGTGTGGTAGTTAATATAATTATTGTACATAAATACTACGAACTACTTAAGTGTCTGGGAGAAGGAGACACGAAAATTCGTGGAGGTCCACCATTTCTCCGTTGAACTAGGGGTGAATGTCCACTCTGACTCCGGTTCTCCCTGATCTATTGAACGGGTTCTTCGGTGTCACAACTGTAGAAGACCGACTTTCGATCTCATTTGGAGTAGTCAAACCAACTTCAAAAAGAAACTAAAAGGTATCGATAATTATCTGACCTAACCAACCTTTCTTTCTTACCCAACTTCTCCTTTCTGACTCTGATCTTTCTCACAACTAAGATTTAATATGTTAGTTTCCGAGTCTCAGACCCACCATGTTTCTCTAACATATGACGAAGAAGAAATAGGATGTACAAACTCTCTTCAATCACTAATAAGGTCAATAAAGATTGTACGGGACGTCTTTACAACGTGGTCTCTACTTCACTTCCGACAGAATTGTGACACTTTACGACTCTTCTGTTTCATACAATAAGACTCATAACTTAATATTATGGGACTCTCTTTCCTCGTGTCATAAGACACCGTCGACGTGTGTCTTATTTACTTCGTTCAAAATAGGTAGTTCTAAAACATCTTTTATGAGATCATTTTATTCCCTGTCTCATGTATTTTATCTCGTCATAGTAGAATATGAACAAAGACGAATTACGGTTCAGTGTTTTAATGTTATAGTGGTGGTCTTAATAATGGGTTGTTATTAATTTAGTGTCACTTTACTAAAACCACATGAACGTAGTAGAGACATTAACTAGGTATCTTTTATACTTGTATCACAAACCTAAAACACCGTGATAATTATCTGCATATACAAAGACTTAATGTTTCCCTTAGACACGAATGACATTTGTTGAATTTTTTAGTAAGAGGTACAAGGGAGAAGGAAGGGTGTGGGTCACCGTTGTACATTATTATTTACAAACAAATAAAATTCTACCCTATCCCTTATATTTTCGATCACAAAGACTTTGAACCGTACTTTACACATTTGATTACTTCAATAAATAACCGTTTTTCTAAACTTACCTACCTTTGATTTTTTCAATTTTGGATGATCCTTTCTAGAATTTCCTTGAAATCCTAAAATCTTTCATTAACACACTGAAGTCCCGACAAAATAAAAATTGTCTTTACAGTCACACTAAATTCTCACTCCTGGTAGACTCCGTAAATTTTTTAGTTAATAAAGTAAAACAATTTCGTACGAGATTAATGAAGTTCTAAAACGGTCCATACACAGAGAAACCTACTTGAGTCTCGCGAGATTGGGTGGTGTCTGAAATAGTGTGTCGTAATGTTGACAAGTAAATGAGTAGATAGAGTGTCACATTCCTAATATAAAACGAAGGGTCACATAAAGGTCCCAGACCATTTGGAATATAACGTTTATATTAGTGAGTAATTTACCAAACCCTACTTCCCCTTCCTCCCACGTCCTATTTTCGCGGAGCAGGAAGACTTATCTTACGCAGTAAGACTTATCTTACGTCAAAAGGGCCACCCTCAGCAGTCTTTATCGAAGTGATCTAATAGACGGGATCAGTAAAGGAAGCACCAGAAAAGTCTTACGTAACCAGGAGCCACAATGTCGAGTCTTCCCTAACTCAGAAATAGAGAAGACAACAGTACAGTTAATGTTTACACACAGGGTCTAATCCCAAGCACAATCGGGCACAGGACGGAAGACTCCATCGTGGGGTTTACACCATATGTATCTACAGACTCTGAGACGGTCATGACGGAGTAGTCGGGACTAATGAGAATCGTGACCTAGGAAGGATGAAGTAATTAAGATGTTAAGAGGGGATAGGGTTTACGGAAGATCTTTAAAGAATGTCCTTTATATATTTTGAACTTCTAAAAAGATCGTCTCTTTTAAATGTTCGTTTTTAAAAATAGTGTCAAAAGAATAGGGAAATTTTTCTTCGATACAACTTCTTCTCATGTTTCCGAAAAATTTCTTCTATAAATCAAATGTAAGTTTTTAAATTATAAGTCTTAGTACCGAGATCATGTATTCACTATAGCATAGTCAACGGTGTACTTATTAATATTAAGACTTATGAGTCTATATACCATTCAGGAAAATTTAGGTCGTTCAAAACTTTCATTATTATAATTTCTGTGACACCGGACCACTGGAACTTCAGTATGCTTGGACTTACTTGAACCTGGAATATTAAACCCGGGACGTTCGATGAATTAGGAACCTCAGGATAATCCCTTTGTCCTTCTTGTGGATGGAATACTCTAAATCAACTTATAACTTAGTACAATTGTGTCTGTTCACGACGATAATTATACATGTAAAAGTCGTGTACCATCGAGGAAAGAGTTGTCATTACAATCTCATGTCGTATAAACATAACAAGGTATGGAAAAGACATAATTAGTACTAATTAGAACCACCGTTTTTGTCTTAGATTGAGACTGAAACAATTTCTTTAGATGACTTTCTTGTAAAATCATGGAAGACCTTCCTATCGACCTATTTATGGACAGAAGACCTCGTTCAGACACTTGAAACGTCGTCCCTCAGTAGAGAGGTCCCGAGGGGGTATTCTACAAAGCCGGTGGAGTCAGTGAAGGACGGATAAGTCTAAAAGTGTAAGGGTCCTCTTCCACCTCCGGGCTGAGTCCAGAATGTCGGGACGAGTCGGTTCTTCCGGTCTCTCTCAGACCGGTGACCCTCAGTGAGATCTGTCCTGTCGACGGATTGACACAGAGGGGATACATTGTAAACTTCATAAAAACTTAAAAAAGGTAAAATTAAATATTTTGAATTCGAGAACTCCATTCTTCGGTTTGACACAGGCATAAAAAGATGAGTGAATAAGTAAGTTGTTTGAACACACACATGAATGGGACACGGTCAGGGACACGGACTGAATCGTTTACTGATTCCTAAATAGAGACTGATCGGATTCTGTAACCTCTTCCGTTACCGTGGGGTGAGGTCATGAGAACGGACCTTTTAGGGTACCTGCCTCCTCGGACCACCCGACGTCAGGTACGCCAGCGATTCTCAGCCTGTGCTAACTCGTTGAAGTGAAAGTGAGAAGTGAAAGTACGTAACCTCTTCCTTTACCGTTGGGTGAGGTCACAAGAACGGACCTCTTAGGGTCCCTGCCGCCTCGGACCACCCGACGGCAGATACCCCAGCGTGTCTCAGCCTGTGCTGACTTCGCTGAATCGTCGTCGTCGTCCGTGGGTTATATTAGACAAGAAGTGAAGGGGGATGGTAGACCGGTAAGGCCAAACGAACACTTTTGTGACGTAGAGAAAAAGAATCCTTTACTACCAAAATAAATAACTGTAAGCACAAAAGACTTAAATAAACATCATAATTAACAACATTAATAAATACTAAAAAGTGTTCCTGTCTTACAGTTTCTACTACCATTATATCTTTAGTAGAACAGGGTAAGGTAGAAAAAGTCTACTTATTTAACACCGGGGTTCACCAATCCACGAACAGTTTCAGTAAGTAAAACAGGGTGTCAGTCCTAACGACGAGGTCGACAATGAGTAAAGTTAGGTAAAGTCTTTAGGTTATAAAGGAGGTACATACTTTTAAAAGTTTATCAAACCCTATTCTATACACCCTGTCTTTACTCTGTGAAAACTTTATCCTTCCATATCGTCTACGACTTAAAGAGACCCTTTTACGAATATGATGTGGGTGAGGTCACAAGAACTGATCTCTTAGGACACCTACCTCCTCTGACCCCCCGACGACAGGTATACCAGCGTGTCTCAGTCTGTGCTGACGTCGCTGAATCGTACGTACGTACGTGACCTCTTCCTTTACCGTTGGGTGAGGTCACAAGAACGGACCTCTTAGGGTCTCTGTCTCCTCGGACCACCCGACGGTAGATACCCCAGGGTGTCTCAACCTGTGCTGACTTCACTGAATCGTCGTCGTCGTCGCATGGATGGATAATAGTAATTTACCAGTGGAAAAAAATTGAACATTTTTGAAACTAGAATTATAGACTATAAAGGAAATTCTTTAGTACTGACATTACATATTCAGTGGATACATTGAATGGTTAGTTTATGTATCAATGGTCAACTCGATAAACCTGAATTAATACGAGAGTTCCGTCACAAACTCACGAAACGGATTAGACAAAAGTAAAACATCCGATCCCAAACCCAAAGTTTCTTTGTCGATTTTAAAATTTTCCCACCTACGACAAAAGATGTCGAAAACCTTCAATGTCGATCCAAAATTCTACTTCCATTTACCCTCGATCGTCTTTACAATCCTTAAGTGACAATTAATAAACACAAAGATTCTTCTTAAGATGAAACTCCTGCGGACCTATCGTCAGTATGAACGTCCCGACTTGACTTATTCAACTCCATATAAACGACACAAAATAGTATCACACTAATTTTGTCCGAGGAAAAAAGTTGGTAGTGTGTTGTTCAACACCTATAAACAATTTGCAACTTCGTATCTCTATACACTCTTTGTTGTGATCATAATGTACAATCTCATTACCTATTTACTAAGGTAATATGTGAAAACGATCCCTATAGTCAACAACAACAAAATTAAAGATTATTTTAATTGTATCGAGTTCTACGTGGTGTCGAAAGTCAAGAAGACTGGTAATAATAATAATAAAAATTTCAATCCAAAAACTTTAAATTTTTTCAAAGGAGTCTTCTAAGATTAAAATAGGGGTTCATCTAGAATTAGGAAGGTCAAAAAGACACTGGTAACCTTCTACTGGATACAAATGACCGTACATAGACCTTCGTAAAACCTTCTTTACTGTTTTCTTCAATTTAAAAAGTAACTTTATACATCTCATTGGTTTTTTGCAGATATCCATAACTCCTTCTTAATTTAATTAGAGTCATTAATAAACGTATATTCAACTACACGACGTGCTAAATCCTCTTAGTTTCCCGAGTCCGAAACGGAGGAGTTCACCTTAGGTAATTCATTAAATCCTTCACTTATCGAAAACTACTCCAAGTCCTGCGTACTGGGGTTTTATACCAAGGAACTGTTCTCTTGTGTTCTCAGTTCCAGGGACACCCCTATCCGGTCACTTTTCACTTAGACATTGACTAAATTGACGTCCAGTTCTCTTCTTGACCCTTCTTTAATTTTGTTCCTCTCTACTCTCGGTTCCTCAGGACGTCCTCCCTATCGGAACTTGTCGCACTACCCTTCGGGTGAACTGCGTCGCAGACTCACTCTCGACTCACTGCGCCCAGTCGCTCCGCGTCTGATTTACCTCCCGACAAAGTCCGTCTCCTTCACCACACACGCTTCAGGGTCCCGTTCTTCCTTTACCTACTTAAAGTCCTTGTCTCTCCTCCGGACATCCGGATCTCTCGGGTCTCGTTTCTCTCAAGTCTCTCCCTCTGTCTCCGGTCTGTCCCCTTCTGAAGTCTAAAGTAAGATTCACGTCACCCACCCGATGACTCGAGAATCGTTCCCACACTGTTCTAAATTAAATACGAAAATCTTCTAGTAAAACCGAGAACATATCTCTTGTCTAACTTCTCCCGTTCTCATCGGTAACTCTACACGACCACCGAACCTTTTCCAACTGTTGTCACCTTTTTCCCTTCTTAAACTAGTTAAAACCTCAAACAAAACCTTGATCTCGTCTATCGTGAACGACTCCCTAAGATACATACTTTTCTTTCCCGTCACTTCTTTCTGAAGAACTTAAAACTTATCGACTCACCTACCATCATCGTAAATAACTCTACCCTTCTCAGTCGTCCTTGACTACGCCCTCTCTCTTAGCAAATAGGGGAAGAGGATTTAACCCCAAAAGAACTCCCTCTGCTACTCCTGATCTTCCAATTCTGGGACTCGGACTCAGAACACCTGTCCTGGTCCTCAGCTTAAGTTTGTCGGGACGAGGATAGAAATGTGGGAACAAACCGAAGTGCCGATCTTAAAATTCCTATCTCAGTTCCTCCCCTCCCGTAAATCCCTCTCCCTTGACACCCGGTGTTTCACACTTCGGAACCTCGCCGTTAAACCCTGAACAGTGACCTCTTCTCAAGAAGCACCTAGGACCAACCAATCCCAGAGTCTCTTTGGATCTAGATTAAAGGAAGAATTAGAGGGAGTTAATTTTAGATCAGGTAGGAGAACTCTTGGAACTTCTGGACTTCGATCTCATAAACAGGTCCGACCTACCAAATGAGCTTTAAACTGAACCCTTTCACTTCATCGAGTCAGCACAGACTGAGAAACGGTGGCACACCTGATATCGGATGGTCCGAAGAAGGAGGTACCCTAAGAGGTCCGTTCTTATGACCTCACCCCACGGTAAACGAAGAGATCCCCTAGAAGGGCTGGGTCCCTATCTTGGCCCCAGAGGACGTAACGTCCGTCTGTGAAATTGGAGACTCTTTGTACCGAAGAAAAAAAGAAAAAGAAAGGAAATAGCCTAATTTTTTCTTGGGAGATTTCCAAAAGAAGACTTCCCAATAAAAATCGATATTTTCAACAGGAGAAAAGGGGGACTTAATATACTTGCCGGAAGGAACCTGAGAAGGTAATACACTCCATTGAACAATAAACATATCAATGATTCGAAGAAGTAAAGTGTCTAAAGCCTCGTAAATCTTAAGGAAAATTGAGAAATAAGTCATCAAACGAGAGAGGGAAGTAGAAGAGACGGATTCATAAGTTAGAGACCCACTCCAGCCACCGTAGCGTCTATACTGGTTCGATCGCATAAAAGGTATGTCCTTTAAGAAAGTCTCCTTCGTTCGTTATTTATTAAAGACGAGTCCTTTGTTGACTCAGGTGTAGGTCGGAGAGTAAGACAAATCACGTCTTAAACGGTGGTGTGGTATGTGTCTGTCAACTGGACACTGAAAGACTACTATTTCTCGTCTAAAGAGTAAATACTCCTAATGAGTCAGAGAACACGAAATCCTGAATCCTTAAACAAAAGGTCGATAGTGTGAAGGAGAGGGACGAGGGGGTCGTGACCTATCGATCGATCGTCACACTATGAGGAAGTCAAGTGACCTTCAGAAAGATTGAGACTTTTATTCAAAGTATTATCTTACTTGAACTCTCGGAAACCGAACAAATGATTTATATCACTATTTATAACTTAGAGTGTTGTATACGAATACGAAAAGGAAATTTTTTCCCCCACCCCCGTTTCACCTACTCTTTTTTCTCTTTCATGCCACCGTCAACACGCACGTACGAGGCAGAGACACTGGAGTACCATCGGGTGGTCCGAGCAGACAGGTATCCTAAGAGGTCCGTCTTTATAACCTCACCCAACGGTAACGGTGGAGGTCCCCTAGAAGGACTGGATCCTCCTTGGATGTGGAGGACACAGAGGACGTAACCGTCCGTCCAAGAAGTGGTGACTCGGCAAACTCTTCGACGACTGGGAACCACCGTCAATTGTCAAATAATAGGTAGTCGAAGGTCGGAGGCGAAGAAACGACACACTAGAACCTTAACCTGGACATTTGGAACGGGAGAACGGTCGACCACACAACAACCGTCTCCGTGACCTCTCTGTGACGCTCGACAGACTGGCACGGCGAGTCGCACCGACAGGAGAACGAGAGACACGTAGAGTACGGGGCGGTCACGGACGAGTGGATGTGGGACGAACGTACCGACCGGAAAGATGTATGAACGGCGTCCGGGGTCACTCACTGGACAGAATAGTTTCCCCACCACCCACGGGGTGACGATCAAAGGGACCATCGACTACTCGGTTGGACTACGGGCAAGGGACGGTCACCTTCACGCCTCAGGATTGGGGACCTGTCGGTCCCTTAAGAGATGTACATTAACAAAAATTCACATGAGTCACTACGAATGATTCAATTCACAACTGTTCTTCTGTCAGAACGTTTGGGTCGAGAAATAGATCTTTAAGTTAATTACTTTATTACACATTAATTGTGTGTTAATGTATATTTATCGTCGAAGATTTTATGAACTAAATCTACCTTACTTCGTGTCATTTTTACGACAGAGGATGTCCTCTCAAGGTCCCACCAGGTCGGGGACCCGGCACCAGAAGGAAGGAGTACACAGATAAAATATGTAAGGAGGACACAGCCTTATCTAAACCTGCATGTTCCCAAAGTGTCAAATTTTTTATATAAACTTTACTGAATAGGTGAATAATTAATATGGGAACTTGTCCAGGACCTTCTTCCACACCCCAAACGGGTTCCCTTGTATCCATCTCACTCAGTCACTCTCTTGGTTGTCCTTCTTTCGGGATCCCTCGACTGCGGAGATGCACTTAAAGGACAAAGTGGTACGAGACAGAGGAATTATCTAATTCAAGACTCTCTTAAGAAAAATAAAAGGTAAGAAAGGAATTGTTCAGAAAATTGGAATATGACATACGATGTATTTGAGGTTCACGGAGAACGATTTAAGTTTTAAGTTCTTTGTCTTCAGATTGCTCGAAGATGATAATATGACTTCATTGTTGAACGACAACAATTTTTACTACGACAAAACTGGATAGTATCTCGTTTTGATTTGACCTGAGATACATAATTTATGAAATAAAGTAGAAAAGGCCGTAGTTTGGGTCGTCAAGAGACGAGAGGTAAGGAGTGGCACGCTCACGGACGAAGGGTAGAGAACCGAGACGCCTGGGAGGTGATTCATGAAAGGGGATCCGGAAAGAAGGAAATACGCAGACGGACAGAACGTGAACATTAGAAGGGGTACGGGGAATCGTTGGTTACTGTACGAAAAAAAAGGAAGACTCCAAGGGAACAGAAGTATCGGTCTCCCAACGAACGAACTCCCGTTTCACAAGTCAGGGATGACACCAGGATCTGAGTATATGTAAGACAGGAATGCACAACCCGATTAACAGATGACCAAACGTAGATTATTTTTATTCGTAGAAAAGATATAAATTAAACTTTCTCGAGTTGACCTTAAGGTAGTGGAGGTGATCGAGACGACCATCACTACGAAGGATTCCGGGTGAACTGAAGTGTAAGGTCCCACAGACTGAAACCACTCACTAGTGTAGTAGTACTAATACACCCAGCACTTCTAAAAAAAACATGTCAAGAAGGTACATAAGAACGGTGGAGGAGAATAATAGAAGATGAAGACAATCCAGGTATGGTAAAGACAGGAAATAACTCGGGTAGAAACGTACTTTACAAGGGGGACATAGGGATTAAAGGAACTTCTCTAGAGATCAGAAAGGGTAAGAAAACAAAAGGGGATAAAGAAACGTTACTAGTGACTCCTTCCGAAAGAATGGAGAGGAACGATAAGAAACTTTGAGACGTAAGTTTAGCTATATAGAAAGGAAAAGAGGAAACGAAAAACGAAGAGAAGAAAAATGTGAATTAACATTCCGGAGACGTCGTCGGTAAAACGGAAAAACGTAAAAAAGAAGAACCCCAACCAGAACGAGGGACGGAGGTCATGTTACAGTACTTGGAGGCAGGTAACAAGTAGTCCGTGAGACAGATAGTCTAGATCAGGGAATTTAGATAAACAATGAAGGTGACATATTAGTATTCCCTAAACTACTGGATTTATGGACTTACCAAAAGGGATGAAAGAAGTTAAATTCAGACTTAAACCGTTATTCCTTAAGTACTAGACTCGGTGACAGTGGAGGATCAGAACAAAAACGATTGACATATCTCGAAGAGGTAGAAACCGATGTTTCTTATATTAGTCAGACTAAAACCACAACCGGTAGACTACTACAGGTACATCTCAGAAGAGAACACAACAACCTTCTGTCACAAACGACACTGGTCACGCAAGAGAACCCTCTTGAGATAATCGGAAACGGGACGAAGTAAGACATGAGGTTCCGGTTTAAACAGACCATGAGGTCCACAAAGAACTGAAGGATGAAAACGTAAGGTCAGGGGATATTACTTTTCCTAGAAAAAACCCACAATCGAGATTTTCCAGAACATCCAGAAGTATCTTGGTAAGTTGAAGTCGAAGAAGTCGCAATGTCCAGCCCCGTATCTGAACTTAATGACACTATAACTTCCAAACGGACCCTTCGCTTGTCTCTAGTAAGACAGCAAAAATTCTAACGTAGGTTCATGACGCAAAGTCTGAGAAAACAACTGATACTACCGATGAGGTAAAGAAGATTTCCTAAGAACGGGTGCATCATCTATATGTAAGGTCCAAGGATACGTTATAACGAGAAATGTCGTAGTCTGGAAAGAAGATAGTGGTCAGTGTAGGTGTTGACCCACAACAAAAACGAAACCGAGGTAGGGAAGTAAGAAAGACCTCAATAAAGAGGTGACTAGAGGTCATCATATGACCCGTGGATGGCTGGACCCCTCAAGTAGAAAGTCGCAGGAAAGAAAAACGTAAAAGTATGATAAGTACCCCAAGAGTTCCGTTCTTATGACTCCACCAAACGGTAAGGGAAGAGGTCACTCCACTATCTTAAGGTTAACTCGATAAGATTTAGGATTTTCTACTACGACACTTTCACGACGTGAGTTATACGGTCGTTTAAACCTTTTGAGTCGTCACCGGTGTCCTGACCTTTTCCAGTCAAAAGTAAAGTTAGGGTTTCTTTCCGTTACGGTTTCTTACGACTTTGATGACGTGTCAACGTCAGTAGAGTGTGTGATCATTTCATTACGAGTTTTAAGAGGTTCGGTCCGAAGTCGTTCTGCACTTGGTACTTGAAGGTCTACAAGTTCGACCAAAATCTTTTCCGTCTCCTTGGTCTCTAGTTTAACGGTTGTAGGCGACCTAGTACCTTTTTCGTTCTCTCAAGGTCTTTTTGTAGATAAAGACGAAATAACTGATACGGTTTCGGAAACCGATACACCTAATGTTCTTTGACCTTTTAAGACTTTCTCTACCCTTATGGTCTGGTGGATTGGACGGAGAACTCTTTAGACATACGTCCAGTCCTTCTTTGTCAATCTTGACCTGTACCTTGTTGTCTGACCAAGGTTTATCCTTTTCCTCATGCAGTTCCGACATATAACAGTGGGACGAATAAATTGAAGATACGTCTCATGTAGTACTCTTTGCGACCCGACTTTCTTCGTGTTCGACCTTAGTCCTAACGGCCCTCTTTATATTTATTGGAGTCTATACGTCTACTGTGGTGGGAGTACCGTCTTTCACTTCTCCTTGATTTCTCGGACAACTACTTTCACTTTCTCCTCTCACTTTTTCAACCGAATGTTAAGTTGTAAGTCTTTTGATTCTAGTACCGCAGACCAGGGTAGTTAAGTACCGTTTATTACCCCTTTGTCACCTTTGTTACCGACAGAAATAAAACCTCCCGAGGTTTTAGTGACGTCTACCACTGACGTCGGTACTTTAATTCTGTGAATGAGGAACCTTCTTTTCAATACTGGTTGGATCTGTCGTATAAGTTTTCGTCTCTGGAATGAAACGGCTGTTTCCAGGTAGATCAGTTCCGATACCAAAAAGGTCATCAGTTCATACCTACACTCTCAACCTGACACTTCTTTCGACTCGCGGCTTCTTAACTACGAAAACTTGACACCACAACCTCTTCTGAGAACTCTCAGGGAACCTGACGTTCCTCTAGGTTGGTCAGGTAGGATTTCCTCTAGTCAGGACCCACAAGTGACCTTCCTCACTACAACTTCGACTTTGAGGTTATGAAACCGGTGGAGTACACTTCTTGACTGAGTAAACCTTTCTGGGACTACGACCCTTTCTAACTTCCGTCCTCCTCCTCCCTTGCTGTCTCCTACTCTACCAACCGTAGTGGTAGTACCTACCGTAGTGACTGAGTTACCTCTACTCAAACCCATTTGAGGCCCTCAACCACTATCTGTCCCTCCGGACCGCACCACGCCAGGTACCCCAGTGTTTCTCAACCTGTACTGACTCGCTGACTTGAGTTGAATCGATATAAATTAAACTGGAAACACAGTCAAAGGAAAGTCAAAAGAAAGAAAGGATTTTATTTAATGACCTACGGTCATCTGGAGTTTCTCGTAGAACGGTAATCTAAACAAGACGGTATATCAATAAAGGTCCCCACTGAATGACGCACCACTACTATAAAAATCAACCAAAAATAAAAAGTAAGGGAAACTCAGAAGACAGTAACGGTCAAAGACAAAGTCGTGGAAGAACTATCCACAGTCCGACACCACCGGTTCACTTACAGTCCGGGACTCCGGCTCTGATGTTTGACTACTGACACTCTGATACTACCTCCGTCATTCTACACTCCAATCTTTCATCAGCTCGAAATTCTCCGTCTGTCTTCTATCTTTATATAGGTAACACAAACCCCTTCCTTAGGTTTTACTCTATGTATTAATGTCTCTAAGTATTGTAATCTTTACTGTCTGAGCTACCGTATGGAAAATTTTAAATTCCGTAGGACCAAAATTCGACTGCAGAAAACAAAACGAAAATAATTTTATCTTGTACTATAAAATGTTCTTTAAAAAAAAATTTTGGACATTCATACGGACGTCACCCTATCTGACTTTCGTAAAACACACAATCAAACGTCTTGAACTCACCTCAACGGTTGACACGATGGGGGCCCCCGGGAGTCGGAAGATAGTAGGGTCTGTAGGTCCGTAGTTTCGGTCCTTCTCTTGAACTAATCGAGGTAGACCAATCCGTAAAGTATAGAACTAAGAGAATGAAACTCTATTAAGACCTATTATTAATCGAATCTATTCCTCGTTTGTTAACCATTTACAAGAATAGACTTTCCGTGGAGGGTATCTTTAAAAAAGAAGGATTTACTAAAGAAAGAGACCCGAGATAATATGAAATAAACAAGAGAGGTAATATGGAGGAGAGTAACAGGGACATAATTTAGATAATAACATTTCTTAATATTTACAGTAAAGCTCTCAGATTAAGTCTAAATCGACTATTAGAACTTCTTGTTGTACGTATATCTTTTACGTGACACGGATTCAAATTACGTAAAAGTCTCACTTGTATGGATACAATAATTTTGGGTCTATTCATTTGTCTTATAATAGTTGTAGGATCTTCAGGGAAGATGAGGGAAAATCAGTGACGGATTTTGGACTTCGTACACGGACAAAAACTTTAAATATTTTTACCTTAGAATCTCGTACATGAGAAAACACGGTAAAACGAATCGTATACACACTCTAAGTAAGTACAACTAACGATGTTATAAGGTAGACTACTTATGGAGGAAAAAAGTATTATGGTCACTTATAAAGACATCAAAGGTCACAAACGAATAATATCTCTCACGAAGATACTTACAAGAATATAAACAGAAAACTCGTGTATACGTTAATAAAGAGAACAAAATATAGATCCTCATCTAACTACCCAGTAATTCATACATACATAAACTTCTATAACGGTCAAAAGTTTCAACATCTAATGTGTTAGTTGGTCGTCACAAACTCTTAAGGTCAAACTTGTGTCTAAATCAGAGTCTAAGGACCGAACCCTTAGACTAGTTGGGTCGAACCTTGTCTACAGACAAGGTAACACTACTTCCTTGACCCCGAGTATATTATGTCTGGAGTAAACCCCCGTAGGTAGTAATGATGTAAACTTCACCTTGATCCCCGTTAAAAATCTTTTACCTTTTAACATACTAGATCCATCTATCGGACTTTGCAAAATAGTACATATATTTAATCTACCTGTTTCTCTCCGAGACTTGACCCTTATGTATGTCGAAACTCAGTAGTCTTTTTATTACATTAACTTCGGTACACTGATCCACTGTGACCACTGATCATCTTGAGACCCTTTGTCATTGTAAATTTCCTACCGTTCCACTCCTTAGAGATCTCTTCCGGCTGACTCTTCTATACTAGTCTATAGGTTCCCTTGTACTATAGTACCTTCGGCCTTCTCTCTTACAAAGTTCCTGTTCCCATTAGTTCTCACTAGATCATAGTTCACTAGTTCATACTACTAACGAGGAAACTTCAGTCACTGATTTTTCAAAAGTAAACAAAATCTCTATTCCTCTCGTCACCGGAAGACTTTCATTAAAGTCACTTTACTATCCTATCTTCGGTCTAACGTTATCCATTTCTTACTCCCTTTCGATTCCCTTATTCCTGTTTGGAGCTATCGTATAATTTTTCGTCTCTGTAATGAAACGGTTGTTTCCAGGTAGATCATTTTCGATATTAAAAAGGTCATCAGTACATACCTACACTCTCAACCTGATATTTTTTTTCGACTCACGGTTTCTTAACTACGAAAACTTGACACCACAACCTCTTCTGAGAACTCTAAGGAAACCTGACGTTCCTCTAGGTTGGTCAGGTAGGATTTCCTTTAGTCGGGACTTATAAGTAACCTTCCTGGCTACCGACTTCGAGGTTATGAAACCGATGGACTACGCTTCTTAACTGAGTAACCTTTTCTAAGACTACGACCCTTCCTAACTTCCGTCCTCCTCTTCCCCTGTTGTCTCCTACTCTACCAACCTACCGTAGTGGCTGAGCTACCTGCACTCAAACTCGTTCAAGGCCCTCAACCACTACCTGTCCCTTCGGACCGTACGACACCAGGTACCCCAGTGTTTCTCAGTCTGTACTGACTCGTTGACTTGACTTGACTTCCTTCGTTCTGTCGTTTACACTGGGTCGGAAACTTCAGTCAATTGATACTCGTCCCACCTCTACCTTCCTTCTATCGGTCTTCCATCCTCTACGACCTCGCTCGAATGAACGACTACCCTTTCTAGACTGACCCTTTGTAAGTCTTTTCCCTCCAGAGACCATATCGTCCTTCCCTGTCCTAGGACTCGAGTCCCCTTTACACAATCGGAATCCCCCTTGTCTTTTCCTGAAGTAGAGACACTGTCATTCCTTCACCCCTTCCTACCGACCTAACCATGTCTTCAAACTTTCTCAGTGAGTCGTGTGTCGTCTACGAACCATTTGTAAACAACTGAATTAACAACTTACCTTCTGAAGCATAAAAGTCCGTAATATACGACGTCAAAGTAAATAGTCAAGGGTTGTATGGGTCTAGAGACCACTGTCTCTAGAAGAATCAAAGACAGTGAGTCCCTTGTCAGTGAAGGTGTAGGGGTGTCGTCTCACACAGTATCGAACCTTAAGACACGAACGATTTCTTTAGGTCTACAAAGGAAATATATCGCGGTACACAAAGGGTAATACCTTGATGGACGAAACAGTACGTCACTAGAAGTTCCTGAAGATGTTATGTATTTCAACACTGATCTTCGTATGCGTGACTAAATTTATTCATGTAGACATATATAAGTAAGATTATAATATACATAAGTATACATTTATATGTACGACGATGACGACGATTCAACGAAGTCAGCACAGGCAGAGACACGCTGGGGTGTCTCCCGTCGGGTGGTCCGAGGGGGCAGGGACCCTAAGAGGTCCGTTCTTGTGACCTCACCCAACGGTAAAGGAAGAGGTCACGCACTTTCACTTCTCACTTTCACTTCAGCGAGTCAGCACAGGTTGAGAAGTGCTGGGGTACCTGACGTCGGATGGTCCGAGGAGGTAGGGACCCTAAAAGGTCCGTTCTTGTGACCTCACCTAACGGTAAAGGAAGAGGTTATTTATATATATTTACATGTATTTATTTATTTATATACATATTGTGTATGATCTGGTCTGGTTTGTGATAGATTTCTTTATAGAAATCAAACCCTTTTAATGTATTATTAATGTAACTGAACCATTTTATAATACTGAAGTAAAAACCTCAACAAAAAACTGGGACTCGGTACAATAAAACTTATAGAACATTTCCACGATTCTTGAGTGGTGAACTATCAAAACTTGTCGGTTTACAATCCTTGGTTCAGACAACGAAAAAGAATAGGTCGAAGACAGAATTTAGAAAAATGTCATCTAATGTGCTAGATTATTATAGATACCCTATGTTAGTCCGTCAGGAACTTTCTTCGTCATTATTACCTCAAATGTGAACACCTACACCCTTCCTGTTTCCATCCTGGTGTAACTACAACTTTCGGACGCTGACTCTGACTACAGTGTACCTCACGAAGACATCGTCTCAGTAATTTCAGGAGGACTTTTCCGAAGATAAACCTTCATGAGACTAAAATAAAAAAGAGATAGTTACATAGTGACAACGGAAAGTCGATTCTTTAAATTTATTTGACGACGAGAAACTAAATATAAGCAATGTATTTAGTCCGATGAAGGACGATGACTGGTAATATATAGTCATAGAGAAGAAGTGGAGTGCACCTTTTCAACAAAGGAAAAGTTTACTCGATCTGAAGAAAACTCCGGTATAAAAGACGAAAGAACTATGGACAGTAAAAGAATTATATTCCAACCTCGTGTTTTTCGACGATGACGATGAAATTTCCCTACTTTTGTCACTTAAAAAAAATTTGAATTAAAAAAAAGGAAGTCAGTGTGAGGGACTGAATAAAAATCACTTTACCGCACATCACCTCAACAACACTATATGAGAGATGATCTGAAATTATGACTTTTATGAACCGGTAAACAATTGTAGGTTCTCTTCGTTATCATAAGTTTAAACTGATATATCCAGTCAAATAAAATGTTTATTGACTACGACAGGACCTTTGCACTCCGGGACTGACCAATCATTGACTGTCTGAGGAGTTCTACCCAGTATCTACCCTAAATTTAACTTTCTTCGTCGACTAAAACACACTTAGTTAGAAGTTTATTAATTTGAGACACGTACACCACCCGAACACATTCTAAAAGTCTTACTAGAATTTATTATAGGACGATTCTTTGCCAACAACATGCTATTTATACTATCAAAAAGAAAATTCGAAATGACTGTATACAGTCTTCCTATTGCCATCAGAAGCTCAAGGATTCATTCTTGAACAATTCTCATACTCAAAAACACGAAAAATTTTTTTTAAAACATTAATTTTTTTAAAATTAAGGAATTCATTGGTATCGAAGGGTCACCACACGTTTTTTTCAAAAAAAATTGCAAACTGAAGAACAATTATCCAGTGAAGAGATATATTTACCGTTAGAACCACAAACTGATTCGGATAATGAAGACCGTAACAAAATGAAACTTTGTTAGTGGTTGACATCTTTTCAACATGTTTGTGAAACATAGACTTGATTAACTCTTATTCAACAACTGTATTACGGTAAAGGAGAGTTTGAGTTCTTGTAAGAGGTTGAATTGCTATTTACTGGTAGTTTTAGTCTTTTAATTGGAACGACGATGACGACGACGATTTAACGAAGTCAGCACAGACTGAGACACGCTGGGGTATCTACCTTCGTGACAGATTAAGAATTTGGGGTACCTTTAAAACGGTCAAAAGGGTCATTACAAAAGACAACACTTTTCAAGTCTTAGTGTCAACTCAAATCAATAGAGGTCAGACTTTATCATAGTGTAAAAAAGGGAACTGAGCACTACCAAAACTGAGAAACCTTCTAATGTCAACAAGACATCTCACAGAGAGAGACCCGTACAGACAACAAAGGAGGGCCAAACCGAGTCTAATATGTAGAAAGACTCCTTATAGTGTCTTCATAATGTACACAAAAGAGAGTCACGTACTGTAGTCAAACGGGGTACTGAATATTACATGTAAAACTAGTGAATTAACTCCAGTCTAAAGAGAAGAAACATCAGTGATAAAAGGGAAACCATAATTACGGAAACAAACCTCCGTATAATTTTGATATAATTATGGAACAAGAAATAGTAAAAAAATGAAGTAATATAGTCTCACCCGAGTATCAAAGGATAAGTTACCTAATATTAGACAATGATAGCAAATTACGGGTCTAGTAAGGTCTAAACTAGTAACTCTGAGGAAAATTCGACTGACTACACTTTTTTCATCCCTTTTGGTGATCTGGTAAGTCCATACTGGATTTATTTTAGGGAATACTAATATGTCACCTTCACTCTTTATCTAAATTCCCGGATCTAGACTATCTATCTCACGGACTACTTGATACCTGACTACAAGTACTGTAACATGTCCTCTGTCTCTAGTTCTGGTAGGGGTACCTTTTCTTTACGTTTTTTGGCTTTACCGACAGACCCCTCCGGAATGTTTATCGGCACTTTTCTTCTCTTCGTTTTTCGTTTCCTCTTTTCCTTTCTATATTCGTAGACTTACGTCTCAAGGTTTCTTATCGTTTTTCTCTATTCTTTCGGAAGGAGTCACTAGTCACGTTTCTTTGTCTCTTTTTTGTTGTCTTACCCTTTCTGATCTCTAGAGAAGTTCTTTTAATCTCTATGGTTCCCTTGTACAGTACGTTTCTACCCGAGGTATTTTCTGTCTTTACCATACCTGGATTGTCTTCGACTTCTACAATTCTTCTCCACCGTTCTTATGTGTCTTCTTGATATGTTTTTTCTAAAAGTGCTGGTTCTATTAATGCTACTACACTAGTGAGTGGATCTCGGTCTGTAGGACCCTACACTTCAGTTTACCCGGAATCTTTCGTAGTGATTCTTGTTTCGATCACCTCCACTACCTTAAGGTCAACTCGATAAAGTTTAGGACTTCCTCTACGACACTTTCACGACGTGAGTTATACGGTCGTTTAAACCATTTGAGTCGTCACCGGTGTCCTGACCTTTTCCAGTCAAAAGTAAGGTTAGGGTTTCTTTCCGTTACGGTTTCTTACGTATTTGATGGTGTGTTAACGTGTGTAGAGTGTGCGATCATTTCATTACGAGTTTTAAGAGGTTCGGCCCGAAGTCGTTATGTACTTGACACTTGAAGGTCTACAAGTTCGACCAAAATCTTTTCCGTCTCCTTGGTCTCTAGTTTAACGGTTGTAGACGACCTAGTACCTTTTTCGTTCTCTCAAGGTCCTTTTGTAGATAAAGACGAAATAACTGATACGGTTTCGGAAACTGACACACCCAGTGTTATTTGACACCTTTTAAGACTCTCACTACCCTTATGGTCTGGTGGACTGGACGGAGAACTCTTTAGACATACGTCCAGTCCTTCGTTGTCAATCTTGACCTGTACCTTGTTGTCTGACCAAGGTTTATCCTTTTCCTCATGCAGTTCCGACACATAACAGTGGACAAATAAATTGAAGATACGTCTCATGTAGTACTCTTTCCGACCCGACCTTCTTTGTGTTCGACCTTAGTTCTAACGGCCCTCTTTATAGTTAGTGGAGTCTATACGTCTACTGTGGTGGGAGTACCGTCTTTCACTTCTCCTTGAGTTTTCGGAGAACTCCTTTCACTTTCTCCTCTCACTTCTTCAACCGAATTTCGAGTTGTAAGTCTTTTGCTTCTAGTACCGTAGACAAGGGTAGTGAAGTACCCTTTATCTACCCCTTTGTCACCTTTGTCACAGTCTGAAATAAAACCCCCCGAGGTTTTAGTGACGTCCACCACTGACGTCGGTACTTTAATTTTCTACGAATGAGGAACCTTCTTTTCAATACTGGTTGGATCTATCGTATAACTTTTCGTCTCTGTAATGAAACGGTTGTTTCCAGGCAGATCAGTTCCGATACCAAAAAGGACACCAGTACATACCTACACTCTCAACCTGACACTTCTTCCGACTCGCGGCTTCTTAACTACGAAAACTTCACACCACAACCTCTTCTGAGAACTCTCAGGGAACCTGACGTTCCTCTAGGTTGGTCAGGTAAGACTTCCTCTAGTCGGGACCCTAAAGAAACCTCCCTTACTACGATTTCGACTTCGAGGTCATGAAACTGGTGGAGTACACTTCTCAACTGAGTAACCCTTTCTGAGACCACGACCCTTCCTAACCCCCGTCCTCTCTTCCCCTGCTGTCTCCTACTCTACCGACCTACCGTAGTGACTGAGTTACCTGCACTCAAACTCACTGGAGGCCCTCTACCACTACCTGTCCTCCGGACCGTACGACGCTAAGTACCCCAGCGTTTCTCAGCCTGTGCTGACTCGCTGACTTGACTACGTAGGAAAATTATATAGAGGGTAGTAAGTAACTCGTCAAGGAACGAAAGGTTCGAGTAGAACAGGAAAGTACGGGGTCGGGACCTTAATCTGTAAAGAGGTTCCTCGAGACCAAGGAAAACCTATTCTTACCATAAATCTTCGGTTCTAGAACTACGGTACAAAAGTAATAACTCTCACCATGACAGGGAAAGTTTTTTTACAATATATATATAAATAAATATCTTTTTATATATTTTGAATTTAGAAAATGTAAATAAACATGTATGTGTAAGTCAGAAAAACTTCAAAATATACATAAAACAACCAAAATAAATATAAAAAACTACAATTTTTGGTACTTAAGTATGGTCATGAAGGTTTAAGTAAGATCATGATGTCCCAAATAAGGTTAAAAGAGGGAAAGGCACTACATCGAGGGAAGAAACTGTCTTATTTAGACTGAAGGCAATAAGAACTATTATTATATAAAGGAGTAAACCAGTTAAAAGACCATACACTGTCGGAAAGGGACGTACCTACGGAAACTTTCCAACAACTTAGTACTGCGGCCCTAAGAACCGGGGACCTCCTCTTCTTAAGTTAGGTCCCGGTCTCTGTTCCGAACTAGCGAGTCTCGAAAACACATTATTTCAAAATAATTTCATATTTCCTCTATCTCTTTCGAAGACTGTATCCGTAGACTTCGCCCCTCCTTCTCATGGGCGAACAATCACAATCGTTACTTCAATATATGAGAGGTCATTTAGGTTTCTTACAGACCTACAACATTTCTGGAGTGGTCTGGATGAGGGGATTAAATGTAAAATTCTATTGTCTTAATCGGTCTTTCAAATTAGGTCTCTGACAGGAGTCCGTCTTATGTATTATGTAACAACAACATATTAGGAACATCTCTCGTCCAGATGAGGGTATTAAATGTCTTAATCGGTCTTCCAAATTAGGACTCTGACAGGAGTCCGTAGTATGTAACAACAATACATTAGGATTCCTTACGTCTCTTCTTTTTTCAAACACGAAAGAAGGAGGAACCCTTAAGGTCTCGGGAGAGAGGAACCCCTGGGGATCTGAAGAATAGTTGGACGGATCCCTTACCGAGAGAGTGGAAGGAGTGGGCGAAACCCGAGATCGTAGAACAAGACTCGGACGAGGGGTACGTCTACGGGAGAAGTGGGGTAAGTCCGAGACGAGGGGGTGTGATTGGGGATAATTGGCACACCTTGGGAGGAGTGGTACGAATCCGAGGCTATGGGGGTGCGGTTGACGGGGAGACACACCTACGGGAGGTCGGTGTGAACCTAAGTCTGAGGGTTGGAACCCGGGGAGGAGAGGGGTACCCTTGGGAAGAGTCTTTATTAGAAATTTCTTCAGGGTTCGTAATTTTACTTTAATCTGGAGACAGACTGTGTGAAACTCCTTTGACACCTTAGGGTCTTCGTCTTTCTACTTTCTTTTAGAAAGTCTTTTAGAATTTAAATATCTTCTATACAAATATCTCCAGTCTTCCGTTTCCTTAAATAGAAGTTTCAAGACTCTCCTTCATTTGTAGACCTTAAAATATAGGTCATTTGATATGAAAAGTTGTCGTAATTCAAAGTCTCTAATTTTCTAAGAATAACTTTCAAGAGTCCTTCGTACATTAACTTGTGTATCCACTTGTCTTATATTCTTCTTTACCTCTCGTTTTGTCAACCTATTGAATGTCCACTGAGGTTCTTTGTCGGTGACACATTTTGTTGTATTCTGCGGAAAAATCAGTCACTTTCTCTCAGCACAGGCTGAGAAACACTGGGGTACCTGATATGTCAGGTACCTCAAGAGATCCGGTCTTATGACCTTACCCATCGGAAAGGGAAGAGGTCCCCTAGAAGGGTTGGGCCCCTAACTTGGGTCCAGATAAACCCCCTCCCAAGATTTTTTATTCCAGTTTTATTAAACAATAATTAACACTAACCATGATTCTAGAACAACAAGTCGGTATCCTATCTCTTTAAATGTGAGATTCGGTTCATTCGTATAGAGTCTTACATTTCCCGTTTGTGATTTTCCTGTGTCTCTTTTTTTGGGTTGATGAAGGTTTGATTGTCTCTTTCTATTGCCTCAGATTTCCTTGTCAATCTAATAATCTTCTATTCTTTTTTCTTCCTTCGTTTTCTGTTAGTGATATTCGTCTTCCGTGTTTTATTCTACTGTCTATAGGTTTAAACGGACTATATCGTTGTTTATATTTGTCTAATTTAAGTTGTCCTTTTACTGTCTTTAACTTAAATATTGTATCTGCTTCCCAAATGATGAGATGTGTCCGAGAGTCACTTTCGTGACTCGTTTCGAGATCACTCGTTTTAAATTGTACTTTCCTTGTTCCTTTGCCCATTTTCTGTTCGTATCTTTTCTTACCTTGAGTTATTAAAATTTGGCATAAAATGCATGGTGGATGCCCCGTCAAAACACCTTACACACTTCGTTCGTCTACTTGAGGAACCAATGCATTGAGAAAACGAAACTTCGAGTAGGAACCCAAGTAATCAAAAGATGGACACCACGTAGTACTAAAAGACGTCTTGGAGTACGACTCAAGATCCGAAAGTACTAAAGAAAAAACGAAGGGACCTGTTTTCGTTTTTAGTTTGACGACATATCGTAGAAAGAAAACTACTTGAGAAGACTGAACAGAGATCTAAATATAAAATTTAGACGGGTTGTTTTTAACGTAAAACAGCGTGTGTGATCCGTAAATAGAATTACAAGGTTAGAGAAAGTGTACGATGTACTTATTAGTGACAATTTAAAAAGAAAAACTAGACCCGTCTGATTCTTCTCATCAATTATGTATCGTTGTAACTTTGTCTTTTCTATACCCTCATTACGTATGTCATGAAATAAGTATTGGTTATTATTGAAAGTGGATAACTGATATCTCAGAGTCGGTCCGGGGCAAATATAGAGACATTTGACAGATCAGTTCCGATACCAAAAAGGACACCAGTACATACCTACACTCTCAACCTGACACTTCTTCCGACTCGCGATTTCTTAACTACGAAAACTTAACACCACAACCTCTTCTGAGAACTCTCAGGGAACCTGACGTTCCTCTAGGTTGGTCAGGTAAGACTTCCTCTAGTCGGGACCCTAAAGAAACCTTTCTTACTACGATTTCGACTTTAAGGTCATAAAACCGGTGGAGTACGCTTCTCAACTGAGTAACCTTTTCTGAGACTACGACCCTCCCTAACCCCCGCCCTCCCTAACCTCCGTCTTACTCTTCCCCTGCTGTCTCCTACTCTACCGACCTACCATAGTGACTGAGCTACCTGAACTTAGACTCACTTGAGACCCTCAACCACTACCTGTCCCTCCGGACCGCACGACGTTAAGTACCCCAGTGTTTCTCAGTCTGTGCTGACTAGCTGACTTGACTTGACTTTGTGAACCGTAAATTCGGTCAGTAGGACCTGACTGGAGTCGTCCTGGGGACTTTAATATAAAAACACACACAGAAATACACATAAACAAGGAGAGAGGGACGAAGGGAAGAGGAAAGGAAGGAGAGGAAGAAAGGAGAAAGAAGGAAATTGTTCCTTTACCGAAAACTCTCGTTTTAAGATTTCTTCCTAATCTTGGTTCTCTCTTCTTTATGATCTGATTAAACGAACAGGATGAGATCAGACAACGTTTTGTATAGCTTTGTAATCTTATATAACCGCCTTTTTATTTAATTATTTAACCAAAGTTGTAATAACACACTTACGTTAATTCCAAACATTATCTTCATCGTTGATAAAATAAGGAGACCAAGTCAAGTGAATGTGGACCCTCGGAAGACATGTACCCAAAGTTATCACACCTCGACCATAATTGTCAACAAAGACAGAAGGGTCCTGGGGAAGAAATGAGAAGTAGACTTTTGTCTTGGGTGACGAGGCGTGTCTACACCCGTGTCGTCCACTATTGGACTCGGTCCTAGGTAAAAGAGTGTCCTATTGTCACGTCACTTCGTTAAATTTTTCATCGCCCCCCACTCACCCACCCACCCCCCAAGGACTATCGAAATGACACGAGTGAGTAATCGACACACTGAAGTCTGTCTAGTGAATTAGAGGAACACAAGGTTATGAGACTATTAATTTTAGACTCTTCATTGACGTGTACCTACAAATATCGTCGGAATAAGTATTAACGGTTTTGAACTTCGTAAGTTGATTCAATTAGTCATCTATTTGACACTATGTAGATCTGTTTCCCTATAATTTCGTGATTTTTCTTTACCCGTCACATCTGTCATTATAACACAATCGTTCAAGTTACTAATATTCTTTGATCTGGAATTAATCAGGATGGTGTTTTTTCTTTATTAATACTCTATACTATCTCGACGATTGACAACGATGTCACTGTCAATATAATGTTATATATTTACGTAGTTTAGTTATAGACTTGTGGAATTTAAATGTCTTACAATATACACCTTGTATAAAGTTATTTTTTAATTTTTCTTGTTTCTTTCCTGTAACTTGGTAGAATTTACACATAATGATTCACTTTCTTCGGTTAGCCTTTTCCGATGTATGATATATTAGGGTTGACATACTGTAAGACTTTTTCCGTTTTGACACCTCTGTCACGTTCCTAGAAACCACCGGTCCCCAATCCCTCCTCACTCATACTCTCCGTCACTAATTCCCCCTCAATCTTTTTCGAAACGCTACACATTCTACCTCTCATAGACTCCTCCCTGACCGGAAACATTCCCTACTAGGGACCTGACGTCATCCTCCCCTCCCACGTTACCACCCGAGTCTACTTCAAGACATCCGAAATGCCTCCCTTGTACTCGCACAAGTCTCATTCTCGACTGTACGTTCCGCCCATGTGGTCCGTCCCGAAGGATCCGTCCTACCCTTATGTCACGCTTCTGTTCCTCCGTACTTGTCACAAGGAATGAACTCTTTGTGGGAGCCGTATAGACTTTATCTCCCAACCCTCCACCCGTCACGACCACAACCATTCCCCTCCACCCTCTTCGACGACTCTTAGTCGAGTACCTTTCACATGAAACCTTACTAAAGGGAAACGTTGTCTCTTGTTTATCTCCAAAATTTTAGAACTGGATCAAACTGAAATACATTAAAATCTTTTCATCTCTAGAATTGGACCTTACCTAACCACCTCTCTGACCAATCCTTCGGTAATGTCACTAGACCCCCTCTGCCACTCCTAGACTTGATCCCGTCACCTTCACCCCTACCTCTCCCCTCCTACCTAGACCCCCACGATACTTCTTCATCTTGGTCGTCCGGAATCACTGGTAAGGTCAACATTGATGACCAGATGGTCCACTGAAATACCTTATCATTGACAAACTCCATTGTGAGTCCGGAGACCAAGATTACTGACCATTAATCACCACACTCAGGTAGTTCCTCTTCTAGTCCAGGTACCTGCTTCTTCTTTCTCGAGTCAACTCCTCGACGACTCGAACACCATGGACACCCGACAGAACCACTTATACAGACCACTCGGACAGACCCCTACGCGGAGGTCTCCCTTTGAAGAGTAAGGTCCCTACGGGTGGACCCAGACAATAACAAACTAAGACTTGAAATACGTTCAAACGAACAAACCTAAGTCTAATTATTAAAGTACCAATAAGACTCATTTTGTTGTACTTTTTTTATTTTATAATGAGGGTTTCAAACTATTGTACTATAGTCCTAGGATTTTGATAATGATGAAATACTAAGTCAGTAAGACGTCAGATGGGATTTCCTTTTTTAGGATTGTTTCTAAATGGACGTTTCTATAAAACTTAGTCAAATCAACATTACCACTTTTGTTTTATGTCATATGTATCTTTTATTTGATCTTCCATATATTGATACCACACACGCACGATTCAACGAAGTCAGCACAGACTGTGAAACACTGGAATACCTGACTTCGAGTGGTCCGAGGAGACAGGTACCGTAAGAGGTCCGTTCTTATGACCTCACCCAGCGATACGGGAAGAGGTCCCCTAGAAGGACTGTGTCCTTAGCTTGGATGCAGTGAATACAGAGGACCTAACCGTTCGTCCAAGAAATAGTGATCGTGGTGGACTCTTCAGTCCGAGATCTATTACTGGAATAACCACTAAAAATAAAAGAAGAAAAACTCTCAGACACTAAATATCTAAAAGATTTTACTCGCACGTAATATGAGAGACTGTACCTTTTTTTAAACATCTTTACATATTTTACAGGTTGTTATCCATTTATCATTTAAGACGATATGGACATCCTATACATCAATATCTCGATAAATAAAACAAATACTTTTCAAAAATTACTTCTTTTATGAATATTTTGTGATTACTAGTCGAGATACTAATATTCTCCTATATATAGAGACCTTTCCGCCCGTATCCGATCCCCACCACCCTAACACCTACGAGTAAAAGAGGTAAAGGTTCAAAGGTGACACTAAAATAATATAAAGAAAAGTAAAAAAAAAATTTAAAAGACCAGAGACATCCCGAAAAACGAAGAAATAAGATGAAAAGAACTTTTTCAAAATATAAAAAAGGAAAAGATGGTGACATCTTTGATGTCTAACACATACTTACCAAAGGAAATTCTCAAATTGTATGAGTCAATATTGAAAGGATTGTTTCAGAACCAAAGAGCGATAAAAACGGGAAGAAGACTACACTATCCCTAGAAGTGTACAAGATTCTTAGGTGGTTTCTATCGCACGGTGTAGAACAAATCGAAAGGTGAGTAAAATTGTGTCTTTTTTACCAAATTTTAAAGAATGATATTCATCAAATAATTGTATAAAATGTCGAAACCAAGACATAATCAAAGAAGTCAAGTCAGCGAGTCAGCACAGGCTGAGAAACACTGGGGTACTTAGCGTCGTGCGGTCCGGAGGGACAGGTAGTGGTTGAGGGTCTCAAGTGAGTCGGAGTACAGGTAGCTCAGTCACTACGGTAGATCGGTAGAGTAGGAGACAGCAGGGGAAGAGGAGGACGGGGGTCAGGGAGGGTCGTAGTCTCAGAAAAGGTTACTCAGTGGAGAAGAGTACTCCACCGGTTTCATGACCTCGAAGTCGAAATCGTAGTAAGGAAGGTTTCTTTAGGGTCCCGACTAGAAGCCTTACCTGACCAACCTAGAGGAACGTCAGGTTCCCTGAGAGTTCTCAGAAGAGGTTGTGGTGTCAAGTTTGCGTAGTTAAGAAACCACGAGTCGGAAGAAGTGTCAGGTTGAGAGTGTAGGTATATACTGATGACCTTTTTGGTATCGGAACTGATCTGCCTGGAATCAGCCGTTTCATTATAGAGACGAAAACTTATACGACAGATCCAACCAGTATTGAAAAGAAGGTTCCTCATTCACAGAAAATTAAAGTACCCACGTCAGTGGTAGACGTCACTAAAACCTCGGGGGTTTTTATTTCAGACGGTTACAAAGGTGACAAAGGTGTAGATAAACGGTACTTCACTACCCTGGCCTACGGTACCAGAAGCAAAAGACTTACAACTCGAAATTCGGTTGAAAAAGTGAGAGGAGAAAGTGAAAGGAGTTCTCCGAAAACTCAAGGAGAAGTGAAAGACGGTATTCCCACCACAGTAGACGTATAGACTCCAATAACTATAAAGAGGGCCGTTAGAACTAAGGTCGAACACAAAGAAGGTCAGGTCGCAAAGAGTACTACATGAGACGTATCTTCAATTTATTCGTCCCACTGTTATATATCGGAACTACATGAGGAAAAGGATAAACCTTGGTCAGACAACAAGGTACAGGTCAAGATTGACAACGAAGGACTGGACGTATGTCTAAAGAGTTCTCCGTCCAGTCCACCAGACCATAAGGGTAGTGAACTTCTTAAAAGGTGTCAAATAATACAAGGTGTGTCAGTTTCCGAAACCGTATCAGTTATTTCGTCTTTATCTACAAAAAGACCTTGAGAGAACGAAAAAGGTACTAGGTCACCTACAACCGTTAAACTAGAGACCAAGGAGACGGAAAAGATTTTGGTCGAACTTGTAGTCCTTCAAGAAGGTATTGTCTCAAGGAGTGTAAAATTTGTTGTCTGAGTAAAAGAGTCCTAAGACTTTCGGTCCTAAGGTCCCATTTTCACAGGTGTCTCAACCAAAGAAGACTCCGAAAAGAGGAACCGAACGTTTACCGGTGGAAGACAGGCACAGGGGTGTCCCAGAAGAGGTACACACACACAGTCACAGGTCTCGAGAGGAACGTTTCTGTGGTCACTACGACCTAGTCCCAGGTGTGAATACTGGAATAAAATTGAATTAATGGAGAAAGTTTATGTCAGTGTAAGACTCCAGGACCCCCAATTCTACAGTTGTATACTCAAACCACCCCTTCCCTCCTGTGTAAAGTCGGGTATTGGTATAAGAGGACCGATCCAAATCAAGGGAAGAGAGATCCTTCAAGAAATCGTTTCTGCACACCCTTTCTCTGATACATGTAGAGACATGTAGACTTTTAGAGAAGTGAAGGAAGTTGGAATTCATTGTAAGGATTTCTATTACAAAATCCAACTAACAATAAAAGGGAATCGTGGTATTCTTAGAAATATGTAGGTAAATAGTACATAAATAACTCAGGGATATGACACAGTCCATGACATGATAAGGTCCACGACCCTTATGTGGTCAGTTGGTCCCTCATAAGTTGAGATCTCCCTCCTTTTTCGTAAACACGTCAACACACTTGTATTCAAAAGTAAAGAGAACCCATTTGACGATCCTCACCCTTACGGACCCAGTGTACCTTCACACACAAATTAGAATATTCTTTGACGACTTTCAAAAGGTCTTACCAACATGGCTTCCCCTACTGTCTCCTACTCTACCAACCTACCGTAGTGGCTGAGTTACCTGTACTCAAACTCATTTGAGGTCCTCAACCACTACCTATCCCTTCGGAGCGCACTATGTCAGGTATCCCAGCGTTTCTCAACCTGTACTGATTCGTTAACTTGACTTGACATGGTAAAATACAAGTTACATACTCTAACTAACGAAAAATTTCAAAATTTCAAAGATATAGTAAGACAAAATATGGACCCACTTCATAACAGATTGAGTGATTAAGAGAAAAGACAACTGAAATAGATCAGATCTTAAATAGATCAAGTAATTTGACCCAAACAATGTACATATATCTAAGAAAAGGTAAAGATCTTTAGAATCAACTAGGTCGAATGATTATGAACAAAATAAAGATGTTCAAATTATAGCATTAAAGAATAATCAAAAGACCTTCGATTAAGAGGACAAATAGAGAAACTTCTGAGATATTAAACACAATTTCAATCAAAGTCTACTGAGAGAAATGAAAGGGATTTACCTTAATTAGAAGAATTATTTGAACCAAGGAAGAATCGTAAATTAAAGAGTATATCATTTTAAGACCCAATGTCTGAGATTCATGTTCAAATAAAAAGTAAGACAGGAGTGACGAAAGACTGATCATTAAAATATAAGGAAGGTTGATCCGAAAACATCGGTCTCGAGTCTTTACCAAGAATTCAACGGTAGATTTCCAGGGACTGGTCCAACGTCACTATAACCTACATAGTGTCTAATCCAGTAGTCTAGTGACCCTTAGAACTGAGTTAGAACAGTACCCGATGAAATCAGAAAGGATGGGGGTTTCTCAGTTTGAGAGTCAATGAAGACAAGACCTGTCTTCTGTTAAACCCCCTTTTTTATTTTTATACTGAGAGTATGTCAATATTCTTACTTATACGTAATTTTTTAAATGAGGTGAGAATACTATACTTCCTCGGTCCGTGTACAAAATAGGTCAATTTTCCTTTTCAGTTTTGTAGTGTTTAAATACACCTCCTTTCTTACAATTCTACTTGACGGCCATCTCTATTTTGACCACAAACCCTACTCCACCCCTTGAGTCTAATGATGGTCTAACCTGTTTTAAACATATGGATGGTTAATGGATGTCAAATGTTTATCAAGGTTTTACCGAAGTTTGGTCGCTTGTCCCAACCGTACACTATTGAACTTTTTCACCCGGTATGTAAGAAGTGTTATCGGTTCCGTTCCTTTGTTGGATTTACAGGTAACTGTCTGTTTACCTATTTCTATACCATGTATATACGTTACCTCGTGGTGAGTCGGTAAGGTCTCTTCTGTATGTCTACCGGTTCTCCGTATCCTTTTCGACGAGTTGTAACGGCTAATAATCTCTTTACGTTTAGCTTTGATGTTACTCTATCGTGGATAATGATCAGTCTTGCCGGTAGTAGTTTTTTCGACGTTTGTCATTTACGACCTCTCCTACACGTCTCTTCAGTGAGGATGTCACGACCACCCTTACATTCAACCACGTAGGTGATACCTCTTGCCATACCTCCGATGAGTCTTCTGATTTTTATCTTAATGGTATACTGGGTCGTTAGGGTGAAGACCCTTATATAGGTCTGTTTTGATATTAAGTTTTGCCATGTACGTGGGGACACAGGTGTCGTCGTCATAAGTGTTATCGGTTCTACACCTTTGTGGGATCTACGGGTAGTTAGTTACTTACCTATTTCTGCTGCACCGTGTTTATACATTACCTTTTAAGAGTCGGTGTTTACTTTATTACGGTAAACGTCGTTGTACCGACGTTGATCTCTAACGGTATGATTCGTATTCGTTCGGTCTTCCTCCTCCTGTTTATGGTACACTATAGTGTACACCTTAGATTTTATACTGTGTCTACTTGGGTAGATGTTTTGTTTCAAGGGTCCAGCACGATCACCGTTTCTTGGGCGGACGATTAACGTCCTCTACACTCTCTACACCCAAGGTAGGGACCCAGTCCTTCTGGGGGACCTCCTCCTTTACCGTTGGGTGAAGTCATAAGAACGGACCTTTTAGGATACCCGTCTCCTCGGACCGTCCGATATCAGACATCCCAGGGTTTCTCAGTCTGTGTTGAATTCGTTGAATCGTGTACTTTGTCTGAGTGTCTGTCTCTCCTGTCTGGCCACCAACGGTCAGCTCCCCTCGCCCCAACCCCCTTACCTCCCCCCCGACCTCAATCGTCTACATTCGAAAATATATGTCTTACCTATTTGTTCCAGGATGACATATCGTACCTCTTGTTATAATTTATAGGACACTATTCGGTGTTACCCTTTCTGATACTTTTTCTCATATATTATATATAGAAAATAACTGATACGGTTTCGGAAACTGACACACCTAGTGTTATTTGACACCTTTTAAGACTTTCTCTACCCTTATGGTCTGGTGGATTGGACGGAGAACTCTTTGGATGTACGTCCAGTCCTTCGTTGTCAATCTTGACCTGTACCTTGTTGTCTGACCAAGGTTTATCCTTTTCCTCATGCAGTTCCGACATATAACAGTGGAACGAATAACTTGAAGATACGTCTCATGTAGTACTCTTTGCGACCCGACCTTCTTTGTGTTCGACCTTAGTTCTAACGACCCTCTTTATAGTTATTGGAGTCTATACGTCTACTGTGGTGGGAATACCGTCTTTCACTTCTCCTTGAGTTTTCGGAGAACTCCTTTCACTTTCTCCTCTCACTTTTACAACCGAATTTCGAGTTGTAAGTCTTTTGCTTCTGGTACCGTAGACCAGGGTAGTGAAGTACCGTTTATCTACACCTTTGTCACCTTTGTCACAGTCTGTAATAAAACCCCCCGAGGTCTTAGTGACGTCTACCATTGACGTCGGTACTTTAATTTTCTACGATTGAGGAACCTTCTTTTTAATACTGGTTGGATCTGTCGTATAAGTTTTCGTCTCTATAATGAAACGGATGATTCCAGACAGATCAGTTCCGATACCAAAAAGGACACCAGTACATACCTACACTCTCAACCTGACACTTCTTCCGACTCGCGGCTTCTTAACTACACAAACTTGACACCACAACCTCTTCTGAGAACTCTCAGGGAACCTGACGTTCCTCTAGGTTGGTCAGGTAAGACTTCCTCTAGTTGGGACCCACAAGAAACCTTCCTTACTACGATTTCGACTTCGAGGTCATGAAACCTGTGGAGTACTCTTCTCAACTAAGTAACCTTTTCTGAGACTACGACCCTCGCTAACCCCCGTCCTCCTCTTCCCCTGCTGTCTCCTACTCTACCGACCTACCGTAGTGCCTGAGCTACCTGCACCCAGAGCCACTTGAGACCCTCTACCACTACCTGTCCCTCCGGACCGCAAGACGTTAAGTACCCCAGCGTTTCTCAGCCTGTACTGACTCGCTGACTTGACTTGACTTGACTTGACTACACACACACACACACACACACACATATATATATATATATATTCACTTAGTGAAAACATGTCCTCTTTAATTGTGTAACATTTAGTTGACGTGAAGTCATTTTTATATAACTAACTTTTTCTTTATTTTTATTTTAGTAATTATGAAGGGAGGGGTTCCTTTCACACCATATGTGTCACGTAGTAAAAGGTGACTTTGGGAAAAGGACGTCTTATCTCTTGGAATCACCTGAGGGATGAACAAACTCAGAACGAATAGTGTAACAAAACGAGAACCACAACGATGTTCCCCTTGCACATAAGAAAAACTTGTACCTCGTCTTCACAACGAATTCATAATTAAATATGACAGAACTCACCCTTAATGTAGAACAAAATGAATTATTATTTCTATGTATTAGATTTTATACAATTTTGAGAGTTTCGTTAGACTAGAACAATTAACCGGGTTGTATACTAGTATTATGTAAAGGAAAGGTGATTGTGGACGGAGGAAAAATGAAACTTTGAGTTTGTCTAGAAAGAGTACAATCACGACAAAAGGAAAAGAATGATTTGGGGACCGAGAAAAAGAAAAGAAAAAAAGACGATCTTTTGAACGGGAAAACAAAGAGAATCTTGGGTAAAGAAGGACTTTGAAGGAGATGTACAGTCTCTAGTACCGTCAATCACATAGAACTTCGACCCTAAGGTTGAACCAAGACTACCGTTTCGATAGTGTGAATTGGTAGTACTGGGACGTCTTCCCGAATCTCGACCCGTGTCTCCCTTTCTGTCCCAGACAATCCGTCTTCCCTCGCTTCTTCCGTAAAATTATGCAGTCACTGTGCGTCGAGTAGACCGACCCCGGGTTCAGGGATGACTTTCTCTTATTATTCGCTACCTCGACATCTCTCCTCCCCCGGACATGACGAGTCCACTCCGAGTGTCTGACATGGACTGGGAACGAACTATGAAACACAACAAATTAGGAATATAACTGAGGTGTTCTGGGTGTTCTATACCCATAGGGGTGGACTCCGAAGGCTCTTGTTTTCGTGTCAGGATACTGAATAGACACTAGAGGACGGTAGTATCTTATGGTCAGAAAAGTTGATACCCCAGTGACACGAAAGATAGTCATGAAATATACTCGATGACTTCAGAAGTCCCAAAATTCACTTCACCAATCTTAACATAAATCCTTTTTCTACGCTACTTTCTCTTCGGACTCAGCAGAAAACTGGACTATGACTTATAGTAAACTTCCGTCATCGGGAACAGGTCGTGATTTTAACCCTAAAGTCTTACTAAGATACGACTTTAAATCTTCATCACTGGGCTTTCGATGTCTCCCAGAAGATCTTGGGTCGATGAGACTTCATACCAGAAGTATGGATATTGAACTCATATTGGGGCCCCGAATAATTTTTACGTTTAAGAGTAGGTGCGTGGATACCTGAGGAATAGAAGCTGTTTCCTCCGTTCTATATGTTACCTCATTTCTGTTAGAGAAATTGTTCACCACGACCCTTTTGACCAGTTGGTGAACATTTTCTTACTTTGATCTTATGAAAGATTGTGGCATGTGTTTTTATTTGAGTTCCACCTAATTTCTAGATTTGCATTCTGGTCTTTGATATTTTGAGGATCTCCTTTGTATCCGTTTTGTGAGGCTGTATGTAGTGTCGTCCAAGGAGATACTGGGTGGAGGGTCTTATAACCTTTATTTTCGTTTTTATTTGTTTACCCTGGATTAATTTGAATTTTCGAAGACGTGTTGTTTCCTTTGATATTCGTTCCACTTTTCTGTCGGAAGTCTTACCCTCTTTTATTATTGTTTGCTTCGTTAACTGTTTCTTAATTAGAGTTTTAATATGTTCTTTGAGGACGTCGAGTTAAGGTCTTTTTATTTGTTGGGTCAATTTTTTACCCGTTTCTTGATTTGTCTGTAAAGAGGTTTCTTCTGTATATCTACCGATTGTTTGTGTACTTTTCTACGAGTTGTAGTAAGTAATAGTCTCTTTACGTTTAGTTTTGGTGTTACTTCATGGTAAAGTGCGGTGAGTCTTACCGACACTAGGTTTTTGGACGTTCGTTATTTACGACCTCTCCCACACCTCTTTTCCCTTGGGAGAATGTGACAACCACCCTTACGTTTGATCATGTCGGTGATACCTCTTGTCACACCTCTAAGGAATTTTTGGACCTTTATCTTGACGGTATACTGGGTCGTTAGGGTGACGACCCATATATGTGGTTCCTTTGGTCTTAACTTTCTCTGTACACATGGGGTTACAAGTAGTGTCGTGTCCATTTTAAAGGACAAATATTATCGACCCTGTACCTTCGTTGGATCTCCAGGTAGTCGTCTGGTTACCTATTCGTTTTTTCTGTGTCTACACATATCGCCTGAAAACCTGAGTCTCCCTCTCCCTCTCCCACCCTACTAAACCCTCTTACCGTAACTTTGTACATATGATAGTACATTCTTAGCTTAGCGGTCAGATACAGGCTACGTCCTATGTCGTACGAACCCCGACCACGTACCCCTACTGGGTCTCCCTACAACACCCCTCCCTCTACCCTCCCCCCAAGTACAAACCCTAACGTACATGTGGGTACCACCTAAGTACAGTTACATACCGTTTTGGTTATATCATAATATTTCATTTTATTTCATTTTTAATTTTAATTTTTTTTTACTGTTTTCAGTTTCTTTTTTTTTTTCTTTCGAAACCATGCATATGTGTCACCTTATAATGAGTCGGTAATTTTTCTTATGTAAACTTAGTCAAGATTACTCCACCTACTCTGACCTCGGATAACATGTCTCACTTCATTCGGTCTTTCTTTTTGTGGTTATGTCATACATCAACGAGTCAGCACAGGCTGAGAAACGTTGGGGTACCTGACATCTGATGGTCCGAAGAGACAGGTACCTTAAAAGGTCCGTTCTTATGACCTCACCCAACGGTAAAGGAAGGGGTCCTCTAGAAGGGCTGGGTCCCGAACTTGGGTCCAGAGGGCGTAATATCCGTCTGCGAAATGGCAGACTCGGTGGTCCCTTCAGGGTTATGTCATATGATTGTGTATATATACCTTAAATCTTTCTACCATTGCTATTGGGACATGCACTCTGTCGTTTTCTCTGTGTCTACATATCTTGTCAGAAAACCTGAGACACCCTCTCCCTCTCCCGTCCTACTATGCCCTCTTACCGTGACTTTGTACATTTTATATACACTTTACCTAGCGGTCAGGTCCAAACTACTCTGTCCCACGAGTCCTGACCACGTGACCCTACTGGGTCTCCCTACCCTACCCCTCCCTCCACCCTCCCCCCAAGTCCTACCCCTTGTGCACATGTGGGTACCGTCTAAGTACAGTTACATACCGTTTTGGTTATGTTATAACATTTCATTAATCAGAGGTTAATTTAAATATAATTTTTTACGTTTTAGAGTATGGGGATGGAGTCTGAATGATCTAGTTTTTAGAGACCCTCACCTCAGGTCCTTCGACACGAAAATTGTTCGGGACAAATAAATCGTTACCTGTTATAATACCACAGGTCTACTATTAATAATCCATACGTCTTCGAACTCTTTCGAAACTATAAAAGGGGACCCATGAAAGGGACGAAAGTCGTAAAGGACCAACAGATTACTGACACAGATTTTACTAAAGAAGTTATCACCATGTCTTTGAAGTAGTCGTGTAATTTGTTATTCACGAAATACTCGTTACATAGTAGTAACCGTAGATCCTTGGACTGAATATTTGACAGAAATCGTAATTCAAATTGAGATCGTATGTTAAATTGAACGTGCACTTCCACCGTCATATACCTTTTTGTGAACCCTCCGATATGTGGTTTGGTGACACTCTCTTCTTCAATAAGTACTGTGAACAATTCCTGACACTCCATCTGATAAGTCCCCCGACGGTACCACCCCAAAACTACATCTCCCCTCTCTAACCCGAGTGGAGACTTATGTTGTCCCTTTTCACCCCTAAACACAGGTTCCTCGTTTCAACCCGTACGCAACCCCACTCCACCACCTACCCTTCAATGATTCTCCTATCCCATTAAAAAACGATTGACTGGACCGTCCTAAGAACAACTTCTGTCTGCCCCCACTAGTCTATTATGGACCCCTTACCACCTCCTACTCCTTAAACTAGTCTATGACTCCCGACACACACCCCCCCCCTCCCCCACCGATTCGATTGAACTGCTATAGAAACGAATTGAGGATCTCCTGTACGTGTCCAACCCTAAATCAGTCCGAGTCTCCTAGAGTTGATTTCAAACCAGGTCCTCGTTCAGAAGCAGTGGAGATGACACTAATAGAAACCCCTTTCAACCCCTTGACACTTTTTCATTTCCCTCCCCGAAATTGAAAATGGTGAAGGTAAATTTTTTGTAAAATATCCTCCCATCAACGATGGAAGGGGATGAAAAATATAATATGAGAATATGTACCTATTAGTGAATATAGTAATGTCCAAAACACACACTTTGACACACCTTTGGACTTTAAGATAGTTAGTTTAGAAATATCATGTAACCACGGTAGACTGCCATTCGAAAGAATAGTGAAGAAACTAAAGGGGTCCGATTAAAAAGTAGAAAGATTTAATTCACTCTTTAACTCAAGACTCGTTTTGTCTGAAAAGAACACAACGCGGAAGGTGGGAAGGGGGTTAGTCTCAAGTCAAAGACGAAAGAGACGAGGGCATTCTAGAGACTACAGAAAACCGTTTGAGGGTAGGGTCAGTAGTTTCCTCAATCTCTACTGAACCTTCATCAAAGACGGGAGTCATTTAAAAATGGACCCTTCTGAGATTCGTCTATTAATATTGTTTCACACCGTGTGTGAATTATTCTACAATTATTTTACCATCCCCCTTATACAATTGATCATATTACTTCCATGATACTCTCGCTATGTTTAATAATGTCCTTAAGTCTCCCAATACTTAAGGTATAAATCCATAAGGAAGATCTTAAAGCAACAAGTATTACAAATTATTATTAAAATTTCAATAAAAAATTTCATTTAAAATAGGTAGGAGATGATAGTTGAAAAAAAAAAGCATTGTCTTTAGTGTTAATTAATATTTGTACCGGAAGGGAACTATTGTGAATGAAACGGCAGGTCTTTTCTCGCGACAGTTAAACATCAGTTCGGTTACAATAGTTGTCAACCAAGTAAGGAAGTCCTGGATGTTTTACTTCTATTTCCATAGTCTTGTCGACGGTAGAAGTGTCGTCCATATATATATATAAAGGTTGAAACAGAAAAAGAGAAGAAAACTTGGAAACAAAACAAAGAAATGAAAGATCTTTAAATGATATATTATTTACCAACCAGAAATGACTCAGGAAGTAAAAACTTGTACTCAACACATTTTTTACTTGAGATTACCTCTTTTTTCTTTACCTTATTCAAATTAAGTACAAAACCAATAAATAAAGTATTTGAATCGGGGGTTTAAAAAGAGACTCTTTTAAAATCACTGTATCATTAATCGTAGATCAACAGATATTCTTTACACTTATTAATCCTTTACTTTACGTCCGAGGTACTAAGTACTTTATCTGTCACTTAATGTGTGTTTATCAAGTAACTAGAAACGATATTTCGTCAATACCAAAGCTCACAAAAAACTGTCTTGATTAAGAGTCCTTTGATCAAACTTTGGTCGTCTCCATCAATTAATCTATTCTGAAAATTTATTTAGATCCTATATCGAAAATATAAACATACTAGATTCCTGTATTTTCGTCCGGGATGACGGGGATTTTCTCTTATTTCTTAAGAAATGGGGTCGGGTTATATGGTCCGATGATATTTATATTTGTTTACTTATTTAAATGTGAATAAAATAACATCATAATGTAAGAATCTTATTCGAATAAATTTTCAATTACTACTGATAATGTCAAAACCTTTCCTTTAATTGCAAGAAGAAGGGACAGGTTCAAGTCTTGGTTAATTCCCTATCTATATTTTCAACCTTCTCATCTCTAATTGTTAAATAAATGAATTGTTTGTAACTCGTCGATTGTCTTCAACTGGACTTTGTTTATCTAACGGTCTATAAAGAGGTCGTTTCTGCCCAAATCACGTCTCTCACTTGACACCAACTCACAGACGTCGGCGAGTGTCCTCGGTACACACTCCTGAACGCTCTGTTCCTTTCCTCCGACGAAGACACCTTCCTTTCCTTCTCCCCTCTTGTCATCGTTTGTCCCCCAGGGACTGCAAAGTAACCGACCCAGGGACCCTTTCTTCTCCGTGAGCCGAAGTACGGCCCGACACCGCGGGAATGTCCTACACTCTCGAGGGGGAAGACCAGAGGTCTGATAAATTAACTCCAAGGACACATAATTAGGATATACGGTCCGGAACAAGATCTACGATGTCTGTCGTTTCTTGTTATCTCTAATTTGAGGACAAGAATACCTTGATTGTAAAATGTTCCTCTTTCTTTGTTTTATTTAATTTATAAATTAAATATTTAATATATGTAAAATTTAAATATATAATCTATTATTCACAATGTCACTTTTTCGTTTCACCACCCCTCCACCCTCACACACACAAACCCCCTCCATGAGTGATTCCAGTGTAAACTCACTTCTGGACCTTCTCTCTACTGTCCCTACCCTCTTCTCGAAAGGTCTGTCTCTGGGAGTCCACCCTCGATTGAGGTGGGAGTCGGTATTTCCCTCCCTCGACCTATGTCCATCCTCCCCATCCCGTCTGGTCCCTTTCGGAGGTACATCCAACAACCTTCCTGAAACCTAAGTTGACCTTCCCCTCAAAGAAGGACCATTTTGGTTCCAGCCTCTTTACTCCTAAATCGGGACACCGGTGTACCGGATTATGAAGTAGGAACTGTATAAGGACGGTCAGCGTCCTTGTGGCTTAGGGGTCCCGGAAGGGATACCCCGTTCCGGACGGAAGGAGTCTTCTCCGTCTTAAGTCTTCCCGTGGTTTGTGTCACGGGGGGACCTCACACGCGGTCTTTTTACGGTCTTAAGAATCTCACGTCCACGAGAAACCTGACTCACTTTTGTGAAAGAACCCCAAGTACAGTCATGAACGGGTTCTTATCCACTTTTTAAGTAGTGACATAGTACTTGAGGAGTTTTCACAAAGTATAGGCAGAGATCGACTAGGACATAATCATATTTCCTCTATGTAAGAGTCGACTAAAGAAAAATAATATGATAAAATTCCTCGCCCAAACTTCAGTAAATTTACATTTAAAATTTACTGTGAACGTTTAGTCTATTTCGCCTAAACCACACAACGACTAGAAAAAAAAAAAAAAAAAAATTCTCCGAGACACCCACCTTAAACGGCCGTAAATTAAACCCGAACTTTTCTCACAAGATTCGAACAGTGTCAAAACGGGTATTGCACCCACCTCAATAAACCGTTAAGGACCCTTCTACTAGAGTGGGGTCGACTACTTGTCCTTGGGTTTGTCGGTTTAAGATCCTTGTCTGGGTCCACGTCTGAACTGAACGGCGGAAGACCTTGTTTTCTTGACGACTCTTCGTCTGTCCTCCGTCCGTAGGCCCAAGAAGGACTAAAATGATCGTCGCAATGAGAGTGGCACGCATAATCACATCGACTTTGGAGAGACCAACTTACGTCGGTTCGTGTACGGTCCGGTCCGCTTTCATATGCAGAACCTGAAATATAGTCCATTAATACACGTCTGATAAGACTTTCTTATGACTATCTCTTTGGGGAGGGTCGTGAAAAAAAAAAAACGAATAATAAGTTACTCAAACTTAGAACTGGGGACCCAATGTAATTTGAAGTTTTTATATTGTTATCGATCCGATCTATCCTTCGACACGTTTCGTGTGACTGAAACGTTAAAAGGATCTCTAAAAAAAAAAAGACTTTACAAGGATCCTATAAACTTTAGCGACAACCTTAGAGAGGACGGAGAGAGGTGGAGAAATTTGTACGGTGTGTTCACGTACGAATGAGGACAGTGTTAAAACGGAGAAAAGTAGAAAGGATTCGATCTTTCCCTCCGTCGGGACACACCACCACCAAACTTCACCAAATTTGTTATGTTTAGTGAGGGGAAATCATTAATTTTCTTTTCACGATCAGTGAATCAGCGTAGACTGAGACACGCTGGGGCACCTGACATCGGACGGTCCGAGGAGGCAGGTACCGTAAGAGGTCCGTTCTTATGACCTTACCCAACGTAAAGGAAGAGGTCCACTAGAAGGGCTGGGTCCTTAACTTGGACCCAGAGGGAGTGACGTCCGTCTAAGAAATGACAGATTCGGTGGTCGCTTTCACTTTCAACGAGTCCGCACAGAAGTGAGAAACACTGAGGTACCTGATATATCAGGCAACTTAAGAGGTCCGGTCTTATGACCTCACCCATCGGAAAGGGAAGAGGGCCCCCAGAAAGGTTGGGTCCCTAGCTCGGGTCCAGAAGGTGTAACGTCCACCTAAGAAATGGTCGACTCGGTGTTTCCTTCAAGTTTTTTTAATTCTCTTTCCACCCGGGAAAATTTTACAATGGTGGACGCAAGGAGGTGGTGCTTCAGTCCCCAAACCGGTATTCGGTGTCTCTACCTGTGACCGACTCGACTCCTCACACAGTCGTCCGAAAGACTAACCTTGACTGTCTTTTGGTCCGAGTCTTCTCCCGTCCTCGACGTCTTCCTGCACCCACTTCTTCGATCGGACCCTTACCAACTGCCCGAGGCGACGACCGTGGGCGAGGGGGTCGGAGACGGAGGTGACCGGAACAACGCTACGTAGGGACGGAGGGTCGGGCCTTAGACATGGACTGACAGACATCCTTGTCAGAGTGGTCCTCGTAGTCAGACCTGGGGTCGGGACGACTGTCTCTCACCCACTACCCCACAGACGTACAAGCAGAACCAGGTCACATTGCCCGTCATAACCCTCCTGATGAGGGTCACCCTTGTCATAACCCATAACCCCTCGAAGACGGACGGGGTTTTCCGTTTACAGGTGATGACATAATATTTCTGGACTTAATCATAAAAAGGTCAACAACTTTTTACCAATAATAATAAGATTTTATTCCTGTATAAAAACGTAAAAGTCTACCGTGACTTTAACGTCGAAGTTGGAACTACCTTTAAAACGATTACTTACTAAAATTTGAACAATAACTATTTTATTGTATACTACATGTCACGGGATTCTTTCCATTCTTCGTGTCGACACTTGATAGAATTGTAAAGGGACAACGACATACGGAAAAAAGTCCCTCGTCCGAATAGGACTCTTAGAAAAATTAATTGGTTTACTGGTTCTTCCGAAACCTCTTAGTCATCAATTCGAAAAGATCGTTCCCATCTTTACTAGCCATCTTCAAGCCACAGTCCCGAAGAACATCGGAGTGTATGAGAAAAATCTGAAAATTCTGAAGCAAGATCCTAGAACTTACGAATTAGACTGTAATAACCCAATTCTTCTTCACCTGGACTTTTAGTACTTGAGTTCACATATGACAACATGTCAAAAATCGAGAAAAAAAAGGATTCATCCGAAATGAAATAAAAAAATTTCCCGTCGAAGTTCAAGTATCGTTCTAACTCGTCTATCATGTCTCCAGGACATATGATTACATGGGTAAGGGGTGTCTGAGGGGATGACATTTGTGGTCTTACCTCGTAAAGAAAAATTAGTACTTGGATGTAGCTTTGTAGTAATAGTGAGGTTCAGGCATGAAATGTAATACCAAACGAGAACCACAAAATATGAAATACCCCCAAAATTCCGATATAAAATAATGACTTGATATCAACTAAATGTAACAAAGTCTCATGGTGTCTCACTAAGTCAATATATGCACACACACACACACACTCAAAGAAAAGGTAATATCTAATAATGTTCAATAACTTACAGCAAGGGACACGACATGTCATGAACGACAAACAAAACAACAACAAAAGGTCAGGGATTCAACACAGGTCGAGAAACTCTGTGGTACTTGACGTCGTACGGTCCGAAGGATTTGGAAGTGATAGAGTGGCTATCCTACTCTACCGACCTACCGTAGTGACTGAGTCACCTGTATTCAAACTCGTTTAGGACCGTCTGTCACAAATAAAACATACATCATCATACATATACAGTTAAGGTCTAAAGGTCAAATAGAGGGCGAACAAAATACCCAAAACTATTTACATGTTACTGTACCTAAGTGGAAAGGTAGCAGCAAAGTGTGTCTTATCGAGGTGACGGGGGTTTAGGAGACACGAGAGGAGGAAGTAGAGATGGATTGGGGGATTGGAGACCGTCGGTGATTAGAAAAATCACAGGGGTATCAAATCGGAAAGGTCTTACAACATAGCAACTTTACCATGTTACGTATTAAAAAATGTCTGACCGAAGAAAATGACTCATCATACGTACATTCAAAAGAACAGAAAAGTACCGAACCGTCAAGTAAAGAACACTCGTAATAATAAGGTAACGGACCTACATAGTATCCAATACATAGACAAGTGGATGACTCCCTGTAGAACCTTCAAAGGTTCAGAACTGGTAATGTTTATTTTACCGATATTTACACATACGTCCAAAAATACACCTGCACTAAAAAGGTAAACAAACCCATTTACGGTTCCTCGTGCTGACGGGTATATTACGTATATAAAGCGACACATCCTTTGACCATCTGAAAGAAGACTTGTTCGACGTGGCAAAACGTAAGGGTAGTCACCACTCACTCTCGATGACAACGAGGTGTAGAACCGGTCGTACATCACAACGGTCACGGAACCTAAAACCGGAAAGAATTTCGACACTTCATCGTCGTCAAGTGACGAAGTCAGACGTGAACGGACCATTGTATAAGGTGTGCAAATGAACGGTAGATATATAGAACAAACCACACCACAGAGAAGTTCGGAAACTGGGCGAAAAATTCGTACAACAATTAAAAATTCCAAAGAAACATATAAAACCCATTGTTAAGTAACAGTCTAGAGATAACACGTCCATAAAGAAGGTGACAAAAAGTAAACCAACAGTAACAGAAAACGTCTCCTCTCCAAAACAAAATTACTTCGGCTCAAATAGTCAATAGAGAAGGCACCTGACACGAAACCCACAACATTAGATTTTCAGTAGCGGTTTGGACAAGAACGTACAACGGATGAAAAGGGTAGTTTCCGGAATGGTATAATTAGTGTAGACAGAGTTAAAGGACCAGACTATTAAGGTTTTAGGGATGGTATAGTCTAAGGCTACAAACGGAATATCTAAGAAATCTACCAAAAAAAAGGAACGGAAAATGGACGAAACATTAAAAAACAACTTTCGACCTGTACTACAATGACTTTTATCTTCGACTTCGTTCATCCAGAGATAGCACTCCATGATGCACTCAGACTGGTCCTCAAGTCGACAAACCATATCGACATCCATAGTCTCCGAAGTCAAAGAAGATCCCAGGGACAAAAAGAGAGGGGACAATACAAGTTCAAAGAGGTCTTTAAGAATGAACTTATCTCAGACACAGAACGTGTCTTGACCTCAGGACAACTACATTACAAGTCCAAAACCCCACCTCTTCGTCACATATTAGAATACTAATTTAGAGTCCCAAAAATGACCCGGTCCTAATGACACGACACTGGAAGTCTTCTCAAATAGAAAAAAAAGAGAAAGGTTATACTCTGTCCTTCCAATCTCCCCGGACCTCAACCGATTAACGGGGAGGAGGTCCGGTTTAATCCGAGACCATCTCGTGTCACTACCTCTTCCGTTACCGTGGGGTGAGGTCATGAGAACGGACCTTTTAGGGTACCTACCTCCTCGGACCATCCGACGTCAGGCACCCCAGCGTTTCTCAGCCTGTGCTGACTCGCTGAAGTGAAACTGAAAAGTGAAAGTACGTAACCTCTTCCTTTACCGTTGGGTGAGGTCACAAGAACGGACCTCTTAGGGTCCCTGCCCCCTCGGACCACCCGACGGCAGATACCCCAGCGTGTCTCAACCTGTGCTGACTTCACTGAATCGTCATCGTCGTCGTCGTCGTATCGTGTCACGTAGGAACTTGTCGTGTCCACTCTTGACACACCCAGGTGACTGTACGTCCAGACAAAGTCACTCGTGACGTCATGATGCACCAGGTGTCAACCAACTCAGGTATCTTAGTACCGGTCGATACTTCAATATACACCTAAAAACTGACGCACCCCTCAGTCACGAGGATTGGGGGTGCAATAAACTCCCAGTTGACCAATAAAGGATCCATATCTCTTTCATTACGAGTCCCGATAAACCCTTATCAATTAAAAGACGACAGAGACGACCTTCGTCCAGAGACTGGAAGTGACAGTCTTGGACTACCCTGACGACCTCTATTTTGAGTACACTCACACAAATAAAGAGTTTGATCAGTCGTGACTCGGAGGTCGTAAAGTTGTCAACATCAAATCACAAGGATGGACATGACCGAGGTCTCCTAAGACGAGAGTCCATTTGACACTAACACCTGACGACTCCCATCCCACTTATCACTCAGATACGGAATTATTTGTCTACTACTCGGTTCATTTAGTTGTACATTCCCTCCCGGGTACAAATATTAATCTTACGGTCCAAGACTGACCACTTATACCCTCCCGACGACATCACCTTTTTGGTAATATAACGTCGGCTTAAGTCCGTTCTTACGGTTCCCCCACCTCTCCCCACCCTCCTCCACCAAATCTATTTTTTGTCACTTCTTGATGTTTTTGTTAACCTTTTGTTCATTATTTAACCGCTATTCATGTATGAATAGTCATCAATGAAATTTACAGTCACCTGACTGACGAGGTTAGCTTTCTGTATCCCGTCGACTAACCTAATTTTTTCTGTTCTTGGAAAATATACACCGGATGTTCTCTGAGTGAACTCTCGATTTCTGTATGTCTGACGTTCATTCCCTACCTTTTTCTACAAAGTGCGCTTACCTTTTACTCACTTTCTGGAGTCATCTGTAAAAAGGTTTCTTCTGTATGTCTACCGGTCGTCCGTGTTCTTGTCTACGAGTCGTAGTGATTAATAGTCTCACTACGTCTAGGTCTGTTACGTCATAGTGAAGTGTGGACAATTCTCACTGACAGTGGTTTGTCAGATGTTTATTGTTTACAACCGTTCCTGCGTCTCTTTCCCTTGGGAACACGTGACAACCATCCTTATATTTAGTCACGTCCGTTAACCTTTTGTCACACGTTCAGGGAGTTTTTCGGTTTTTATCCTGATCACGATCGTATACCGGGTCACTAAGGTACGGCCCATATATATATATATACCTTTTTTTACTTTCGTGATTGACCTTTTCTATGTACGCGGGGTCACAAACATCGTCATGACCAATGTTATCGGTTCTATACCTTCGTAGGGTTCACAGGTGGTTGTCTACACACACACATATAACCTTATGACGACATATATGAGTCTGGAGTCATCTGTAAAACCTTACAGATGAGTCGGTATTTTTTCTTACTTATAACGAGTCGGTAATTTTTCCTTATAACGAGTCGGTAATTTTTTCTTTACTTACTTTAAGACGGTAGACGACGTTGTACTTACCTGGATCTCTCATAATACGAATCAGTCTGTTTCTGTGTATGATATACTATAGCAAATATACACTTTAGATTTTTTATTTCGTTTAATTACATATACCGCTTTGTCTTCGTCTGAGTGTTTATACTTTTTGTTTGATCACCCTTGGTCACCCCTCTTTCTTTCCCCCTCTCCGTTCTATCCCCATCCCCTAATTCTTTATGTTTGATGATACATATTTTATTCGTTCTTATGTCGTGTCTTCCAATATCGGTAATAAAGGATTATTGAAAATTACCTCATATTATACATTTTTATGTCTTAGTGATACGCCATGTGGACTTCGATTACCGTTGATATATATACAACCAATTTTTTTTTTTTTTCCTTTACGATTGTTTTTACCCTCATTCAGTATTCCTGTGTCCTCGGTCGACCTCCCAGAGGGTGATTGGTATAGACCATGTTAAACTTGTAGTAACCGAGGGTACGAACACTGAACGAACGGGGAAAAATAAAATTTGTAAAAGAAAGAAAGAGTACATTGATCTACTAAGTCCGACTAGAATATGAGGTCGTGGCTATGGTCGGAAAAGAGACTTCTATGGAGGTTCTTTTTATAAAGATTTTTAAATTTTTTCTTTTTGAATTCATTAAAATTTTTAGTCTTTACACTAAGGGGAGTCGAGATATAGAATAACTTTTATTGAATGTGAATTTAACGAAAAGTTTACATATAACATGACAACAAATGTACAAACATGTGGTCGAAGGGAGGGGTCACCTGGGATTTAACTAAAACCTATCTCTCAACTCCCAATTTTTCCTAGAATCCAATTGAGTCCATATTTTCACTTGGGTATTTGACTACACAATGTTTGAGTCCACTCCATAAATGGACCTAAGACCATCTACCTATGAGGAAAAAGGATATAATGAGAAGGAATTTTTTTTTTTTTTTTCTTTGTCACGACCAGTATAATGTTTTCTTTTTTTTTCTGTTTTTGTATTACTTAAAATTTGGATGACAGACCAATAATAATAAGGTCTTTCTCCTTAGTGGACTCTACCCTTATTTCCGGTTATAGTTTACGGGGGGGTTCCTCACCCCTCGCGGGTCGGTCGGTCGGTACCCCCGCGTCTAAACCAAGGGACTCCTTTTCCACACCACTGACGGAATGCAAAGGAAACACAGAAGAAAAGAGTCTTTTTGACTCGTCGCTCGTCCGATGACTCTATCTTTTGTACTTTAGCAACCAAATGTCTGACAAGTGGCGGAACGTAAATCTTCTCAAAGTCTTCTTCTCTCTCGTGGTAGACGACCTCTTTTAACTGGTGGACTTCCCTGTCGACGTCGGGGAGCTTGTCCAAACCTTCGCAGAGTCAACTCAGACAAGCATTTATTAGTAGTAAATCAGTGTTTCAGTACAGACTGAGAAATCGTTGGGTTACCTGACGTCGGGTGGCCCGAAGAGACGGGTATTATAAAATTATGGGTTATAACCATATTGACTTAGAAGGGACCACCGACTACCATTTCGCAGATGGATGTTACGCCCTCTGGGCCCAAGTTAGGGACCCAGCCCTTCTAGAGGACCTCTTCCTTTACCGTTGGGTGAGGTCATAAGAACGGACCTTTTAGGGTACCTACCTCCTCGGACCACCCGATGTCAGGTATCCCAGCGTTTCTCAGCCTGTGCTGACTCGCTGAAGTGAGTGAGTGAGTAACCATATTGACGAGGTACACTCGCAAAAAGACTTACGACGTGTATCCAAATAAAAGAGGAAATTAGGAGAGTCACTTGGACACTCAAGCCATAATAGTCGGAGTAAGAAACGTACCCCTTTGATTCTGTCGTTTCTATGTATCGATGATACACCTTCTCTTGAACTCGCGACCGTCAGACTGAGGTGCGACGGTAGAAGTTGAGGCACGACACGCAACAGACACCTACCCGGTCACAGAGTCACTGACTCACATTCTAATTGACGTTACGTGATCGACCTCGTAGTGGTAAAAAAAAAAATTTCTGTCATCCGGGAGGTGAGGGTGAGACGAGTTGACTTAACGTTGACCTTTCAATCGTTACCGAAGGATTGTAGACTTCAATTAGTCACCACCTTCCTTTTGTTTTGGTGTTTGAAAAGATCCCTCCTCCCCGTCCTCAGACAAAATTCCCTTTTTACGTAAAAAATTTTGGAGACAAGGATAAACACTAAAAAAAAATTTACCCATTCATATAGAAACACATACTTATTTCTCAAAGACCTCTATCGTTTTAGTGAAGAGTCGGAAAACCGATTCTAGTTCACACCTCTATCGTTTTTACAAAATTGCTTCATCTCGACTAAATGTCATGACACAAGAGAACATGTCGTTTCACTAAGTGTGTAAGAAAAAATATAAGAAAGATAATATCAAACAGTGTCCTGTATCTCGATACTTCCCCATCCGATGGGTGAGGTCATAAGAACCCGAAAGGAACACCGAGTCGACCATTTCTTAGGCGGACGTTACGTCCTCTGGACCCAAGTCAGGGACCCAACCCTTCTAGGGGACCTCTTCCCTTTCCGATGGATGAGGTCATAAGACCCGACCTCTTAAGGTACCTGACATATCAGGCACCCCAATGTCTCAGTCTGTACTACCTCTCTGAAAGTGTCCTATAACTTATATCAGGGGACAAGATATGTCATCACGGAACTTTCTTTGAAAACTATCAATAATCGAGATTCCTATGAATCCCCTACGGTCTCTCTCCCTGAAACAAAAACCTAACACATGGGTGTAAAAGTGCGAAGGGACCTTCGAGTCTACCTTTTCTTAGACGGACATTACACCCTAGGGACCCAAACTAGGGACCCAACCCTTCTATAGGACCTTCCCTCCCATACCGTCGGATGAGTCTCCTTGACCGTCCGATGTCAGGTACCCCAGCGTCTCAGCCTGTGTTCACTCGTTGATTCCTGTGGGTGTAAAAGTAAAAAAGAATTTCAACCATTATGTAAAGTGAACACAATTCTAAATTTTTTAGATTCTTTTACCGATTACCTTTCAAAAGGAGGATGACAGGAGGGTCATGGTATAGGGACTTGACACTTAGTAAAGTCTGAAATAGACACATGTTTACGTTTATGTACTAAAACAAGGGAAAAGGTCATCTCATATATACAACAACATGTGATCAGAGTGGAAAAAAGTGACTGCCATATAGGTCGTTTCTAGAGGTATAATATGGATCTCTCGGAAGAGTGATTTCGACGTACTATCGAAGTACTTTTTAACTATCAAAAACAAAAAAATGGGAATTCTTACTTGGGTATTACTTAGTACACACACGTTCATAATGGACATCCTATGTGTCTTCACTTTAACGACCCAGTTTCTTTCATCTGTATTAAAATCGAACCAAAATCTTCCACTGAAGACTCGAAAAGTAACATATGGGAAGACAAATAAAAAAGGTACTGGTCCATAATGGCAATATTAAATTTTTTACCAACTGATTACTTAACTAAACCTTTATTCGCTAGTGAGTACTTACATGTACAACATATTTAAGACTAAAGAGTGTTTAGAGTGGAGAAATTACGTCTACACATAATGAAAGTAAGGAAACGAAAAAAAATTCACCCACGGGACATTTGTTGACTGTCAGTAAACCAAAGAGGAGTCTGCTTTCGATCCTAGCTTCGAGCGAGTCTTCGGTTTTAGTCACCTGAGGACACCCGACCTAATCGCTACGACAGACAAGTCCCACCTCGTTACCGGACCGAGTGGACCACCCACATGAGGACCCTATAGTACCTTGGTCAATGTATGAAGTAGTGTAAACGTTTAAGGTACCAGAAAAAACGCATGAAATATCAGTGAGCTGTCCATTCAAACAAATCTTTTACCAATTCAATATTGCAGAAAACATTTATTAAGGAGTGAGTTCATTACTCGTTTTTTTAGGAAGAATGAATGACTTAATGACGATGGCCCCAAGAAAAGTCGACAATTTAAAACAACAAAAAGGTCTCCTACCTCTAAATATAATCGTGTCTCCTTCACACATATTGGAGACATCTCTTGATATCACGTTGAATTTGAGGAGGAAACTCTATGTGTGTAGTTTAAACACATGAGACACGGGACAAGCGGTTTTTACAGGTAAAAGGTAAAGGAGAAAAGATAGGGACGGACACACTAAAGAGAAGGGACGAACGAACGAAAACTTTCCTTGTCGACTAGAGCTCACTCTGATTTACAAAGTGAACGAACGGAATACGACCGAGACTACCGATGTTTATACTACCGTTTATGAAATGACTACACGGAAGGAGACGAAGCAACAACGATTCTGTTCACAGAAAGACCGGCTCCAGAGTACAAGTCAATTTGGTACAAGACAAAACGAAACGAAAAAAAAATCCTAATATGAATGAGTCGACATTTCTCATCCGTCAAAGAAGTGAAGAAGGTATTCTCTAGTTTCGTTGTCGTAAAACTACACCATGTCATGTTGTTCGATTTTCTACTGGAACGATTCCATGGAGTAACGTTTACTGTAGAATGTCGGCCAGAATGAACCCTCGGTCTTAAATCCTAGTCCCTACGTATGAACCACTGAGTGAGTGTGTCCAATTTAGAACCAGGACGTATCCGAAGAGACATAAAACCAAACAAGTCAATTTGTCGACTGTACAGGACTATGATTAAAGGATGTCAAAAAAAGAACAGTAGACATAAGATGTACCCCTATCGAAATTTACATTTATCCTTTCCAGAATTTACTGAGTCTATTATTTTATTATCAAAAGTTATCTTTAGATAAAAATTCACTTCTACACAAAAATTTCTTTCTTCAGGTTATAATTCGAGTTAACCTTTAAAACTTGGGTAATTCTTGTATTCGGAAAATCCTTCCACTCGTGAGACTATTTTGTTAAAATTTGAGAGATTTATGAAAGGTTATGAAAGAAGCAGAATTTTTGTCTTAGGTATACCGTAAGGAGGAAAGTAGAAAAGGAAGAAAGTCTACTCTTTTGTCTCCACATATGGGACAACCTTTCACCCCTTTGATCCCATACTTCGGTTTTCAAACCGAGACCTCGGCATGAGACCTCGTGAAGGTATATTAGACTAAGGATCCGTCGACAATGGAGACCGGAGAGTCGTCTGGGTAATCGAAAAATTTAAAAAGAATCGTTAAAATATTGTTTCAAAATCTTTTTTTTACAGAAGATGACAAGTTATGTACTAGTAAATTATCGGTCACTAGTTAGTACAGAAAACAATGGACATAGAAGATTTGATGGGTAGGGAGTTTAAAAATTTTTTCCTTTCTATATTGTCCTTAAATACCGGGTTTTTAACCTCTATTTCTCCGAAATTTTTATATAAATGTAAGGTATATTAGTAATGAATCCTTTTTACATTACTACGAAAAGCCCCATGAATTTAAATTTACTAGGTTAGGTTCTTCCGATTTCTTACAAGAGGATTCATCAAAGGTCGTGACCCGTAACTTCTAAATCTAAAAATTCCATTATTTCAACCCTTTTTCCCCTTCGATTATCCAGTCTAATTACCTTAAAAACAACAACGATAACGATAACAAAAAGTACTCGATCTTTTTGGGGAAACATTTTCCCTTTTGTTTGTATTATTCATATTCCTTCATGATATTTGAGTATCAAATATTTGGTATATGATATTTGAGTATGATATCTTGAGAAAATGTTTTCTTAGGTGTATTTAACTTTATAGCACCCATCAATGGTGAACAGCAAATCTAGAGACACAACCGGAGTCCTCTACAATCTCAATACTTGAAGGAACCTTGTCATTAGGCTACACGAGCGCCAGGAGAAACTAGTCACGGGGGAGGAGAAGGGAACCTGTCCGGTGACTTCGGGACTCTGTGCACGCAGCGAGAGAGATAAACGCCTACGTTCATCTCCTTGAGCTACTTTTCTTCACTAGCATGTAAAAATTGCAGTCACTTAAAAAGGTACTATACAAATAAAACGTTGACCTTGAAAAACTTAGGGTGTCAAGTAACGTAAACTGACAAAGTTAGAGAACAATTATTTTTTTTTTACGAACGTTTTGTGTCCATAAAAAACTACAAGAGTAAACTCTAAAAGCCAAACACCTAAAAGTGCCGAATAACTCCAAATGACGACCTTCCTAGACCCGACGTAGGTAGTTTTAGTTTCGACGACGACAATGTCAAGTAGTAAATTCTTCGAAACAGTCGGACAGGGCACAAAGAAGGGTACGTCTGTACTTTGCCAGTCACACGAACCTACGGGAAAGAATCCGAAGTAAATTTTAGTAGACCAGTAATTAAAGAAAAATTTAAGTGTCATCAACCTTCCAAAAATAGTAAGCTATCTCAATTTGATATTTTACAGTGAACTTTACAAAGTAGAATTATAAATGAATTCAAGTCAGTCAAGTCAGCGAGTCAGCACAGGCTGAGACGTTGGAGTACTTAGCGTCGTGCGGTCCGGAGGGACAGGTAGTGGTTGAGGACCTCAAGTGAGTCTGAGTGCAGGTAACTCAGTCACTACGGTAGGTCGGTAGAGTAGGAGACAACAGGGGAAGAGGGGGACGGGGGTTAGAGAGGGTCGTAGTCTCAGAAAAGGTTACTCAGTGGAGAAGCGTACTCCACCGGTTTCATGACCTCAAAGTCGAAATCGTAGTAAGGAAGGTCTCTTTAGGGTCCCGACTAGAGGAAGTCTTACCTGACCAACCTAGAGGAACGTCAGGTTCCCTGAGAGTTCTCAGAAGAGGTTGTGGTGTCAAGTTTTCG
>SJYO01041852.1:11387189-11425408 GCA_006410555.1 Capra ibex | reverse complement strand
AGGACCTCAAGTGAGTCTGAGTGCAGGTAGCTCAGTCACTACGGTAGGTCGGTAGAGTAGGAGACAGCAGGGGAAGAGGGGGACGGGGGTTAGAGAGGGTCGTAGTCTCAGAAAAGGTTACTCAGTGGAGAAGCGTACTCCACCGGTTTCATGACCTCAAAGTCGAAGTCGTAGTAAGGAAGGTTTCTTTAGGGTCCCGACTAGAGGAAGTCTTACCTGACCAACCTAGAGAAACGTCAGGTTCCCTGAGAGTTCTCAGAAGAGGTTGTGGTGTCAAGTTTTCGTAGTTAAGAAACTGCGAGTCGAAAGAAGTGTCAGGTTGAGAGTGTAGGTATGTACTGGTGACCTTTTTGCTATCGGAACTGATCTACCTGGAAACAACCGTTTCATTGCAGAGACCAAAAGTTATATGATAGATCCAACCAGTATTGAAAAGAAGGTTCCTAGTAAACAACAGTTCATAACAAGATCCGCGAAATGTATTATGAATAAACATTAGGATATTAGGATACTCCAACGACAAAAATTAGGGTTATTCCTTTGATTTGAAATAGTACCAATTAAACGGGTCCACATGTATCGATCTTTTCTAAATTCGTGGATGAGTCTCATCTAGTATGTAGAAATATTTACATGTTGAGTAGTACCACAAATTAGGTAATGGATCCTACAGTGGAAAAGTCACTAACTGATGCCCTGTCCTTCTCATTACTACTGTGGGACTATGACTCTAAACGAAATCCTCTTTCTTGTGACAAAATTCCCATATGGAAAGTCAGTTTAGTCTAAGTTTGAAGTTTGTGGAATTAATCTCGTTGTGGGTCACTAGGTCCACGATCAGACATAGTCATAGAGACTTTGGGTCTCAGACCTATTCGTCATACAATTCACAAAATAATTGTTCGATTCTTATACGTGAATACTGTTCGTGAATCCTGTACAAGACGGAAACTCCTTGGGACAAGGGTCCTTCCCTGTACTGGTAGTTATGTTACTTTCAATTCTCTTTGGTCAACCCGTTCCACCCGGAATGGAGAACCCTCACGGCAAACGACATGACTTAAGTGACTACGAAGGTAGGGGTCGTAGTTCTTCTTACGGACCGGGGATACTGTATGGACTCTCTCTGTCCATCGATATCTCGATCCTCTTTCGACCCTTATCCGTTCTCTTTCCTACCGAAGACTTAAGAGTTTGTCAGATTTCCTTTGGGACCCTTCTCCCCATCTGATCTCGTCCCCAACCGTTTGATTATGGATACGAACCAAAACATTTATTTTAAAATCAAATCATTTCATACTTGTGACTACGTGACAGATACCGACAAGAGTGTTATGTCTTAGTTCCAAACTAACGTCGTCACACCGGACGTTTCGGGTTGTGTCAAGTAGAGACCGGGACATGTCTTTTTAAAATGACTGGAGACTTTTTCCTACACTTTCTGTTAATAGTTTCTTATGAAGACACAGAAATCTCGAAGTCTTTTAAACAGTACACTTTTTACTTACTTAAGAATCATTTCTGTCGAGGGAAACTAATCACAGTAGGGTGAAATGTTTCATTTTATCAGAAAATTTTATCTCAACTTAAGAAGTCTCTTCCTCGACGCGTATCCAGTGTAACATGAAAAAAACACTGTCCACTTTGACTAAAGACTCGTGGCCCCTACTGTCGAGTCACTAGTCTCCGTCCTGTAAGACTGGAAAAAATCATGAATTTGACATCAACGAGTTTACCCTCTACAGTACATACAATTTTGCAATAACTAATCTCTGTAGTAAATAATTGTGTGTCTCATACTAGAAAGATGAGTTCAAGGTTCAATTTGTCTGACTTTGGTTTTGATTTCCTAAGGTTTCTTTAACGTACAATTAAAATAATGCTTTCCCAACAGAATAGGACTCTGTTGACAATATTTGTTTTAAGTCGACACAGGGATAACAAAGGTGTCGAGTCTAAACTACCGTGAAACCATGGGTCTATGTAACCATGGTCACGGTGACGTAGACTTGTTCTCCTAAAAAAAGTTTATTTGGGAGACTGACTAGTGACTTCCTTTTTTTTTTACACACACATACGTACACCACCCACCGTCCCCAACTCGAAAAATTATTGTAGTCGATTGAATCCATTCGTCGCGATATATTAGAAACGGATCTCCCGACCCGGACACGAGTGACCTACTCGACTCCTCAAAGATATCGGTAAGTGGGAACGTTCCTCTCGATACCTCTGTCGTCGTGGACTCTCAGTCTTCGATTTCCATTTGACAAGTTGACTGTCACCTTGGGGACGGTACTTCCCTACTTGCGGGGTGACTGGAACCGTATATCAACCGTGTACAAGACTTGACATGGACTTTATCGTGTTTGATGACGACTTGATCGTCCAGGGTTCAAACAATAGTTTTGGGTCTGACAATTGGTAGAAGCCGGAGACCGTCTAATGATTGTTTCGTATAATGAGTTTAAAATGTATAGTATAAGTCATTCTCGACTTAGAATTTTTATGGTAGACCCCGAGGGGTCCGTCAGGTCATCAATTCTGAGACATGAAGGTGACGTCCCCCGCACCCGAGTCAGGGAGTAGACCCTTGATTCTAAGGTGTACGACGTATCGTGACGGTTTTTGTTATCGTTGTAGGTAATAAGGCATTTATACTGCTGCCAGACACTCACCCTGATGGTCTGTCACATGTTATTGAATGGTAAGTTCTGTGACTGTCTTAGTTTGAAACGTCCAAACACCGGAGATGATTCTTAATTGATGAAATATAAAGAAGAAGTTTTACGGTGTATTATCAAGAACTTCCGAAAAAAAAATTTGTGAATCAGAATATGTTTTTTCACCATTAAGTATACATCTAATTAAAATACTGGTACATTTTGGTTCGGTAGATATTTAATAAGTTCATTCTTACCTTTAATCTTTTTAAATTACTTTTTTAAAGTTTATAATTTCCTTTTGGTCAAGAATCTAAAGTTTTCGGGAATTTTTGTAATGCTTCAAAATAAAATTTTTTTTCAGTGTTTTATGTTCAATTTAGTCGGTCTCTAACTCATTTGAACGTTAAATGATGTTTTCAGATCATAATGTTTACGAACACCTAAAAATAGACATCCTTAAGGGACTCCTAAAGTAAAGAGGTATATAGTTTTGGGGAAGTGGTACAGGTTATACTTGATAAAATTCAATAATTTCGAATTTTGTAAATTTTAACGACATGGTAAATTTAACGAAGTTGGTTCACTATGAGGAAATATACTTTTCTCTTTTAGATAAAACTTATGTATTTTGTTTTATCGTGGATAGTAAATCTAAAACCTCTCTTCACGTCGAAAAATCAATCGTAACTCCGTTTCGTCCCTTGGACGAAGAAAGGTTAGCGTGAACCCAGAGACGTTTTCAGATGAGCCGCGACTCTTTGGAAGGACAAGTGGTCTCACTCCTCAAGACACTTGAGGTTTCTCCTCGGCTTAAAGGGGTCGTAGAGTGTGTTTAGAACTTATATGGTACTTGGTAAGTGTCAAAGGGCTACTCTTATTATTGGACTTTTTCTGTCCTCTTCGGTGACTTCAAAGGACCAATGGCTGACACTGTCTTTTCGTGAAAAGTTCAGGTTCAAAAGTTTTTAGTAACCCACTCTGATTCTACACAGGTACTATGTCAAATTTTAAAAAAGAGACGACTGAGAAGAGTACACCTTTTTTTCTAATTAAGGTGTGTCAAGATATTTTTACCACAACTACGATACATTAAAAGAGGTGAACGATTTTGAAGGGTTCGATCATCATTTGATCCGTTACTAAAAACTCTGGTCACTAATCTTTTTTCTTTTTGTATTTTAATAAATGATGTTATCTCTTGTTCACAGTAGTTTTATAAAAAGTCCCTGAAGGGACCAAATCTACGGTGTGAATTTTTTAAAAAAAAGTTGTTACAAAAGGTGTTCACAATTGATATTTTTTACCATAGTGATAGTGACTGTGTAAGACGACGATTCTATAAGTTATATTAGTCGGAATCTCGAAATAAATTGTATATCATCAAAAGTCCTTCCTAAAAAGTTTACAGTGAGACTAGTGTACCGGGTTCTACAGGTAATTCGAACACTCGAAGTGCTGGTCTAGAGTACAGGGTAATCTTTCTGGAGTGGATTTAGTTCGGCCCTACTTTGTATGTCTTTGAATCGGTTCTTTCGGTTAATATGTAAACATAATTTGTGGGTGTGTGGAAGACGGTGCCTCATCGTGTACTCCTTCAGCCGAGGTCGTCCTTCACATATTTGGCTCCGACGCAGGTGGACCCAGTGCAACCGTGGGTCGTACAGACAGGGTACTAGTTGACGTAGGTCTCCCTACTGGCCGTGCAGCACGACCGACGGGGCTGTGCGGATGCCCTGCTCCTCCTTTTAGGGGAGGAAATCAATGGACAAGAAGGGGCACGAAGTGCAAGTGTCACTTACACATCAAGTCATGCGGAAATGTCGTCGTAGTTGTTTTAGGTGAAATATCCGTAAAGTCTTTGTTACGTAAGTCCAAATCTCGTCCGGTTTCGGCTGTCAAGAAAAAAAAGGATGAATGCAAAAGAGGATCAACTACTAAATTTTTTGACCGTAGGAGTTGATCTGTGGTTTAATACAACTAGCTTTCCATATGACATCTCCTCTTTTGTAGACACCGAAATTTCAAAGAAGACGTAATGCGTGTGGTGCCGTGGTTCTCGGTGGGGAAGAAAATCTTTTAATGTCATGCAGGGATTCACAAAGATACATTAGTTCATTATATAAGGGTCGAATCCAAAAGGAACGGTTCGACGAAAATTCCCAGTTTTACTGTGGTGGACTGGACTCTCAGTAATAGTTACACGGAGGAAGGAAGACGAGGGTGAAATTTCGCTCCCGAGTTTAAGAATGATTAAGACTGAGTATGTTTCCGATTGTAATTTACTGATAATGCCCGAAAAACAGGGGTGAGGCAAATAAATAAATAAAAAACCGTCCCAGGAAGAGGGACCCTCAAACCAGAAGAAAGTCAGTTATCCAGGGTGGGGGTAAATATATGACTCCCGAAGTTATATTTTGTATATCGGAGGTTATAAAGTTTCCATTGACATATACCACTATGCCAGAAATTTCTCCATCAATTCCATTTTACTCCTGATAACCACCCGGGATTGGGGGATACTGACCACAGGAATATTTTTCTCCGGTCCCGTGTCTGTCGTGTCCCTTTTCGGGTGTACTTCTGTTTTCTCTACTCTTAGGTGGAGGGTAGGTTCCTCTCTCCGGAGTCTTTAGTTGGGACGACTGTGGAACTAGAACCCGAAGATTGACGTTCTTTTATTTGAAGGCAACAGATTCGGTGGGTCAGAAACACGTCCGTCTGGAGTCTCTATGACGTTGAAGTCAAGGTCTGGTGATGTTGTCCCGCTTATAACGATGTCTCGCTCAGTGCACTTAAAAAAACAAAGGATCACGTATCCTGTGGGGTGAGGTCATGAGAACGGACCTTTTAGGGTACCTACCTCCTCGGACCACCCGACGTCAGGTGCCCCAGCGACTCTCGACCTGTGCTGACTCGCTGAAGTGAAAGTGAAAAGTGAAACTACGTAACCTCTTCCTTTACCGTTGGGTGAGGTCACAAGAACGGACCTCTTAGGGTCCCTGTCCCCTCGGACCACCCGAGGGCAGATACCCCAGCGTGTCTCAACCTGTGCTGACTTCGTTGAATCTTCGTCGTCACGTATATTTTCAATACAGATATGATATGACATCAGATAATTTCACACGTCATCGTAATTAAGATTTTTTTTTTTTCCTGTCTGGAATTAATTTATGAGATAACGATTTTTTACGACTGGTAGTGGACTTAGAAGTCGATCGGTATTAGAAAAATGTTATCATTACAGTTTTTAGTGTCTAGTAGTACTGTTTATTATAAAATTTTCACACTTTATATTACAATGGGTTTACCCTGTGTCTCTGTGTTTCACTCGTTTACGACAACCTTTTTACCGTAGTTGCGTCCCAACGGTATCTGGAAGTCAAAAATTTTTCGTTTTCGCATTTTTATGCGTTTCATGTTATTTCGCTCCATACGGACATGAGACAAGACCGTCGGGAGCATTTGAATCGTGTCACGAGATTGTTCTAAGACGACATCATAATATTTACACAGGTAGTTAAGACTTTACCGACTTCTTAATATTCGAAATTTTCTTTGTAAGACTACCTAAAGTCTCAATGGTCTATTTGTTCTAAGGATTATGGGATAAAAATGTCCCTCTAAAATTAGAATAAAACATGATAGTCCGAATAAAAGTCTGGAAAAGACGACAGAAGGATGTACCTTACATCTCGTACACCTTGAGTCACGGTAGTGAACGGTTTAGTTGCCGTCATTCGCATTCTCGGCCGGAAATGACCGACCCCCACCCGGTGAAGGAGCCGTGACAAGTTTCGCAAAAAGTAGAATCCGGTGCAGTAGAATAGGAGAGTCAGTGGGATACCCCGTCACACGGACAACACTTCTTAGACTCCGTATCTCTTTAGTTTATTGAACCGTTTTGTAAAAGGAACGAAACCACGGACTACCACGACCGATGAGGGAAAAAGTATTTGTTAGTGGGTAGTAAGAACACTAAAAAGAGGACAAGAAGACTCCGCAGGAGGAGTAACAGAAGGGAGACGGGTAAGGAGTAGTCGTAGGGAGTCAAGACAAGAGGTGAACAAAAACCACCGTGGTGCGTCGAGCACCCCAGAATCAAAAGGTTGTCCCTGACTTCGACCTCGGGACCGTCGCTACCGTGACTCACGACAGTTACCCGGCGTTTCCTTAAGGGAGATGTGCGGAAGAAGTCCCCTAGGAACTGTGCCTCCTCGAGTAGGTGAGGGTACGGAGGGTCTTGGGAGATAGACGAGTAGAGACAGGGTCACATTAAGAGATTGGGCCCGGTGGACAGAGGTAGTGGTAGGTGGGGGAGCAATGAGGGTTGATTGAAGAGATCGGATCCGGCGGACAGAGTCAAAGCTGGACATAAAGGTTGTGTAGAGTGTCTGCGGGGTCACGGTGTCAGGTTTGTTCTTTGGTCCCTCAGTAGGAACTGAAAACAAAAATTCATCGGGGGATGAGGGAGAGAGTTCCTTACCGCCCCACACTTTCCACGGGCCCAGGAAGTACGTCGGGTCGTTGTAGTCCTTAAGAGTAAAAAAGGGTCTTTAGGGATGACTCCATTGTTTCCCCTACAATAAGTCCGGGGGGTTTTATAAAAATAAGAATGATGTTCAACCCGTCACCGATCTGGGTAGAACCGGATTCCCTTTTGCACTTTCCTGATCTTCAGATCGACCTTGATCTTCAGAAGTACGGGTGGAAGAGGAGTGACCGACCGTACAAGAGGTCGATGGTCTGGTTTGGACCAGACTTGTCCGTCACGGGGTGACGGCACCAGGTAGTCATCTGTGGAAGAGGTCTCCGGGATGGAACTGTGACCCGACCCGGTCCCTCAGTAACGGTTCATTATAAGTAATAAAACTCAGTCAAGATTCATTATTTCTGAGACTCGTAGAAATACAATTTCTTGATGGTGATTGTCGACTTCGACGTTGAGACTAACCGATCCTAAGTTTTTCCCGGAAAAGGCTAATGACCTCTTTCAATTGAAGGTTTTAGTCGAAATCAAGAAAGATTAGTGTACATATCTTGATACCGGAAATATTAATTCTAATATTGCATTAGTCAGAATGGACTTACTATTTATAGAACCCAAAAGGTTGGTCCGAGACTGTGAACAGAGGAAACTTGTTCGGACAATTGCAGACTTAAAGTTAAAACCGTAGTATACGCATCTACACCAACGGAAGTGGCACTGAGTCCTTTTGTGTGTTTTTCGTTAGACGTAGATGCACCGATCGTCAACTACGATTTTTCCTGGGGTTTTCAATAAATCTTTACTTTTATTCCATGAATCATAGATTTCAAAGTCTATTAACTCCCTTTTAAAATAATATTTTACAGATTACTTTGTTGAATAAATTTAATTCGTTCTTAAATATGTTATGTTATAGACTGAAAATTTGTAGGTTTAATAATGTCAAGTTTCTTCATTCTCAAACTTGTCCAAAAACAATCGAAAAAATTTTGTGTCTTATTACTGTACCTTTTGGATTTCCCTAATAATACCCCTTGCGGATTCTTCAAAGAAACTTAGTCGTCTCTGGAAGAATCCCGTCTGTGCCCTTGATGGGGCATTGTGAAGGGAGGCACAGCGACGTGGAACTTCCCTCCGTCGCGGTCGTACACAGATGTCGCGAACCTCGAAGGGTTTCTCACAATTCTGTGCTCCGCCTACGGGAGGTTTCGACTCCTCGCTCGTTTCATCCTTTCCACCCCTCGTCGGTCCACTTTAATAAATGTCTAATTTCTCCTTGGGACCATACTCCCAGGAGTTTTTTAATTTTTGTCTCGATGGTATAGGATGTGAAGGTGAAGACCCATATATAGGTTTTTGCGATTTTTGCGATTGAACATTTCTGTGTGCTCGGGAACATAAGAGACGTCGTCATGACGTTGTCGGTTCTATGTCTTTGTTGGATTTACGGGTGATTGTCTACTTGCCTATTCCCTTCACACCAGACATGTACATATTACCCACTCGTAAGTCAGTAATTTTTTCCCTTTTACACGTTAAACGTTGTTGTGTCCACTTGGGACTCCCGTAATACAATTCACTGAGTTCAGTCTCTTCCTGCGCTAGTGCAGTGATATACACCCTTGATTTTTGGGTCGTTCGTTTTGGTTCAAGTTTCAACGTCTCTCGTCTGAGCACCGTCGACCCCGTCCCCTTTCCTCTTCACACTCCGTTTTACCACTTCCCCGGTTTTCCATATTTGAACGTCAATGTTTTATGTATTCAGGACCCCTACAATTACATGTCGTACTACTGATGTCAATCGTATAAACTTTCAACGATTCTCTTATTTAGAATTTTCAGTGATCTTTTCTCAGACATTGATGCTTGCCACTGTCTGCCATTGATCTGAATTACCACCGCTAGCAAGGGGTTACATGTGTTTACGCTGGGACACCGGACGTCGTATGGTCCGAGGAGACATACAGTTAATATGGAGTTAAAAATTTTTTTTCAAGACTTCTTTCAAATTACTACGTCAACAAGATTATCAGGTAACTGTTCAATGAATTTTTGGGTACTGAACATCACTAATGATATGTGTAATTCAACAATTAAATGGATAACGTACGATGACGACGACGATTCAGCGAAGTCAGCGTAGGTTGAGACACGCTGGGGTATCTACCGTCGGGTAGTCCGAGGAGACAGGGACCCTAAGAGGTCCGTTCTTGTGACCTCACCCAACGGTAAAGGAAGAGGTTACGTACGAACGTACGATTCAGCGAAGTCGACACAGGTTGAAACACACTGGGATACCTGTCGTCGGAAGGTCCGAGGAGAGAGGTACCCTAAGAGATTCGTTCTTGTGACCTCACCCCACGGTAAAGGAAGAGGTTGGATGACGTATCACTACATCTTTAATACTCTATTACATACATTTGGTCGTCATAAAACTTCAGTCATCTTTTGAACCCACACCTTCCTCAGTCAATTTTTTACTGACGGGTCGTAGACATCATAAACGTAGAACCCGAAAATTGACGGTTTACTTTTCTAGTAATGTAAGTAAAGGTCTCATTGTCTGACATTGGTCACCATATATTTGATATTGAACCATCCGTAATATACGTTTCCAGAGATTTAGACGACTCATTGCATATTAGTCTCTCCGTGTTGGTTTTGGATATTGGGTACGATTTAATTAACTGTACGGAAAAAATGTTCAATTAATGAACCTGGATAGAGGTATGTTCCTATTAATTTTTGATGAGTCAGGGTAGTTTCCTTCTACTTATCCTTTTGATGAATGGGAGTACTTAAAACTCGTTGTCAAGAAGACGAGATTCTAGTAGTTTTGTAAAATGAAGTTTAGGATCTAGACTTTTGGACCTCTAATTTAACCTATGATCGAATACTCGATAAGTTTTGACAGTATATGAGGATTAATAAACTCCTTAGATATGAGTAAAAATACTGTATATTTAACTGAAAAGAAATCCCTCTTTCTTTTTATACTGTTACTACCAAAAGGAGCTAATAGGTACCGTCCTTCCCTAAATAAGTACCATTGACTAAATTCAATCTTATGACGGCAGATGATACGTCTATATAAATATTTTTACGTTTCTGACAATTGTGAATTATCTTGTCCTAATCCCCCTTTTAAGTCCGTTCAAGAATCCCCTCCGACTCGGGTTCACTCCAAGTAGGGGTTTATGAGAACGAGACAATACACATGTCACGCCTATTCATCAATAGCGAATTTATAGACTGGTGGACCTACAATTTATTTTGTCATGATGGACGCGGATTCTAACAGAGACAGCCGTGACCACGGGCCGGACAAACCGTCCCAATTCACGGTCTTCTTGGAGAGTACTAACTTCTAATTGCGTTAAGGAGAGGAGAACACCAGGTAAAACATGAAAAGTCAACCTAGTTTATAAAGAGACAAATCCTTTTCAAATTTTTTTTTAGTCAGATCCAGAATAATTTATTATTCGAGGAGGTTCGGGTTCCAGTTACGTGTCTTGTCTGTCTCCGGACGACGAAGGAGGAGGTGGTCCGGCCGCCCGGTGACGACACGGGACCCGCCCGGAGCGTCGGTGTGACCAACCCTTTCAGGACTTTGTAGAGACATGGTTGATCATTTGTCGTCGGTAGGACTCGTTTGGGGAGGGTAGGGGGTTAAGGAGACGAACCCACAGAAAGGGGGTCCCGAGGTCCCTGGTCCCTGGTTTCTGTTACCAGACCGGGTCCGGTTCCGGTAGGGTTAACAAGTTATAGAACTCGGAGTCAGAACCAGGGAAGTCTTGGTCCCCGTCGTTGGTTGGGCGTGTGGATGTTCCGTCGGGAGGTCTACGACTTGGACTGTAAGAGATGAGACGAAAAGTCGCGGTACAGGGACAGAATGAAACTGAAGACATCCGATTACTACCGGTGATTTCCTTTTCTGGAATTACTCATTTGTCTTCTAATAATGGAGGATCCCTTCCGCAGATAAAGTCAGTACAAAACAAGAAGTGGATAATTTTCTTTCATCCCAAAACAATTATATGAAAAACTAAATACCAGTATTTTGTGTAATCCTCGAGGGTCGACGGAACTAAGGATAGACGATCCGAGGAAGACAGAACCAACCAAATTTTCAGTTTCCTACACTCTTCCCCATTCCCTCTTCCTTCCCTTGCACGATAATTATTATTTGCTTGACATGCACGGTGTTGCTCTCTTCGGACGTGTGGTGTTGATGTCTTTCGGGTGCGCGAAGTTCCTTCTGGGTCGCGTCGGTTTTATTTATTTACTTGGTATTTACGTGTCGAGTCAAGAAAGAGTGGAGGTTGAGAATGTACGTTTTATTTTTTTCTAGTATTTGTCTTTGCCTTTTTATGATGAGTGTAAGTAAGCGACGTGTGATACGGTTTTCATTGTTTACATCGAGACACCAATACTTCGAGTTTACTTTGTACTTTAACGAACTTTAACGAAATAAAACGTCGTTTACAAAAATCGTTTATAAGAGACTGTGTCTCTCACTTCAGTTCGTTCTCTTGACTTGTGTCACACCAACTGTGACCTAATAGGATGACGGACCTTCGCCGTCTGCAAAACCACCTCCTTCCCTTGCCGTTTCTGAGTCTAAGACTAGAGGACGTACTGTGTACACCAACAATACTAGGATATTACCCCTGGGAGAAGAGAGTTGGGTTCTAGTCTGAAGGGGTGGGTGTTCTGTTCGAGAGTGACTTAGGGAGAGGAGGGTCCTTGTCACGACACGTTGTCTCGGAAGACGTCACTGTCTTACGGGATATGGACTCGACAGAGACCCCCGTCGGTTACCGGTGTACACGAAAACTCGGGAACTTGAAACCGATCACATTGACTCCTTGAGTTAAAAAATTAATTGAAGTTGATTAACTTTAAATGTATTGCGCACCGGTCACCGAAGAGATGGTCTGTCGTTATCACTCAGATTGTAGAAGATGGTCTTCTCAGGTATACGAGTACTTAGACGAAAATGGACTATTCGTCGAACTCTCCCCTGTCTTCCACTGCTGGTGTGTTCATGATTATTACATCGTTCTACGGGGAAAGTCGACTCCAGAACCTTCCTTCCGCCTGCCTGGGATTCCCATTTGGGGATGGGTAGTAGAGGGACGGTTCTCCCATCACAAGGGGAGTGAGGAACCTCAGAGAGGGAGTGCGGACTACCAAGATTGGAGTACAGAGGAGTGACTGTTTGTAGGTGGATCCCTCTCTCCTACTCCTCTCCCTCTTAAGTTGAGGTCCCGGGAAATGGTCAGTGAGAGTCGGACGAGGAGGACCTGACGTAGGTCATAAGTTTGGTCGGTTCTGGGGTCTCTCCGTAGTGGGAAGGGGACAGGTTATCCGGGGTTAGTCAAAAGGAATTGGAAGGTGTAGTTGGGGGCCGGACCCACTATTTTACGTCCAAGGACCAGGGATTGGGTCTAAATGTATTAGTCTTAGGACCCTCTACACGGTTCCACTGACAATGAGCGTGGTTTCTAATCCTCAGTCTTCGTCGGAGAGATTACGTAGGAGGGGTGAGAGGGCTCCGAAGGTACGATGGGAGTAGAACGAGATTCCGTCTAGGACGCTTGAGATGTGGAACAACATGGCGTCTGTGAAGGATGGTTCGAGAGGAGGTAGTCCCCTGGAGGGATGGTACGTCGACGAATGACCTCCTAGAGGATAAAGTGTGTTACGAGATGACTTCTGAGCGGGATGGGGCGTGTTACAAGATCTTCCCCAGGGCGGGTGAGGTGTGTGACGAGATGATTCCAGTGCACCATGGAGCATGGGACAGGGTGGTCGTCTGAAGAGGTGTGCGACTGGGACCCCTAATAATTACGAAGGACGACCTGTGACACGGTGGTCTCCGTAAGGTGTGCGAAAAGATGATCTTGAGAAGGCCAGGACACGTGACCTATGACCCCTGTGAAGGAGGAGGGTTTGAGGAGATAGGTCTTATGAAGGAGGTAGTGTGTGACGAGCGGACGGTCCTGCGAGGGACGAGGTGTGTGACGACTTGTCGGCTACGAAGGATTACTCTGTGTGAGGTGAGCCCTACGACGGGGTCACTTGTGTGTCGAGATCCCCCGTGAAGGCCAAGGTGGGACACGACCCTCGTCGTGTGGAGGAGGATGTGCGGGACAAGATGGTCCTAATGAAGGCTGTGGTGTGCGACAAGAGGGGCCCTGTGAATGGTAGACGACAGGGGCCTTATGAAGATCAGGTGTGCTGCTATGAAGGGTCGAGTGTGTTACGACTTCCCTTGCGTCGGTCGCGGTGTGGGACGAGATGATGTCCTTGAGACTTAGGTGTGTGCCAGATGGGACCCCTGAAGTAGGCGGTGTGTGACTGGATGGTTCCAGTGGGCCATGGTGGACATGGGACGACATAGGCCCTGCGTCGGCTGGGGAGTGCGATGAAACGGTCCCATACAGGGTAGTGTGACGACATGAGACATATGTCGGAGAGGAAGGAGATGTTTATGAAACGGGTCTTAGGAGGGACGAGGTGTGGGACGAGATACCTGCCAATAAAGGAAGAGACGTGTGAAACGTGGTCACTGAAGGGTGAGGTGAGTCGCGAGTGGGCTCCTCTGTAGGAGGGAAGAATACGGTGTTCGACGGTCTTTACAGGCTGAGGCGTGCGGCGAGACGTTCTCCGCAGAGGATGGGGTGCGAGTCGAGAGGTGAACCCTGGAAGGACGAGGTGTCACAAGACGCCCCAATGGATGAGGTGTGTGTCGAGACACACTATATGCGGGATGATGGTGCCACGAGGTGGTTCCCATCAAGAAGTGACAAGTAAGTCCGGCGAAATGGACCTCTAGAGGAGGAGTTGTTGCGATATGTTCCCTGGGAAGGGACAACGCGAGTCGCGAGTGCCTCCTATGAGGGATGGGGTCTGTGACGGGGTGACTTACATGCAGGACGAGAGGGGTTCGGTGTGTGGCGGTGTGGGTCTTATGTAGGACGACGTGTGCGACGGCATGGTCCCTCTTGAAGGACGACGTGTGACGAGGTGCCCCGCATAAAGGATGGTTCTGAGGGGAGACGAGTCCTTACGAGGGGAAGACTTATGTGTTGAGAAGATCCGACTGAAGGGTGAGATGTAAGACTCGAGGGGGTTTAGGGAGGCTCGGGCATTTGAGGAGGTGGGTCTTATGAAGGATGTTGTGTTTCTATCTCCTCCTATGAAAGAACAGGTGTGTGACGAGGGGCCCTGTGAAGGGTGAGGTGTGTCACGAGACGACCCCGATGAAGATCGGTGTGTGACAAGATTGACCCTAAGGAGGATGGGTGTCTAACGGGAGGGTCTTCTGGAGAATGAGGTGTGTGACAGATGACCCCAAGGAAGGACGAGGGGTGTGGCGAGATGATTCGTTATACGTCCCAAAGGAGAGGAAGGTAAAAGTTTTCGTAAGGTACTAGGTGAAAAAAAAGATGGAGGAAAATTATGGGAATGGAGGAATAGTAATTTTGTTAGTGTATTTTTTCTTTGTCTTAGTGAGTTTGATTTGTATAATTTAGCTATAGATTTTAAGTTAGAGTGGAGTTCTTTGTTGTTTTTAGAGTTAGACTGGAATGTGGATTTCGTTGATCTCTTTCTTGTAGTTATTGTGGTGGCGACGGCGGTGGTTTCAAATCATCTTCCTTACTTACTATTTCTACTCTCGTCTTTCTTTACTTTATCTTTACTTCTTTTGTTATCGTTTTTAGTTATTTGATTTTCAACCAAGAAACTCTTCTATTTGTTTTAACTATCGGGAAATCGGTCTTAGTATTTCTTTATTTCCTCTCCTAAGTTTAGTTGTTTAAATCTTTACTTTTTCCTCTTTAATTGTTGATTATGGCGTCTTTATGTTTCGTAGTATTCTCTGCTAATATTCGTTGATATACTATTATTTTATTTGGACCTTCTTTACCTTTTTAAGAAGCTTTCCATGTTGAAAAGTTCTTCTTAATCTTTTATATTTGTCTGGTTAGTGTTCATTCCTTTACTTTAACATTAATTTTTAGAAAGTTGTTTTCCGGCCCTGGTCTGCCGAAGTGTCCGTTAAGACAGTTTGTAAATCTCTTCTCTATTGTGGATAGAAAGAGTTTGAGAAGGGTTTTTAACGTCTCCTTCCTTGTGAGGGTTTGAGTAAGATGTTCCGGTGGTAGTGGGACTATGGTTTTAGTCTGTTTATTTAATGGTTTTTTTTTTTTAATGTCTAGTTATGGTGACTACTTGTTTCTGTGTTTTAGGAGTTGTTTTATGATCGTTTGTCTCAGGTCGTTGTGTAATTTTCTGAGTTTATGGTACTATTTCACCCTAAATAGGGTCCCCACATTCCTAAGAAGTTATATGAGTTTATTTACACTATATGGTATAATTTATTTTTGGTATACTAGTAGAGTTATCTACGTCTTTTACAAAGACTGTTTTAAATTGTGGGGACATACTATTTTTTTTGAGAAGTCTTTCACCCGTATCTCCCGTAGATGGAGTTATATTATTACCGGTATCTGTTGTCCGGGTGTCGTTTGTGGTAAGAATTACCACTTTTGGACTTTCATAAGGAGATTCTAGTCCTTACTCTGTTTCTACAAGTGAGAGTGATAGTAATAAGTCGTACCGAAACCTTCAACCACCGAGTCTACCATTTCTTAGACGGACGGTACGTCCTCTGGGCTTAAGTTAGGGACCCAACCCTTCTAAGAGGACCTCTTCCCTTACCGATGGGTGAGGTCATAAGAACGGACCTCTTAAGGTACCTGTTAATATGTCAGGTGTCCCAACGTTTCTCAACCTGTACTGATTCACTAATTGTGAAAGTGAACCTTCAGGATCGGTACCGTTAGTCTCTTCTTTTTCTTTATGTTCCTTATGTTGACCTTTCCGTGTTCATTTCGGCAGTGACAAACGTCGACTGTACTATGATATGTATCTTTTGGGATTTCTACGGTGGTCTTGTGACCTCGAGTAGTTACTTAAACCATTTCAACGTGTCATATTTTAATTACGTGTCTTCAGATGACGGAAGGATATACAGATGTTATTTTATAGTCTTTCTCTTTAGTTCCTTTGTTAGGGTAAATGATAGTATTGGTTTTATTATTTTGTGGATCCTTAGTTGGATGGATTTCTCCGTTTTCTGGACATGAGTCTTTTGATATTGTGTGATTAGTTTCTGTCTTTCTACTGTGTTTGTCCACCTCTTTATGTAGTATAAGGACCTACCCAGTTATACTGATATAATGGGTTTCGTTAGATGTCTAAGTCACATTAGAGATAGTTTAATAGTTACTGTAAAGAGTGTCTTACTTTTGTTTTTTAAAATGTTGAAGATACCTTTATGTTTTCTAGGACTTTCGTTGACAGTTTGACGACTTTCGTTTATCAGCTTCGTTAACACTCGTCCTTTTTACTTCGACCTCCTTAGTCCGAGGAGTCGAAGTCTGATATGACGTTTCATTAGTTTTGTCATACCATAACTGTATTTTTGTCTTTACTCCTAGTCTTTCGAGTCTCTATTTAGGTGAGTGGACACCAGTGGATTAGATACTATTTCCTCCGTTCTTATATGTTACCTCTTTTTCCGAGAAGTTCTTCACCACGACCCTTTTGACCTGTCGATGCGCCGTTTCTTACTTTAATCTTGTCATGAGTTGTGGCATGTTTTTTTATTTGATTTTTACCTAGTTTCTGGATTAAATTCTGTCCTGTGATATTTTGAGGATCTCCTTTTGTATTCTTTTTGTAAGTAACTGTATTTTGTGTCGTTCTAGAAAACTGGGTGTGAAGAATTCTCATTACTTTTTGTTTCTATTTGTTTACCCTGGATTAATTTGAGTTTTCGAAAACGTGTCGTTTCCTTTGGTATTTGTTCTACTTCTCTGTTGAGAGTCTTACCCTCGTTTACTGACGTTTACTTCGTTACCTATTTCCGAAGTAGAGGTTTTATATGTTTGTCGAGTACGTCGAGTTGTATTTTTTATTTTTTGTCCCTGAAACGACTACCAGGTCACCGATTCTGAGGTTCAAGGGTTACGTCCTCCGGGCCCATGTTAGGGACCAATTCCTTGATCTAGGGTGTTCGGTGTTGATTTTCAAGCTCACGTGTCGATTTCTAGGATGTACGACGTTGTGTCTAGTTTCTAGGGGACACGAAGTTGATTCTGGGTCGGGTCGGTTTGTTTATTTATTTACAATTTTTTACGCTTGTTGGGTTAGTTTTTTACCCTCCTTCTGGATTTATCTGTAAAGAGATTTCTTCTGTATGTCTACCGGTTGTTGGGGTATTTTTCTACGAACTGTGACGATTAATATATCTTTCCGTTTAATTTTGGTGTTGCTCCATAGTGGCGTGTGGTCAGTCTTACCTGTAGTAGTTTTTTAGATGTATGTTATTTACGACCTCTCCTACACCTCTTTTCCCTTGGGAGAACGTGCCAACCCTTACATTTAACGATGCCGGTAATACCTCTTCCCACACTTCTAAGGAAATTTTTTCATCCTTATTTTGATGGTGTACTAGGTCGTCGAGGGTGATCACCCGTTTATGGGACTCCTTTGGTCTTAGCTTTTTCTGTGTACCCGGGGTCACGAGTGACGTCCCGATAAATGTTTTCTGTCCTGTACCTTTGTTGGATTCGCAGGTGACTGTCTACTTACCTGTGTCTGCTACATCGTGTTTGTATGTCACTCCCGTCTGATGAGTCTGTATTTTTCCTTACTTTACTCCAGTAAACTCTCTGACCCACTCTAACCCACCTGGGTCTCAGAACCATCTCTAAACCCACCTGGGTATCAGAAAGGATGTCAGTTCAGTCGGTCTTTCTCTTTTTGTTTATAGCAAATAATTACCTACATACACCTTTAGATCTTTTTACCATTTACTTGGATCAAGGTCCTCTCCTTTCTCTCCGTCGACATGTCTTACCCGTAGACCTGTGTCACCCTCTTCCGCTCCCAGCCTGCTTGACCTTTTAGTACTAACTGTACATATGTGATGGTGTGCATCTTACTATCGCATCACCCTTGGACGGCAATCTCGTGTCTCTTGAGTCGAGCCCCGAAACATTACTGGGTCTACCTACCGTTTCTCTCCGCCCGCCACCCTTCCTCCGGGCACTCCCTCCCAGATACACATGTGTACATATGTAAGTGTAGAAACTTGTCGTTTTTGATTGTGTGTAACATTTTCTTAATGTGAGGTTAATTTTTTTTTTTTAGACATAGACTTTCAGTTAGTGAAGGAAGAGGGAGGTTCTTGGACGTACCCACGTTTCGCGGCTCGGAGAAGACTCTCGGGGTCTCCTCGTCGTCTGGGTCGTCGAGGGGAGGGGGTCGAAGACGTGGAACAACCATCACTCGGATTCCGTCGGACTTCACAGGGGTCGTCTCCGATACGGTTCCCCGACCAGTGGTTTGATTGAGTTCAGGAACTCTCACTTTCGTGACCTCTACATGTGCGATAACCCAAAGATTCCGAAGAAAAAGTATCAAAGTCCTTCCTCGCGGCGTCAAGAGGACCCGACTACATTAGATTCGACACGCAAACTCAGTAGAGTTTATAACGGTAGTCGAATGTCTAAATCCCTTCTGTCGATCATAATTCATCAAGTTCTAATTAAACAAATTTTACTGTAAGTCAAAGTTTCAATTGTCCTGTCAGAGTAACTCCGTAAAAAATTTCAAAAAAAACAACGACAACAGTGACAATTGTGTTATCTGTATCTTTCTTTGACCCGTGACTTTTGAATTAAGACTTGGAGTGTCCGAGATTGGAAGTGAGACGATATTTGTCCACGGGACATTGGATGTTATAGTTGTGACTGGACCAGGTCGACGGTCAGACAAGATCGTCAAACGACTTAGCCTTATCTTTCGATACCTCTGTCTGTAATCTTGTCTTCAAGGTTTTGAAGGAGCCTCGACTAGTCAAAATGGGTCGAAGTCTCTTGTCTGTAATGACTCCGTCCTCTGTCGACCCGAGATCTTGTCTGTAAATGTTGACCGGGAGACTAGTATTAAGGACCCCTCTCTTTTTCCGAGGTCCGGTCTGTGATGGTCGGGAGACGAATATGAAGGACTCCGTTCTCTGTCTACCCGAAACCCGATAAATACTGGTCTGACGACAGATGTAAAGTTCTAGACGAGAATCTATATTTTTATCCTTAAGTCACCTATTGGTCTGGAATACCCAATAGGTGACCCATGGAATACCGTCCTTGTCTCTCCCTGATTTGAGACAATCTTCTAGTTCTCCAGTATATAAAGGGTAAGAATCCCGTTTCCTCTGTGATGTGTACACGTTTTCCGAAGCTCCCCGGTTTATACCGTCCCTTACAGTCTTGTGTCATTCAGAACGATAAGGGGGGTGGTATACGGAGACGCTACTTTAGGTAGAACTGACTTCCCACGTACGTGTGGGTCCCCTCCCAGGACTCTGTTTGACTGACCCCCCACCTCTCATCCCCCTATATCCCCACAGTTTTGTTCTGTTGACCGGTTTCCATTTGTTTCTAGTCCTCAGTGAATCAGCACAGACTGAGAAACTCTGGGGTACCTGACTTCGGGTGGTCCGAGGAGACAGGTATCCTAAGAGGTCCGTTGTTATGACCTCACCCAACGGTACGGGAACAGGTCCCCTAGAAGGGCTGGGTCCCTAGTTTCGGAGTAACGTCCGTCGAAGAAATGGCAGAATCGGTGGTCGTGACAGGATATATTTACTTAATTGGTAAAGTGTTTCTCAGCCGGTGCTGACTCTCTGACTGACTTGCGAGAAAAAGGACACAAGGAGTAATCTCTCCGGTGCGGGCGTGGGAAAGAGACGTCCACACGTAGAGACCGAACGCAGATAGAATTGTCAGAGAGACACAAACGAGGGTAAACAGTGACACGATACAGAGATTAGCATTTGAAACATGGATGTAAATGTCAAAAACGGAGGTACTTTTTACGTAAAAAGTGACCCCGGTTCTCAGTCCCCTTTTGTCCAAGATCGGAGATCGGGAATGACCAGACGTTCGACCCTAAGGATCAAAAGTAGCTCCAATGGGTCTAAGTTGAGGACTCATCCCTTAATGTCAGAGCGAAACACGGTGTCGAGTGACGACGGTGAGGCTCTAGTAATACTAAGACAGTGTCAGTAAAATTTGACATGTACGGGTTGTCCGGTCGAAAGCCCTTCCCACGTGTCATAGTGATATGATGTATTACGCTTTTCGACTGAGTAACCTTTTCTGGGACTACGACCCTTTCTGCCTCCCGACCTCTTCCTCCTCTGTCTCCTACTCTACCAACCTACCGTAGTGACTGAGTTACCTGTACTCAAACTCGTTCGAGGTCCTCTACCACTTCCTGTCCCTTCGGACCGCACGACGTCAGGTACTCCAACGTTTCGCATCCTGTGTTGAATCACTGACTTACTGTGTGACGTACTTATGTTGATTTGACCAAAACAACTGTACCTCTTTTAGTTAGAATCACTCCCTCTATGAGATACATTCTAAATATTTAAGGAAAAGTAGACGTTAATAAGAGTCTTTACCCAGTTGGACTGAGAATTGGAGAGGAGGGAAGAGGAACAGAGACTAAATACGTTAAAAGGAGAGGTTTTTACATTGGTGGAGAAACGAGTTTGGGTGAAAAATGTTTTGATTAGTTAGTAAAAAAAAGGAGGTGTGGAATTGGACTCTTACGGAGGTCGATGGTAAACAACCTGAAAAACGACCTGAAGAGACCACCGAGTCTGCCATTTCGTAGACAGATGTTACCCCCTCTGGGTCCAAGCTAGGGACCCACCCCTTCTAGGGGACCTCTTCCTTTACCGTTAGGTGAGGTCATGATAACGGACCTTTTAGGGTACCTGTCTCCTCGGACCATCCGATGTCAGGTACCCCAGCGTTTCTCAACCTGTGTTGACTCACTAAAGTGAAGTGAAGTGAAGTGAAGTGGTAAACAACTACCGAACCGTATACTCTATTTAAATAGAGTGAGATGAGGTATCCGGGAAACTCTGTCTCTTTCACGTTCCCCGAATAGACTCCAACCACGGAACCTTAACCATGACTTTCCGGGTCAAGACGGACGTCTAAGGTTTCAGGTACACGATCGACACCATTTTGGTGAGGGTGGTCCCTCTCTTGTCTTTGGAAAGATTTGGTTCACGAGTGAAGAGGTTTGAAGAAGTCATAGATGACAGTAGTAGAAGTAAGTGACGTCATAGACACTGTTAGATGGGTATAAGGAATAGTTTCAATCAATTCAGTGAGTCAGTCCAGGCTGTGAAACGCTGGGGTACCTGACATCGGGTGGTCCGAGGAGGCGGGTACCCTAAGAGGTCCGTTCTTATGACCTCACCCAACGGTAAAGGAAGATGTCCCCTAGAAAGGGTGGGTCCCTAGCTTGGGTCCAGAGGGTGTAACGTCCTTCTTCGAAATTGGAGACTCGGTGGTCCCTTCGGTTCCTGACCGAGTACAGTCCGGACCTTATGTGTCCTTTTCCTCATAACACCTGTTTCTTTCCTCTCGTTCATCCTTTTCTTTCCTTTGGTAATGTTCTTACCGCCCCCTACACGTCACTGATCACCACGGAGTTCGTTCGTAGGACGGGAGGAAGGGTCGGGAGGGGGACCTAAGGTTTTCCCTTTACCAACGACCTGGAGCGTGACAGGGTAGTCCCATTGGTGTGAAGGACTTGTTGGCACCACTGAAAATGTTGGACGGAGACCCTGTTCCGAACAAAAGACATCGTTTCTTGTCTTTCGAGACTTTATTTCCGTGAGATACACCTAACTGGCGGCCGCTCAGTTTGGTGAGAGGTGGAAGGCGCGGGGGATGGGGCGGGACGGGGCGGGAAAATTTTTTGATACCGGTCCGAGTCTCGAAGATTTGGAATAGTCATTATATCAATATTCACTGTCCCTTCTTGCAGGATTTCGTACACAAATCTTCGACTAATAAAACATCTCTTTTCCATAAACAACAAACAACAAAATCAGCGACACAGGCTGAGAAACTCTGGGGTACCTGGAGTCGGGCGGTCCGAGGAGACAGACACCCTAAGAGGTCCGTTCTTATGACCCCACGCAACGATACGGGAGGACGTCCCCTAGACGAGCTGGGTCCCTAGGCTGAGTTCAGAGGACGAAATCGTCCGACTAAGAAATGGTAGACTCGGTGGTCCCTTCGGTATGGGGGTCTCTTTTCAATGGCACCGGAATTCAATTTAAGTGTTTATTGACGTCCAAAGGGCCTACGTCCTCCTGGTACCCCCGACACGTCGAGGGTTCCGGACTGAGACTAGAGGTCAAAGGCACGCCCGTTCGGACCCCCAAAGAGAGACGGGCCCGCGGAGACGCCCGACGAGTGCGAGGTGACAATGATGTTCCGTTGGTGAATAAAAATGCATCTTCACTTTTTTTATTCCGGGTTGTTCTGGGTTTTCAATTGAAAAGAATACTGGTTCGCGTCAATTTCACGTTTATCGGTGCTGTCGATCCTTCTCTAGTCGCGGGCCTCCTGTTTTCGCCGGCCCCGTGAGGGGTCGCGGTCCGCGGCGGTGGTCCCTGGCGTTCCTCCGCCGCCACTCCAGGGGCTCGACAAAAAGGACTCGGGTCTCCGAGTCGACGCGGGTGGGCTGGGCTCGCGAAGGGAGGTTCTGGGAGTTGAAGAAGGCCGGTGGCTCGTTTCGGCCCCCTTGGGCGCAGGGGTGAGCGCGGGCGCGCGGGGCGAGCCGTGGGCGGTGGGTGGACCTGTCGCTCGGGCCGCTTCACGTCGCAGGCTCGAGTAGCGTCGGAGGCTCGAGTAGCGTCGGCTCTCGCATCGCGGCTGCGGGCACGCCGGAGGCGAAGGACTTCGGGCCGGCGACGGGGGCGGGGAAGGAGGCGGGGGCGGCGGGGCCGAGGGACGGAAGGTCGCCACCTCCGCCCCAAACCCCCCAGACGACCACGGGAAAGGAAGCGAGCCTCAAGCGGCGACGGCCTCGCGGGCCCGTTCCGTCTCCTGCGCCAGAGTGGGCGGACCGCGGGCCCCTCGTCTTCGGCCGGGAGCCCTCTGCAGTCGTTGTTAAGGCTTCTGTTGGGCGCCAGGACCCCACCCTTCGACGTTCGCTGATGTCTAGTGGACGCCGCTCGGGGCCTAGCGAGCTCGAGGTGGGGACAGAGACGAAGAGGGCTCGGAGTTTCCACACGCGACGGGACAAAAGGGGAAAAGGCTCACGCCCCTGAACAAGTCAAGTCAACGAGTCAGCACAGGCTGAGAAACGCTGGGGTACTAACGTCGTGCGGTCGGGAGGGACAGGTAGTGGTTAAGCATCTCAACTGAGTTTGAGTGCAGGTAGCTCAGCCACTACGGTAGGTCGGTAGAGTAGGAGACAGCCGGGGAAGAGGAGGACGGGGGTTAGGGAGGGTACGTGGTCTCAGAAAAGGTTAATCAGTTGAGAACCGTACTCCACCGGTTTCATGACCTCAAAGTCGAAATCGTAGTCAGGAAGGTTTCTTGTGGGTCCTGACTAGAGGAAATCCTACATGACGAACCTAGAAGAACGTCAGGTTCCCTGAGAGTCCTCAGAAGAGGTTGTGATGTCAAGTTTTCGTAGTTAAGAAGCCGCGAGTCGAAAGAAGTGTCAGGTCGAAAGTGTAGGTATGTACTGATGACCTTTTTGGTATCGGAACTGATCTACCTGGAAACAACCGTTTCATTACAGTCAAGTCAAGTCAAGTCACCGAATCAGCCCAGGCTGAGAATCGCTGGGGTACTTAGCGTCGTCGGTCCGGAGAGACAGGTAGTGGTCGAGGGTCTCACGTGAGTCTAAGTGGAAGTATCTCAGTCACTACGGTAGGTCGGTAGAGTAGGAGACAGTAGGGGAAGAGGAGGACGGGGGTTAGGGAGGATGGTAGTTTCAGAAAAGGTTACTCAGTTGAGAAGCGTATTCCACCGGTTTCATGACCTTAAAGTCGAATTCGTAGTAAGGAAGGTTTCTTTAGGGTCCCGACTACAGGAAGTCTTACCTGACCAACCTAGAGGAACGTCAGGTTCCTTGAGAGTTCTCAGAAGAGGTTGTAGTGTGAAGTTTTCGTAGTTAAGAAGCCGTGAGTCGAAAGAAGTGTCAGGTTCAGAGTGTAGGTATGTACTGATGACCTTTTTGGTATCGGAACTGGTCTGACTGGAAACAGTCGTTTCATTACAGACAAAAACTTATACGATAGATCCAACCAGTATTGAAAAGAAGGTTCCTCATTCGCAGAAAATTGAAGTACCGACGTTAGTGGTAGACGTCACTAAAACCTCGGGGGGTTTTATTTCAGACTGTGACAAAGGTGACAAAGGGGTAGATAAAGGGTACTTCACTACCCCGGTCTACGGTACTAGAAGTAAAAGACTTACAACTCGAAATTCGGTTGAAAAAGTGAGAGGAGAAAGTGAAAGTAGTTGTCCGAGAAATCAAGGAGAAGTGAAAGACGTTATTCCCACCACAGTAGACGTATAGACTCCAATAACTATAAAGAGGGTCGTTAGAACTAAGGTCGAACACAAAGAAGGTCAGGTCGCAAAAAGTACTACATGAGACGTATCTTCAATTTATTCGTCCCACTGTTATATGTCGGAACTGCATGAGGAAAAGGATAAACCTTGGTCAGACAACAGGGTACAGGTCAAGATTGACGACGAAGGACTGGACGTATATCCAAAGAGTTCTCCGTCCAGTCCACCAGACCATAAGGGTAGAGAGAGTCTTAAAAGGTGTCAACTAACACTAGGTGTGTCAGTTTCCGAAACCGTATCAGTTATTTCGTCTTTATCTACAAAAAGACCTTGAGAATGAAAAAGGTACTAGGTCGTCTACAACCGTAAACCAGAGACCAAGGAGACGGAAAAGATTTTGGTCGAACTTGTAGACCTTCAAGTACCAAGTGCATAACGACTTCGGACCGAACCTCTTAAAACTCGTAATGAAATGATCGTACACTCTACTCACGTTAACACGTCATCAAACTCGTAAGAAACCGTAACGGAAACCCTAACCTTACTTTTGACTGGAAAAGGTCAGGACACCGGTGACGACTCAAAAGGTTTAAACGACCGTATAACTCACGTCGTGAAAGTGTTGTAGTAGAAAGTCCTAGACTTTTTCGAGTTGACCTTAAGGTAGTGGAGGTGATCGAAACAAGAATCACTACGAAAGATTCCGGGTGAACTGAAGTGTAAGGTCCTACAGACCGAAATCCACTCACTAGTGTATTAGCACTAATAGACCCAGTACTTCTAGAAAAAACATGTCAAGAAGACACATAAGAACGGTGGAGAAGAATTTTCGAAGACGAGGACAATCCAGGTACAGTAAAGACAGGAAATAGCTCGGGTAGAAACGTACTTTACAAGGGAACCATAGAGATTAAAAGAACTTTTCTAGAGATCAGAAAGGGTAAGACAACAAAAGGAGATAAAGAAACTAACTAGTGACACCTTCCGAAAGAGTAGAGAGGAACGACAAGAAACCTTGAGACGTAAGTCTACGAATATAGAAAGGAAAAGAGGAAACGAGAAACGAAGAGAAGAAAAATGTCGATAAACATTCCGGAGGGGTCTGTCGGTAAAACGAAAAAACGTAAAGAAAAGGTACCCCTACCAGAACTAGGGACAGAGGACATGTTACAGTGCTTGGAGACAGTATCAAGTAGTCCGTGAGTAGATAGTCTAGATCAGGGAATTTAGATAAAGAGTGAAGGTGAAATATCAGTATTCTCTAAAATTTTACGAGAAACATATCGTCTAAACCCTGTTTCATTTGATCTACGTTGAGGTCTTAAAAGTTGAAACTGAAAGTATACATCACAATTAATACCTTTCCTTAGTACGTCTTTAAGTCTCTGGGCTATAACCCGAGACATGTAATACTGAAAATGACTCGATCTGGTACAAACGACGTAAATTGACTCGAGGAGAAGCCCACCGACCAATAACACATTTAAACGAAGTTGCTCATTGAGGACTCTGACCTTCTTTTGTACCGGAGTAGAAAAGGTTGAAGAGTACCAGAGCAGTAAATTTTTCATTGGTCACCGTCTGCCTCCCTTTACACATTCTGTACCGAAGGTTATATAATCGGATTCTCTGGGTTAAAGATATTTACCCTAAAGGGTCTACCACGAGTCAACCATTTCTTAGACGGACGTTACGTCCTTTGGACCCAAACTAGGAACCCAGCCTTTCTTAGGGACCTCTTCCTTTACCGTTGGGTGAAATCATAAGAACGGACCTTTTAGGGTACCTGTCTCCTCGAACCGTCCGTCGTTCTCAGTCTGTGCTGAATCACTGATTTGGTAGTGTTGTCCTCCGCGATCACCATTTCTTGACCGGACGGTCACGACCTCTATGGTCTCTGTTCCAAGTTAGGGACCCAGGCCTTCTAGGGGACCTCCTCCCGTACCGTTGGGTGAGGTCGTAAGGACGGACCTCTTAGGGTACCGGTCTCCTCGGACCGTCCGATGCCAGGTATCCCAGGGTTTTTCAGTCTGTACTGACTTCGTTGAATCGTAAGTGCGAAGATATTTATAGTGGGAAAATATACTCTCTCTTTTCATTTTAGATTGAAGGATGTATACGACACCAAGGTTTTTCGTGTATCTTATACTTTAGTTTCCTAAAATGAGTGGGGTACGGTAAATTCAAGTCAAGTCAGCGAGTCAACACAGACTGAGAAACGCTGGGGTACTTGGTGTCGTGCGGTCCGGAGGGACAGGTAGTGGTTGAGGGCCTCAGGTGGGTTTGGGTACAGGTAGCTCAGTCACTACGGTAGGTTGGTAGAGTAGGAGACAACAGGGGAAGAGGAGGACGGGAGTTAGAAAGGGTCGTAGTCCCAGAAAAGGTTACTCAGTTGAGAAGCGTAGTCCACCGGTTTCATAACCTCAAAGTCGAAGTTGTAGTCAGGAAGGTCACTTATAGGTTCTGACTAGAGGAAATCTTACCTGACCGACCTAAGGAACGTCAGATTCCCTGAGAGTTCTCAGACGAGGTTGTGGTGTCAAGTTTTCGTAGTTAAGAAGCCACGAGTCGGAAGAAGTGTCAGGTTGAGAGTGTCGGTATGTACTAGTGACCTTTTTGGTATCGGAATTGATCTGTCTGGAAACAACCGTTTCATTACAGAGACGAAAACTTATACGACAGATCCAACGAGTATTGAAAGGAAGGTACGGTAAATGACAAGCAAAATAACATCCGTACTTTATAAAGACTTTAGTGAAACAAGGATCACGTCACTTCTGTACCTTATAGTCATAGAGGGAGTATTTGACCAACTCTGTTAACTCAATTTAATGACATAAGTCTTGTCACGGACCGAACACTTTTCGAGTCATTTAAAAATAACCGTGGTAGAATTCGTGTAACTTTCGTCTGAACCGGAAGAAAACCAAACTGGCAATGGTCCTTCAACGAATCCTACATCCTCCATGAGTTATTTATAAATGGGTAACTTACTCTAAGCAATAAGGTCGTGAACACGAGACCTGAAATGGGTCAAACTTACTCAATAGACTGTTGGTCTCGAAGGACAAGAAGTCGGACGAAAAGTACCAGAGGAGATGAACTCGGGGTTTCCTTGAGGGTAACCGATTGGAAGGTAAATGGACTTTCCTTGTCTACTTTCCTTAATTGGGGGGGGGGGTCTACAAATAGAGTCTTATAATATAACGGAAATATCGCATACCCCACTATATAAAATTTCTAAATGGAATCCGATACATTCATATTTCGTAATCCTATCGGTAAAGTTTTAAAATTCACGATTTAAAATCGGAAAATTTCGTTATCGATAAGGGAGTGGGACTGGGGTACTTTTTCCCACAGACACTAACCCTTTATCCGACGGTTCCAACATTAGGAACGAGGTAGTAAAATAACGGGCACTCCGAAACCTGTTAATTCCGTCAAATTGGTGAGGGTCGAAGTCTAAGAAGAGAAATTTTACCCCTGGCTTAATTAAGTTATCAACTCTGTCTTTGATGGTTTGAGGATCTTATCATGGGTCGGATGTCACTCGAAAGCCAGTCACAATAAAAATCGATGACTTCTAATAGATCTGTCAAGAATTTGACACCGGAGACTTGGTCGTCGTAGGTGTAGTAGACCCTTACATGATCTTTACGTTTGAGAACCCTGGATATGTCAGTCTGTAATACCTATTCTTTGACGTCCACCCCAGGTCCTCATATAAAATTGTTCGGAAGGTCACTGAGACGTCGTACGAGAGTAAACTCTGTGTCTACCTAATCTTAAGATGGCTCATTAGAGCAGGAAGAGTTTCTTCCTTTTTTTTCTTGAGAATCATTTAGGCATAATAATTTTATTAATTCTATCTGATTTCTGGTTTTCAATGGACTGTCCTACCGAACTAAGAACGGTAATATTTATCAGTGAAAATGTCTTAAATGACTTTGACTTCGAGAATCAGTTGACAATGGATAGGTTCCTTACTTTATATACCCGATTTCAATTTAAGTCTCCCTTAAGATTTTGAATTTTACACCGGAAAGAAAAAAGTCACAAATGAGGGTGATTTGGAACAAAAAAGGATATTTTAGTATCTTTATGGCTTAAAAATATTAAGACTAAGGATGTAAACTCTCGGTTGTTTCTGTTTATAACAATTCATCAGTCGTTCCTCTGGCTTCCTACAAAACCTTTGGTTTAATTCGGACTCTGGTTTGGTTTCGTAATCTAGTGACGTCGGACTTACGTTTCTACTATGGCAACCAGATCAAAATCAATAAAACCAACCATTGAGAAGTAAATCGAGAAAAAGTATATGACCAACTTGGTTGTGAGCCTCCTTTTTGTCGTTTGATTCCCCCGGGAAAGTTTGTAATCTCAGTCCGCAAAATGTTCTGAACTTATGTGTCGTCCATCACAACCACTTGACACCGGTCACGTCGCAATGGACACACCTTCCCAGGAATGGATTAGCCAAAGTAAGATGAGGGTTTTCAATTATTTCGGGCAGATGATTTTTCTCAACAAAAATGTCTTTCTGAGGTAATAGAAGTGAAACAATCTACAATAAGGACAAAACATGTATTTTATTACTAGTAAAACTGGACTGTTAGAACGTGAAGACAGGTATGACTGTCTTTGTCGTGTAAAAGTGAAACCCCTCTTCATCAATATTCGATTGTTTTGTTGGAAAATTAATCATGATGATCAGATCTGATAAGAACCCCCAGTGACTTCTTTCGGACGAGTTTTTCGACCCAAACGAAAACGGGAGCATAAAATTAACAGAAGTAACGTTACAGAAACATGGAGCCAAAGAGGTGGATACTTTACTCATGTCGGTATAGACAGGGACCTTCTCCACTCAGTTTTCTGAACTTTTTCTGTCCGTAGCAAACTTCCGTTATATCAAAATAATAAAATTTTATAGTTATATACAGAACGTTTCTCGACGATTTTCGATCAAAAAACCGTACACTAAAAAAGTAATTATATAAGACATCTATTCCTTTTATGGTAGGAATTTTGAATTTATATACGGGACAACATGTCTTAAGTTCACTTCTGTCGAATTATGTATATATATGTGTATTCATTAATGTCTATACATGTACATGTACCTAATCATATGTATATAAAGGATCGAGACAAACCACCTTCCCAGAGCTTCGTCACTGTGGGGTCATCTTTGTTCGATAGGTGACAGGTCTAGAACCAAAGATTCACGGTAACCTTTGGTAAGAAGTTAGTTTCATTGGAAACTTTTCTACGACTAAGATCACGACCCCGCCCCTTATATCTGCTACTCGGGCTTCGTTGAAAGGATGAAAGACCGATCTTTCATACCTCTACGAGTTTTCAATTTTCCTTCCACGTCCAGTTTCTGTATGTCTCAGTTGGACTGGACTAAGGGTTGTCGGTTCGACCTTCCTAAACATATATAATGGGTCTCATGTTTTCTTTATTCGTACTTAGGTATGATTATGTTTATTGACTTATTATTCACCCACTCCCCCTCTAATTGTTCTTAAAGTTCATCATATAGATCTATTTTAAGGAATAGTTTTACACCTTACATTAGAACGGGTAGGGGGTGGATGGTGTTGGTCCTGAACCACTGACCAAAGGTTTCTTGTCTTCGTATCCTTCCCTTTTTTATCATTGAAATCTCACCTCTTTTGATTGCTAATGATGGAATTGGTTTACAGATCTCAATTGGATTGCTCGACCATTGTTAGTTGTTGGTTATACTAAACTACTCTTCTTGACCAGTTGAGAACCAAAAGAAGGATTTTTAGATATTGGGATCAGGTTTGTGTTCCTTTCTGATTGGGTTTAACTCCCTGTAAGATGTCCTATGGACTGACCATGAAGAGTTTTGACAGTTCCAATACTTTTTATTCCTTTCTGTCTCCTTGGTAGTGTCTGATCTCCGATTAATCTGTACTACTGATTGACGTCGCACCATAGGATCTCACCTAGGACCTTTTCTTTTTACGGTAATCACCTTTTTGATCACATTCAGTTTATTTCAGACGACGACGATTCAGCGAAATCAGTACAGGCTGAGACACGTTGGGGTGTCTACCGTCGGGTGGTCCGAGGGGGTAGGGACCCTAAGAGGTCCGTTCTTGTGACCTCACCCAACGGTAAAGGAAGAGGTTTTATTTCAGATCTCAACGTAATTATCTTGGTTAGTTACAACCGAGGAATCAATTGTAATCCCTATTTCACATATACTCTTCGGAGATATGATAGAACCGTTGAAAAACCATTTAGATTTTAATAAGGATCTGTTCAAAAATTTTTAGACTTGTATTTTCGACGAAGATGACTATAGACATGTAAATACTATTACTTAATTTATAAAATGTTTCTGTAAGACTGAAACAGGAGAACTCTTTCGGTTCCAACGGTTCTTTTAGGTACTTAGATAACATTCAAATTTCGATGGACCAGTTTATAACGACTGACCTCAGATCAAACGAATGAATCAGGACTCCCTGTGTGAGCGAAACAAATTGACTCCTGTAGACAATCGTCTTCTCGCGGTAGTAGAGTCAACCCCTTCGATAGTTCAAGAATCGTTACTGTATATAAGGTTCAATCCTTTACACCAGAAAAAGGTTTTGTATAAAATCAAGAGTTACTAAATTTTTCTTGGTAAAGGGGACCGTAATAGAAAGAGACTGAAAGGTTCACCAAATAGAATTATTGAAACCGGTATCCAATGGGTCTTCTGTATGTGTCGAGCCCGATCCCTTTCAGTTGTCGGTCACCATTCGTTTTTACAATCTCCCTGTGTCGACTCGAAAGGTTCCCCGACTTCTCTAAAAGTCTCCGTCGATTTCAAGACCTTAAACGAGAATTTATACGCAATGATTAAAAGTCGTGTTTAACTCGAGATATTTTCTGTCAAAAAAGATAGAACAAAAGGGTAGAGAAAACTAAGGTGTCAATTTCTGAATTTTTTGTTTTGACTTGTTATAGTTCTTGTTAAAACAATTCCGGCGATAATCATTTTCCAAATACCAGAAAATTTTTATAGGGGTTTAGATAATACTTCTGGTTCATGATTCCTCATTTATGGTTTCGTATTATCTAATATAACGAGACTACACACAATTTGTTGAGCAGTAAGACAGAATGACTTAGGTAGAAAAGAGGTTATCCGTTTCCAATATCGTTTTATACCGTAAACGGTACTCACCAAGTATTTTACCCTTACCGATGCGAAGACTTAAAACAAGTACAGTAGAATATCCGTGTAATGTAATTATGGATCTATACGATCAAAACGAAGGATTCTCCAGGGTCGTCTACCAAGGTCAAAATGTTCTCTTTGTCTGTATGGGAACAGGAACACTGATCAGGGTAGTCAGTATCTTTACACCGAATAAGTAACACAAAGTCACCTAATACCTTTTTGACATGTCATACACAATTAATTTTCTCGTTTTTATTTTCAGTCGAGGAAGACCCGTATATACATATAAAATTTAAAATACCTTTTGTTTGTATGAAGATTCACTTCTGAAGTGGTATAAAGGTTTATTCTATTACAACTTGTATGGAATAGTACTTAAAGTGCAAACTGGAATAAAAAACCATTTATGTCAACACTTTTAGCTCAGTATGAGAAAGAAATTTTTTAAGAGGGGAATTGTACGTGGCGAAAGACACTGGCCAGTTCTGTTACGCCGTGTGATTCCGTCGTTGCAGACCCTTCTATTGGACGTAAACAAAGAAATCAAACTTCAAAATTACAGTTTCATTCCAGAATTTTATTAGGAAAGTGCTTTTATTCCGTTGAAATCCGACATTTTTGCAATCGAGAAACAGTTTCCAATAGAAGAAGACAGGAGTAGACAACAGTGGTGAACCGTCGTAGAAGAAGTTTCTAGCCAAAAAAGAAGCATCGCTGTGGATGTGCGCCGAGCAACCGACAGGTTCATGCCGAATGTCGGATTCACATATTGCGACAGTTTGTTCTCAAGGTGCCACCAAAGTGTCCGACGTTTCATTCTTTCACGGTAGTGACAACCCGTCGACGCTTCGTAGTGAACGAGAAGTGTATATAATGTACAAAGTCGGGTCACGGTCCGTGTCGGAACCACCTGTGAATTTGGATAAATCCACTTTCAGAAGGGTTCGAGAGCGTTTGATCAGTGTATGTGTATGTATGTGTCTGAAAAGTAAAGTCGGAGAAGTGGACATACAAAAGAAACGTACGTTGATAAGTTCGGTTGAAAAACATGGTCTGTTACTCAGAGAGAGTCATCGTGACTAGCGAGTAGTGACAATTAAAGGGAACATAGACTTTTTATGGTAATTGTCTCTTCGGACTACTGTGAAAAGTCAAACGTGAAATTCCTCGCTGAAAATCCACGTCTTTTCTTACTTCCAATTCTTACCTCTGTGGAGTTTTGTGAATTAATATTCGGTTATCGAAAATTACCAGTGTGTAAATTCTACGAATTTCATTTATCTGGAGTCAGAGAGAGAGACTGGTTATAGGTTTACACCGATCCCTCCCCTTTGTGTCCTTAGCTTCCACAAAAAGGAGACCACCCTTAAGAATTAAAAAACTTTCTGACATTCTTTTCTGTTATCTAAATTGAAAAGAATAAGATTCTTTGGATCTTGTGGGTCCATCCTACTAGATAAAAAATTGTATAAAAATTTTTGGACAGAACCGACGCGACCCAGAAGCAAAAACACGTGGCCGAAAGGACTCGGAGTCCCTCACCCCCGACACGAAACGCCGCCGCGTACCCGAAAGAGCGACGTCACTGAAGAGGGCCTCGGGTCTTACCCGAGCTCCCGTTCGCCATAAGTCATCGACACCGAGCGCCCGAGATCTCGTGTCCGCGATCGACACCGTACACCCTAGAAGGGTCTGGTCCCGGGCTTGGACACAGGGGTCGTAACCGTCCGCCTGAGTAGGTGGCGTGGTGGACCCTTCAGGTGCTAATGGAATTATATGAATGTCTCTGTACCGTGTCTCACTAAAAATCAATAAGTTTATGAAGATCAAAGGTTGTAAGTCCAATTCTTTCTTTGAAAAGTAATGTTTAAGAACCGTAAAAGTTTCAAAGGTTTTCTGACATAAGGTAAGTCCTTATATTGATTGACGTCTTCACATTTCCAATACTAATAATTTATCCTCTAACGTTCCTTTGACCAAAGTAGTAAATTGTCATATAGGAAACCAGTCTTTCGTCTTTGCCGTACATAGACACGAAGTCGACCTGTTGATCAAATGGAATCGGTTTTCGTAAATTTCCCTAAGTCTCTCTCACTCAAGTTCGAAGTGAAGCTTGTCTCTAAAGGAGGAAGAATAATGAAGGATCAATAATGATTATTATCCTAAAGTTTTAGGTTCTGTGGAGACTCTGAACCCCTTATGACCTCATTTGTCTACATACATTGAACCCTGTTCAATGAAGAAAGACTTGGAGTCAAAGAAAGGAAATCTTTCCCCGTATTACGGTTGATCATGAAACCCAAAGACACTTGTAGTTACTTTTGTACAGAGTTCATAGATCGTGCCATAGAATACCTTTTACGAATTTTTACCGTTGAAGGAAAGGACGGAGAAGAATAACGGGAAGGAGAACAATAAAGTCACATACCATATAAGAAACCGAACAGTCACCTTTTTTTTTTTTAGAACAATTGATGACCATAAACATGTCGTTACACATAAAGATGTTTATCGAGTAAAATGGGAATTCTGTTGAGATGTTCTACCCATAATAGTAAGAGTAAGATATTTACTCCTATGACTTTGTGGGTCAGTAGAAACGACTGAGACGTTATTGGTAGTGGTACTTGTCCTGATATACGACTCGGGGCACTTGGGTGAATCGTTTAGTGACTCGGACCCCCACCCAAAACTCCTGGAAGGGTTGTGTCTCTGTCTCAATTCTACGTTTAGAAACCTTGAAGGATGAGGTTTAGGTGACACGGTATGACCTTAGAAGTGACCTAGGTCTCAAAGTTTGAAGTCCGAGGCCTATTAATCCTGATATGATGTCCCGTGTTCTAGAACCTACTTAAGAAGAGACGGAGTGTGTGGGAGGAGGGTTCCAAAGGATGGTGAAAAACGAAGGCACTGACATTTAGTAAAATCTACTGTTTTAGTAGAGCCCTTTAACTATCCTGATACAGTGTTGTCTATTCCATTATGTCTCACTCTCTAAAGACAGTCGTTTAGACTATGACTGTGTGTGAGTGGGAGTAGCGTACTTTAGTCGGAATGGGACGTGCACGACTCGGTCAGGGTCACAAAAGACGTGTAGAGACGTTTAGAACCTGTCCGTTCTGACTTTGCGGAGCAGTGTCAGCAAAAACGAAAACGGCGTCCAGAGTATCGTGGCCAGTACAACCAACGTCGTGAAACAGTCCCTTCCCTACGGCTACAATTCGACTTTCGCTATAAACCTACCTAGTAACAACTACTTTAAGTTGGAAAGAGACTTCATCATGTAAGTTTCTCTGAATCTTTAGGTTCTGACAACATGTCTATTAAAAGTTGTAAACAAAGACGGAGGTTTACAAAAAGTCCAATTTAGAGAGAGGTAATGAGAGTGAACGTAGGGGGTACAATGACGCAGGAGAGGGAGCTTTGGTACGGGGTTTCGAGGGATAAAACGGTAGAATCTCATAAACGTCAGTAGACGACTATCGTTTGTGTTAAAGGTTCTGTATTTTGTATCAAAATTTTTGTTTTTCTATTTCTTTTCTTGAAATCTTCTAAAAACGTCCCCGATGTGTTCATACTAAAAACCGGTAAGGTTTCATAAAACACGGAGGAGGGAGTTATGTTACAACCACAATGAGTGAGTCAACATAGGCTGAGACGCTGGGGTACCTGACATCGGGCAGTCCGAGGTGACAGGTACTCTCAGAGGTCCGTTCTTATGACCTCACCCATCGGTACGGGAGGAGGTCCCCTAGAAGACTGGGTCTCTACCTTGGACCCAGAGGACGTAACGTCCGTGTAAGAGTTATGTTACAGGAAAAATACTTTACAGTGACTGTTGCAGATTCGAGGATGTTGACTTAAAAAAAAAAAACCAAAAATACAAATTAGAAATTCACAAGTGGTTAAGGGACTTCTATAATAATAAGGAAACTTAAGTGTCAATAGAAGTTGATAAAATTTATTAAAATATACGTTTTGGAAACACAGGTCCTTAGTGAAAGTATTTTGTAAAAGAAGGGTATTATTACCGAGTCTAAGTCGGAGGGAATATTGTTTGTGTGTCGATAGGGTGAGTCAGATCAAAGTTGTGTATGGTATGATATGAAAGGATATTAAAAGGTAGGATTCATCACAATGAAGATATGAGGTTTGAAAAGTTAGTATAAACACTGTCTTTCCTTTATAGTAAATTTACCATAATTGTAGATGTCCTAATCTTTTTTTTTTGTACTGAAAATGTAATAAATCAAAGTAATCTTGAATAACACAATATTTTCTAGTGATAACATTGTTTGTTTTAATAAAGACTTGGACTCTTGTGTGACTACCAAATAGTTCACAATGTTTCTGATGGTTAGTATTTTTGAATCTTTATTTTTTATTATAAATGTACTTGTGGTTTGTCACCCCTCGGTGTAGGTAAGCCACCCCTCCCAAATATAGGTATTGCACCCTTTCCGAATCTAGGATATTTTATGTTTACAATATTTTTAATTAAAAGTTTATACAATCTTTTATGTGTCAAATGTTATACGACCTGATCGGAACCTTTATAAATGACAAACTACGACTGTATTCACTTATACACAATTTGACCTACTCGTAATTTTTACGACTAAACAGATGGTTTAATGATAATGAGTTCGTTTTATTCATGTTTACATATCTACATGTGTATCTACCGTCAAGTATTTCACGAGAGTGTCAAATAAACATTAAGGTGTAGTATGCGTGTTTATTTAGGAATAAGACCTGAAGATAAAGTCTCGAATGTCCGGTCTGACCCAGGTATACATACTGTGTATTTAGGTTGGATAAAAGGACGTGCAAGATTACGAATATAAAAATCCAATTTTAGATGTCCCGTTCTTGACATAGAATCGTTGGAGTCAGTGACAAGGTAACGTGTGTTTGGAGGTATTGATGACACACACACAATCGACGAGTCAGCAGACCCTGAGAAACACTGGGATGTCTGACGTCAGACAGTCCGAGGGGACAGGTACCCTAAAGGGTCCGTTCTTATGACCTCACCCAACGGTCAAGGAGGAGGTCCCCTAGAAGGGTTGGGTCCCTGTCTTGACCGTAGAGGATTTAACGTCCGGATAAGAAATGGTAACTCTTTGTTGGACTTACAGATAGTTGTCTACTTACCTATTTCTACACGACGCATTTATGTTACCGTATAAGGAGTCGGTATTTTTTCCTACTTTATTACGGTAAACGTCGGTGTACCTACCGGGATCTCTGATGGTATGATTCACTTCATTCTGTCTCCTTCTGTATAGTGAATATAGACTTTAGATTTTCTTACCATGTTTAGTTAGATAAGTGTTTTGTCTTTATGAATGTCTGAATCTTTTGTTTGAATGCCAATGGTTTACCTTTTCCACAACCCCTCCCTATGTGATCCACCAGCCCTAATTGTATGTGTATGATGATAATTAACGGTTGTAGGTGACCTAGTACCTTTTTCGTTCTCTCAAGGTTTTTTTGTAGATAAAGACGAAATAACTGATACGGTTTCGGAAACTGACACACCTAGTGTTATTTGATACCTTTTAAGTCTTTCTCTACCTTTATGGTTTGGTGGACTGGACGGAGAACTCTTTAGACATACGTCCAGTCCTTCGTTGTCAATCTTGACCTGTACCTTGTTGTCTGACCAAGGTTTATCCTTTTCCTCATGCAGTTCCGACATATAACAGTGGGACGAATAAATTGAAGATACGTTTCATGTAGTACTCTTTGCGACCTGTCCTTCTTTGTGTTCGACCTTAGTTCTAACGGCCCTCTTTATAGTTATTGGAGTCTATACGTCTATTGTGGTGGGAATAACGTATTTCACTTCTCCTTGAGTTTTCGGAGAACTACTTTCACTTTCTCCCCTCACTTTTTCAACCGAATTTCGAGTTGTAAGTCTTTTACTTCTAGTACCGAGACCAGGGTAGTGAAGTACCCTTTATCTACCCCTTTGTCACCTTTGGCACAGTCTGAAATAAAACCCCCCGAGGTTTTAGTGACGTCTACCACTGACGTCGGTACTTCAATTTTCTGCGAATGAGGAACCTTCTTTTCAATACTGGTTGGATCTATCGCATAAGTTTTCGTCTCTGCAATGAAACGGCTGTTTCCAGGCAGATCAATTCCGATACCAAAAGGGACACCAGTACATACCTACACTCTCAACCTAACACTTCTTCCGACTCGCGACTTCTTAACTACGAAAACTTGACACCACAACCTCTTCTGAGAACTCTCAGGGAACCTGACGTTCCTCTGGGTTGGTCAGGTAGGACTTCCTCTAGTCAGGACCCTAAAGAAACCTTCCTTACTACGATTTCCACTTTGAGGTCATGAAACCG
>SJYO01041852.1:11338209-11386355 GCA_006410555.1 Capra ibex | reverse complement strand
ACACTTCTTCCGACTCGCGACTTCTTAACTACGAAAACTTGACACCACAACCTCTTCTGAGAACTCTCAGGGAACCTGACGTTCCTCTGGGTTGGTCAGGTAGGACTTCCTCTAGTCAGNTAAAACCCCCCGAGGTTTTAGTGACGTCTACCACTGACGTCGGTACTTCAATTTTCTGCGAATGAGGAACCTTCTTTTCAATACTGGTTGGATCTATCGTATAAGTTTTCGTCTCTGTAATGAAACGGCTGTTTCCAGTCAGATCAATTCCGATACCAAAAGGGACACCAGTACATACCTACACTCTGAACCTGACACTTCTTCCGACTCGCGACTTCTTAACTACGAAAACTTGACACCACAACCTCTTCTGAGAACTCTCAGGGAACCTGACGTTCCTCTGGGTTGGTCAGGTAGGACTTCCTCTAGTCAGGACCCTAAAGAAACCTTCCTTACTACGATTTCCACTTTGAGGTCATGAAACCGATGGAGTACTCTTCTCAACTGAGTAACCTTTTTTGAGACTACGACCCTCCCTAACCCCCGTCCTCTTCTTCCCCTGCTGACTCCTACTCTATCGACCTACCGTAGTACCTGAGCTACCTGCACTCAGACTCACTTGAGGCCCTCTACCACTACCTGTCCCTCCGGACCACACGATACTAAGTACCCCAGCGTTTCTCAGCCTGTGCTGACTCGCTGACTTGACTTGACTAAACATTTTATTAGTTGGGTGTGGATACCTTGTTGTGTCCCTTGAGGTGAGTTATGACACGTTATTAGATATACCCTTTTCTTAGACTTTTTCTTATCTATATACATGGACATATTGATTTGTACCTACACTCTCGACCTGGTATTTCTTCCGACTCGTGACTTCTTGACTGTGAAAGTTTGACACTACGATCTCTTAAGAACTCTGAACCTAGACGTTCCTCTAGGTTGGTCAGTTAGGATTTCCTTTAGTTGGGACTTATAAGTAACCTTCCTGACCACGACTTCGACTTCGAAGTTATGAAACCAGTGGACTACGTTTCTCGACTGAGTGCCCTTTTCTGGGACTACGACCCTTTTTGACTCCCGCTCTCCTCTTCCCCCGTTGTCTCCTACTTTACCGCCCTACCGTAGTGACTGAGTTACGTGCACTCAAGCTCCTTTGAGTTCCTCTGTCACTACCTGTTTCTTCGGCGTATGACGTCAAGTACCCCAGCGGCTCTCGGTCTGTGTTGAATCACTGACTTGTTACTGTTATTGATTTATCGAGACGATATATGGATTGTGTTGTGACATTTCGTTGATATGAGTTTATATTTTACATTTTTAAAAATTTATTTATTTTCTCAACTTCTTTTTCTTTTTTTCCAATTAAACTATACCTATGGTTCTAATGTTGACATAATTATGATAAATTTACGACAATATTTACCATAATATTCGACGACTTGTAATTTTCTTGAATCGTAAAGATGACCCACGGTCAAATATGATTCACGGTACTTAATTTGACACAAAGGGGCGTGGGTTTAAATATACGACGTCGGGATTGATGGTTACGTAAACCACTATTACGTTTCATTACGTATTAATGAAACCCTCCATTAATACAAATCTGCTCCAGTGTTCCCATCCCCGGAGTGCTGCCCTAACCATGGGAAAATTCTTCTCCGGGTCTCTTGAACGAAAGGAACGTGAGGGGCGGAGGTGGTACGTTCTTCCGACTCCAGACGTTCGGTTCTGGAGAGGAGTGGTATCTCTTCCTAACCGAGTTGGGAATAGAACCTGAAAAATCGGAAGTCTGGACATTCTTTATCAGAGGACAACAAATGTAGTGGGTCAGACACCATAAAGTAATATAGTTGGACTCGTCTGATTATGTGTCACGTTCATTTTTGAGTTGTCGTCTTCTTTGTTGTACTCAGTTTGGGTTTAGGTATTACGCGACGCCAGTGACAGGGGATTTTATATATTCGTCTTTAATGTTTACTATTAAAGAGTCGTAAAAACATGTCTTTCGATTGCCCTTTTACCCGATGCTTATTCTCAAAATTTTTGTTTAGTTTGGGTGAAGCGTGTTGATGTATGTTGATGATAAGTGACTAGAGTAAAAAATTGAGTTGTTGACGGGAATAGAACTACGAAATGTAAAATAGTAGACATACCCGTCAACTTCAGATTTCTAGGTGGACCTGATTCTGTTACTATCAAGAGAAGATGTATAAAAAGATTTAAACCAAATTATTGTCTGGTTACGGAAAGTGGACTTTCTGTGACTTTGTCTACTCTCCGAATTCCCCTTCCGACAACCCAGAGTTTTTCGAATGATGACGGAAAACATCCTTCGTGTCATGTCTTGAGGTTGGACAAAAGAGTTTGTGAACTCTTAAATTTAAAGACTAATAATTAGAGGTTTTTCGGGATTACGGTGAAAAGGGGGGATCATGTGAGTGAGAGGATAAAAGAAGTTAGAGGTCATGAAGGACCCCTTTACCGTTGGGTGGCGTCATAAGAAGGATCCTTTTAGGATACCTGTCTTCTCGGACCACCGGATGTCAGGTACCCCAACTTTTTCTTTAGCCTGTAGTGACTGGTTGATTTGTTGTTGTTGGTTGTAAAAGTAAGGGTGGAAGAGTGAGTCGTCTAATGAAGATAAGGAAGAAGTGACTCTTTTCGTTCCTTACTCTTCTCTTGAACGTGTAACGGGGTTCGTCATAGACACGTGCATACGATGTGGAAACAACGTTAATTGTCTCTTTACGGTAGTGACGAGGACCGGTTAGATAAATACATGATCTTGAGTGAGGAGTCTCAAGAAAGGTGTCTCGTTTCTATTTTTACTTACGTTGTTTAGACACGGGAAATTAAGTTGTGGAGAAGATGGTAATTCAGAAAAAAACAAAACAAAGTTTCCGAGGGAACTGAAGAAATAACGACGACGACGATACACTGAAGTCAGCACAGACTGAGACACGCTGGGGTGTCTACCGTCGGGTGGTCCTAGGAGACAGGGACCCTGGGAGGTCCGTTCTTATGACCTCACCCAACGGTAAAGGAAGAGGTTACGTACGTACGTACGATTCGACGAAGTCAGCACAGGTTGAGACACGGTGGGGTACCTGTCGTCGGGAGGTCCGAGGAGGCAGGTGCCCTAAGAGGTCCGTTCTTAGGACCTCACCCAACGGTACAGAAAATAACGATGTAGGGAATTAATGGTACGAGGAGATCAAAACTCTAAACAGACAAAGATAAACCAAGACTATTCTAGTGAGTGTAAAGTTTTGTATCCTTTCCAACTTTGTGACAAGGTCCCTCTGAAGAACTCATTGTCGTTAATTTCTTGTTAAAAGTAGTACAGTCTTAATAATTAAACCACTAAACCTCGGATACTCAGGACTCGTCTGTCATGAATGATTCTGTGTTTTTCTAAAAGTGACTTTGTATGGTAAAGGATTTAAGAGTTCAAGTAAATACAAAAATGCGACCTTTGAAACGAGATTTGTCATTTAAATCACTCCTACACCTTCTCCAAATTCATTTTCCCTTCTAATTTTGTTATAAAAATTATTCTTATCATAGGTACCTAGGATCTCTAGCAGTGTGACTCACTTCAGTCTGTCTATTCCTCTTAATCTGTGGGGAATATGCACTTTAGATTTTTCTTTAATATGTCTACTTGAATAAATGTTTTGTCTTTGTCTAAGTGTCTGAATCTCTTGATATATACCAACGACCCCCTTTCCCGTCCCACTTCCTTATCAATCCCTCAAACCCTACCAGTATATGTGTGACGATACAAATTTTACAGATTGGTCGTTCCAGGATGACATGTCATATCCCTTGAGACGAGTTACAATACACCGTCGGTCCTACCCTCCCCTCAAACCCCCTCTTACCTATGTACATGTACATACCGACTCAGGGAAATGACAGGTAGACTTAGATGCCGTTGTAACAATTAGTCGATATGAGGTTATATGTTGTTCAATTTTATTTTTCTTGTCGTACGTAAATTGAAGTCTCTGTAAAATTTGCATTATTTGAGATCTTGGGAACCGAGTATTAGTTAAATACTTCTGACTAGGAAGGTTGAAAAGGAGAGAGTCATTTACCGTCGATGTCGAAAGGAAACCGAGTCCGGTTTTGGATGTCTCCGTAGGAACGGGCCGGGAAGTTAAGACCACGAAATGCGAACAACAGGGGAGACGGACCTGACAAGAAAGGGATCGAGTAGTGTCACAGTGGAAGTGGTAAAGTCTGAAGAAGATTTCATCATAGAGTAGTCACTCCGGCAGGGACTTGGACAAATTTTCTCATTTGATTGGCGGAGGGTCGTGGCGGTGGCAACCGAGGAACGACGTGATAAGACCTTCACGACCGTGTGAAGTCTGGAGGTGTGTGACGTCTGGACCGAGTAAAATGAATCGGAAATCAAATGACAGAGAGACGTGGTCTTAAATTACGGTACCTGTGCCTAAGACAGTCGAAATAAAGTGTAAAAGGGGAGTAAAAAGACAGCCAAAACAAGTGACGGTTTAGAGGTCAACCATCCTGTGGACTGTATTTGGTCCGTGAGTTTATAAACAAATTACTTGCCCCTACTGATTCATTTTGCCACTGCAGACAGAGGTCTTTTCGTTGGATGAGAGAATAAGGAGGATTGTTCGAGATTTTCCTGTTTTTGCGGAAAGGACTAACTTATGACCATCATCGTAAGTCCGTATATAAATTCTTCTTTACTATAAATCGTCACGTATCGTATGTTGTATGTTAAGTAAGAAATGGAGGTAATTGTCTTTTCGTCTTTAATACTGACGTTCAATGTAGTACGAAAGTGTACTGTCTCAGGGAAATTTAAGTGGATACATATCAAGTCAAAATGGTGATTTCAGTGGGTCAACGGAAAATGAAATTCGATGGTTTGTACTTTAATTGATCCGGGGTGTGAACAGGTGAATATACCCTTTGTACCAGAGGGTTAATGAGAATCGTAAGACTTAAAGTTTTTTCCTCGGGTTCATGGAGTAGACTTGTTAATGTCGTAAATCCGTAAGTTTTTTCAGTTCCCGAAGTTTTCTTTCTAGAGACGGACTTTATGGTTCAATAGTGATTGTTACTGTGGTTTGTTCAAGAGTCTAAGTTTGTCTTAAGTTCAAATTTTTATACTTTTTCATTTATTTTTCTTATTATAATTATCGTTGGTTGTTACTCTTTCGTCCAGTGACTGTAGATTTCTTTCTTTTAAGGATAGTTCATAACTATCTTAGCAAGATCTTCTCAGTTAGCCTTGAGAAAGAGTTGTTATTTCATGTGGTTTCAGACATGTTTCCAGCGTTAAATAAAAGACATCCAAATTTTGAATTTGGTTAAGAACTTTTTCAATAGTATTTTGTCGTACTGAACTTTTAAGAGGCATACAAAACGTATCAGTCGATTAAATTTCCGAGACTTTAGTCAGACAAAGTGAGGTAGGGGTACTTCACATACAGTGATTCAAGAATCCGTTAGCAGTAGTACGTTAACGTTTTTTTTTTTTTTTTTTACATTAAGTCTACGTTACTTTGTCTTACGTCTCATGAGAGTCCGCTGGAGAGTGTAAGATTTTCGTTACCACACTTAAATAGTCGTCCAACGAGTTAGTGTTCTTGCCGTTCTAGGATCGCCACGAATGCAAAAAGATTAGGTCCCGGTCTTTCTGTGGCTGTTCCAAGCGGCCTGTAGAGTGTGGAGGTGCTGGGGTCAGGAGGGCTGTCGGGGCTTGCGTACCCGGGGCGTCCCGGACCCCAGGGGGAGTGGCAGTGACGTGAATATGACCGTTTCGGGCAGGAGCGGAGGGTCCTCCNTACAGTGATTCAAGAATCCGTTAGCAGTAGTACGTTAACGTTTTTTTTTTTTTTACATTAAGTCTACGTGACTTTGTCTTACGTCTCATGAGAGTCCGCTGGAGAGTGTAAGATTTTCGTTACCACACCTAAATAGTCGTCCAACGAGTTAGTGTTCTTGCCGTTCTAGGATCGCCACGAATGCAAAAAGATTAGGTCCCGGTCTTTCTGTGGCTGTTCCAAGCGGCCTGTAGAGTGTGGAGGTGCTGGGGTCAGGAGGGCTGTCGGGGCTTGCGTACCCGGGGCGTCCCGGACCCCAGGGGGAGTGGCAGTGACGTGAATATGACCGTTTCGGGCAGGAGCGGAGGGTCCTCCAGGTCCCGCCGCAAGTCCATGTACAGTTAGAACACTTGCGGCAAGGCCTACCAGAAGTCCCACCGGGAGGTCAGCCACCAGACCCGAACGAGGACCGTGGAGGGTCGCCGCCAGTTCTTCTCCTGGTCCTCTTGCCGCTCGTCCCGGTAGGCGCGTCGCGGTCCGGCGCGGGCCGGGTGGGGTGCCTCTGCAGCCCCGCGGGGTCCGTCGCCGCGCCCAGGCCCCGATCCGCCCCCGCCGGCCGAGGTACGGGTGCGGGGCGCGGGCCGACCCTCCGCCCCGAGCGGCGCGCGTTACTCGAGAGGGCGGGCCTCTGGCACGGCGCCGTCTCTGCGGCCCGCTCCGCGTGCGCGCCTGGGCCCGGCCGGCGACGCGACACGCGGACGCGCCTCGCACCACGCAGTCTCCGCGCCCCGTCCACCCTTCCGCTCACTGCGGCCGACGGAGGGTCGACCGCTCCAAGAGGGCTCACCGGTCCATCCGCCATGGCGGACCACGAGCAATCATGATGGAATCCCCAACCAACATGATTGATTTATGGTACGGCCCGGGGTATAGGGTCTGTCCGACTAATTCAAGTAGGGCCTCAGTCACCCGTAACAATATAAAACTTTCGAGAAGCCCATTAACTTCCCACATCGCTCCACCACTTGGGGGCACTGGAGGAGAGTGAACCCCCACACGCCGGGTCGGTAGGGCTCGGCTCGCTGTGCGATAAGTCCCACATCTGTCGCAGCCTCTTTGTTCGGGGGCATCAGGGAACGTCTCTCGCAGCGCTCCCCCGGTCGACTTAGACCCCAAACTTTGGCACTAAGACGCACTATGTACCCTACTCTCAAGTCTAACCGTAGAGGGCCAGAACCCAGGAGTGGCCAGAAGAACCTGACGCCACCGGCGCCAACCGCCTACCCCTGACCTTGTACAATTGGTCCGAGACACCACGGACCGACTGTTTACATCTACGACCAATTCTTTAAAATCTTCTTTTACCAAACTGTTATTTTTGGTGCTCAAAAGAAGGCATTATCCCTTCTTCGGTATGATATTTGAACTTTCGTATTTTTTTTTGGGGGTGTTAAAAGGATGACTTCTATACCACATCGAAGTACCAAGGTCACTGCAAAGGGACATAAAAATTAGGGTCGCGTCACGTCGTAGGACTTTATTGTTAACGTCATCAAAAATGGTCTCGATATTTATGGATCAATAAAATCATAGGACCGTTAAAGGTTCTTAAAATGTTATTCTAGGTCCCATTATGACGTTCACAAATCTTACCTACACTGGAAATATTCTTAATGTGGTTATTAAGATCGAACCACAAAACACAAACAATTCGAAGTACTCAAATATTATTTACACGTTACGTCTCAAGTATTCTTAACGTACACAGATATAAATCTCGAATGAGACACGGTCCGTGAAGTGTCTGAACGAGAGAATGTGAGTTTTGTTGTGAAAAGTCCTTATGTCGGAAACCTGTTTAATCTTGGTCTTTTCCCGCAGGGAGGGGCTGACTAGACACTCGGATGGGGTTCCGATCCAATGACCCCTCGTCGGTCCGAATTCAGACGGAAGTCTACGAGTCAGTCGGTCCTTGGAGTCCCGACACTAGTTGAGCTTGGTGTCACCTCCTTCTCCTCGTTGCACGAACTGCCCATAATTGGAAAAATGTCATCCCCTCAACTTCACGGATGTCTCTTCAGTACACTATCCTAGGTCAGTTTAGTTCCGGAGAAAGTGTAGTCAACGCCTTACTCTCGTCTCAGGATTGGTCCCCTGGCGGTCGTTTATGGGTTCTGGAGAAAGACGGCAGTGTTCTACAGTTTCTAAAAAAAAAATTTAATTAAAAACCTGTCGTGTAAAGTTCTCGACCCTTTTCCTTTGTGTCTCAAGAAAAAACCAGACGAAAGACTTCGAAACCCAAAGAGTAGAGATTTCACACCCACAACAGGATGTCATGGAGACTCCAGGGCGGATCCAGGGCGGATCGAGGGAACTGGTCCGAACCAGGAAAGTCTCTTTGAACCACCATATCCTTATTCAGAAGTGTTTCTTTTCTGTTTTATATTGTTACAATGGACCAAGGTCGGGACAATATCTACGGGGTTCAGAGAGGAAATATGGAAAAGACATATACATAAGGACCATTAGAGTGGATTAAAGAATATGAGATTTACGTTGGAGTCCAAAGGGTCCCACGAGTCACCATTTCTTAAGTGGATCCTTACGTCCCTCCGTACCCAAGTGAGGGACCCAACCCTTCTAGGGAACCTCTTCCTTTACCGTTCCATAAGAACGGACCCTTTAGGGTACCTGTCTCTTTGGACCACCCGATGTCAGGTACTCCAACGTTTTCTGTGCCGAACCGTTGATTTGTTGGTTATGTCGGGGTCGAGACGCTTAAGTCTAAAACAGGAGAAACAGAGTCGAAAGGAATCCCCAATTTAGGACTTTGAGGTAAAGGAGACCGACTATCTCTAGAGAAAAAAAGAGATTGTTTAGAAAAGATCATACAAGAAGTACCTTTAGTGACGGTAGAAGAGTCTTTTATTCTAAAATTCAAAATAAAAGTGAAAGAGAAGTATCAGTCAGTAATCTATGAACAAGACGACATCACTAAGGTTCTAAACGAAAAAGGAGAGTTAAGGACGGCAGTCTATGGTGCCATGTCGTAAATAGTGGGCTAGTCGGTGTATTAGTCCCGACTAGTATGTCCCGAGTCGTGTTTCGCTTTTAGGTCCAGAGGAACAAGTTTTTACTAATTCTTAAAGTCCCACAATTACCCTCTATATCAGACCTTGGGAAGACTCAGGTCCCGGAACACGTTTACGTGTCCTACGAACGAGTACTTCGGTCCGGACTAACTATTATAGTATATTGAGGATCTACTGAGTGAAGGTAGAAAAGAAGATTGATCAATCGAAGTCAAGTCAAGTCGGCGAGTCAACACAGACTGAGAAACGCTGGGGGATCAATCGAATCTTACAAACTTTTCTCGGAGGAAATGTCCTGTGAAAGTGGATTAGTCCTTTCGGACACAAATAACACTGTATATGATAACCAACGTTTGGGTACCGAAGGTCTAGAAAGGACGATCGTTTACCGATCAAAATAGATATATGTGAAACGAACACCTAACCCGTCCTCGACTTCGGTCCTTCGCTCAATTCTGTATTATTTGATCCATTCTATAATAATACCGAACCGGGTTTCTCCTTCTTCACCTTCATACTTTTCACTAGTGTAAGATCTGTATTAAACTACCATCGCGGTTGTCCTAAATAACTACCTCACTGATATCATTTTTCCCTTTCTCTTTTGAGTTCCTATTGTTATTTCAAAACTGAATTTGTTAACCTTCCTATCTCTCAAGAATGATTGATTTTACCCCTCCTAGGATCTTCATTTCTAAAGTCCCTTTTTAATCTTTTAACAAAAGTCTATATGGTACAAACTCTTCTCATAAAACTTAAGTGTCAAGTCTTACCCCATCCTCGACCTTGATTTAACCCTTTTACAGTCGTATCTTCACCGAAAATTTCGGTACCTTGATCTACTCTAGGAGATTTTTCATTTATGTATTTCTCTTCGTCTCGTCCCGGATTCTACGATCTCTAGTTCGTTGATTCTTAGTCGTCTTCTCTGGACCTTCTTTGGCGGTTCACGTCGTCCTCTCACGAAGTTAGGTCACATAGATTCTTTCTGTCTCCGTAGTCAAGCTGACCACACCCCCACTACTTCTGTCTTATGACTAGAACCCTAAATTACTGTACCTTAAATAACCACTTAAAATGTTCGTGGAGACACCCCATGATCCCAGTTTTGTGTCAACATCAGGTTCCTTCTTTTTTATCCTTCTCCTTGATCCCTTTGATTAATACCACTTTGATAGTTTCGATTAAGACTTTTATATTTTATAAGATAAAAACACGACTAAGAACAGACTTACGAATTTACGGAACCTTACCCTTGAAGACCCGTCGACGTTGATGTAGTAAAAAATATCTCTCGAAGGGTCATGTTAATATTCATTCTAGTTAGTCTAGAAGATTTTTGGGGAATCCCAGAGAAGTGACCTGTACCTGTAGTACCATGTACTACCATAATTACTTCATTCTTACGTTTTACATAACCCAAATTACATTGTATAATTGAGTCTTACGAACCTTTAATCATACATTAGGAAACAAAACACACTTTATTTTACTTATTTTACGATTATTAGTACCCTTCAAAGACAAAAATCAGAAAGGGTCACAGAGTAATTTACCGGAGTCGTCACAATAGTACTATTTTTGTTTACGGTACATCACTTTTTTAAGGTCGGTATTTCTAGTTAAAACTGGGTCACGTTTCCGACCTTCCAATCACGGATTTTCTCCGAGTTTAATTCCCCCTTATTCACGATCCACCCCGAAGGGACTACCGAATCTACCATTTCTTAGACGGGCGTTACACTTTCTGGACCCAAACTAGGGACCCAGTCCTTCTAGGGGACCTCTTCCCTTACCGTTGGGTGACGTCATGAGAACGGACCTCTTAAGGTACCTGTCTCCTCGGACCTCCCGACATCAGTTACCCCAACGTTTCTTAACCTGTACTGTCGTTGATTGTGAAAGAGAAAGTTCACGATCCAAGATCGGAGACGGAATTTCTTTTAATTACCAAACTATCGAAAGTTCGACCTTTGCTTCACTTCCTGTTCTTTACCGACGTAGTCTAGACACTTGTTCCAGACGAAGGTATTATAATTATACAACTTCCATTACCGTGAAACGAACCTCTCCAGATGGTAGTCTGGAAACCCGAAGACATGGTTTTATGGTATCTGACCCACTGAATGTTTGTTGTTATCAAATAAAGAGTATCAACACCTCCGACCTTCAAGTTCTAGTCCCACGGTCTTACCACCCCAAGACCTCTTTAAGGAAAAGTCCCAACACCCGACGACTGAAAGGTGGTACAGGAGTTTACCACCTTCTCCATACCCCGGAGACCCCAGAGAAAATATTCCTATAATTAGAGTAAGCTCTCCCAAGGTTGGAGTACTGGATCTGTGGAGACTTTCTAGGGTGAAGGACTATGGTGATAAATTGAATATACGTCTCATGTATTACTCTTTGCGACCCGACCTCCTTCGTGTTCGGTCTTAGTTCTAACGGTCCTCTTTACAGTTATTGGAGTCTCTACGTCTACTGTGGTGGGAATACTGTCTTTCACTTCTTCTTGATTTCTCGAGAACTACTTTCACTTTCTCCTCTCACTTTTTCAACCTAATTTCGAGTTGTAAGTCTTTTGCTTCTAGTACCGTAGGCCAGGGTAGTCAAGTACCGTTTATCTACCCTTTTATCACCTTTGTCACCGACTGAAATAAAAAGACCCGAGGTTTTAGCGATGTCTACCACTGACGTCGGTACTTTAATTTTCTGTAAATGAGGAATTCCTTTCAACACTCGTTGGATCTATCGTATAAGTTTTCGTCTCTATAATGAAACGGTTGTTTCCAGACAGATCGTTCCGATACCAAAAAGGTCATCAGTACCTACCTACACTCTCAACCTGACATTTCTTTCGACTCGTGATTTCTTAACTACGAAAACTTGACATCACAACCTCCTTCTGAGAACTCTCAGGGAACCTGACGTTCCTCTAGGTTGGTCAGGCAGGATTTCCTCTAGTCAGGACTCACAAGTAACCTTCATGACTACGATTTCGACTTTGAGGTTATGAAACCGGTGGACTACGCTCCTTGACTGAGTAAACTTTTCTGGGACTACGACCCTTTCTAACTCCCGTACTCCTCTTCCCCTGTTGTCTCCTACTCTACCAACCTACCGTAGTGGTTGAGTTACCTGTACTCAAACCCATCTGAGACCCTTAACCACTACCTGTCCCTCCGGACCGCACGACACCAAGTACGTCAGCGTTCCTCAGTCTTTACTGACTCGCTGACTTGACTTGACTTGACTATGGTAGTGTGACCCATAATCTTAAAGTTTTATATTCATACCTCCCAGTTACATTTTGTTATTTTGTCGGTCAATAAAAGGGTTATTTTGTCCAAATAAGACCTCGTCGTTTCTTAATGTTAAGTTCTGTACGTTAACAGGACTTCGTGTAGGTTTAGATGCACGTTTGTTTCCTTTCCTTTCAGAAAATATCTGCTATAACCCTTCAACTCTCTCCGGACAAAATTTACTTTTCCAGTAACCTCTTTTGAGACTCGAATTACATATGACCGAAAAGTGACCGGTTAAACACTGTGACAGAGTAACCGACTCGACAATGGTCTGTTCTTCTTTTAGAAAAAAGGAAAACGACCACCATCATTTCATCACAGTGAAGGACGACCTTTACGTTTCATCAAAGAAGGACAACCCTAGACACGGTAACTAACTATATATCTCCCGTATACGTACTCTCGAAGGGAAAGACTAGTGGGTTGACGTAAAATCACTCCAAAGGGAAATAATTAAAGTGTCACCCCGTGTCTAAAAGTCTGGTATCATTAGTCCCTCTCTCTCAAAGTTCACTGGAAACACCGATCTTACATTCTAATGAACCGTGTGTTTCTGTTTCGTGACCTCTTCTACCTTTCTTTAGGTGAATTCACTTTAACGTCCAAAATCTGGTAGTCCTATTTAAGTCCACACACTAAAGTGAGTCAACCCAAAGACTGATGAAAGTTTGGAGACTAACTGAAACTTAAAAAAATAAAGGATGAAATATAAAAGGATGATAAATAGAAACGGTCTGAGGGTATCTGTCGTTTTATAAGGACTGATTTGGATGAAGGTAAGGAGAGAAGGGAAATAAAGACGTTAGTCACAGTTGTGACTAGTGGAGTAATAGGTTCTCTTCTGGACCTTTAATGGGATCTGAGGATAGGGAGAGGGATCACGGTATACAGAACACAGGGGTCTATAGTAGACAAAACGAGGAATTGTATGGATCTTAATCAAGGTAAGAGATATATCCCCGGGACGAAACCAAAGAGGTAAGTAGTAAAAAGTAAACCTAAGGTTAATAGAGAATTGAGAGAAGGGATGGAGTAGAATGAGGGAGGTTTTTAGAAAACACTACGTAGGTCGTCCTTGAAAGGATTCAGAAAGTAACCACGGTTGAGACTGTGTTCCGGGAGGGACTACACTGGAAAAGAAGCAGAGGTCGAGGAGTCGACGTGGGACCCGAGGTCAGTACGACTTGACGAGAGGTAGGGAAACCACAACTCAAACCAAGGAGTTCAGTGTCCCGAAAACACAAGCATAGACGGACCTTTCAAGAAGGTATTAAGTCTAATTCGAGCAGAGACCCCTTCAGAAGAACCTGAGAATTTCGACTAAATACTAAGAGGCTACTCCAAAGAATGGTAACATGGTCAGTTCACGTCGAAACATTAAATAAAAGGGTAGACGGAATATTCGACCACTCAAGACGACGACGATTCAGTGAAGTCAGCACAGGAGACACGCTGGGGTATCTGCCGTCGGGAGGTCCGAGGAGCCCAATTTACACCACTATCGTCTCAAGGTGTAGATCACTGGAGACAAACAACTGGTGGAAGTCCCTTCTAGTGCGATTGAGTGTCTTCGTCATTACCGTTTCCCAGTTAGTCATCACAGGTCGCGGGTCGGAGACGTCATCCTAATCCGTATCTCGCCCCCTGCGTTCGATCACCGTCACCCTTAGTTGAAAGACCGAAAAAACCTCTGAGACTTGACACGTTACATAAACTTATTTAGAAAAAGAAAAAAAAAGTAAATTCGTTATGACAACCGAAGACACCTGATCAGTTCCGATACCAAAAAGGTCATCAGTACATACCTACACTCTGAACCTGACACTTCTTCCGACTCGTGGATTCTTAACTACGAAAACTTGACACCACAACCTCTTCTGAGAACGTTCAGGGAACCTGACGTTCCTCTAGGTTGGTCAGGTAAGACTTCCTCTAGTCGGGACCCTAAAGAAACCTTCCCTACTACGATTTCGACTTTGAGGTCATGAAACCGGTGGAGTACGCTTCTCAACTGAGTAACCTTTTCTGAGACTACGACCCTCCCTGAACCCCATCCTCCTCTTCCCCTGCTGTCTCCTACTCTACCGACCTACCGCAGTGCCTGAGCTACCTACACTCAGACTAACTTGAGGCCCTCAACCACTACCTGTCCCTCCGGACCGCACGACGCTAAGTACCCCAGCGTTTCTCAGTCTGTGCTGACTCGCTGACTTGACTTGACTTGACTTGACTTGACTTAACCGAAGACACCACACGTTGGTCCTCGGGAGTGTGTTTGGAGGTTTGACCGACGACGAGGACGACGACGATTCAGCGAAGTCAGCACAGACTGAGACACGCTGGGGTATCTGCCGTCGGGTGGTCCGTAGGGGCAGAGACCCTAAGAGGTCCGTTCTTGGAGGTTCGACCCTCTCGGGAGTTTAGTCCAGAAGGGTGAGGACGACAAGGGTCAGAGATGGTGTACCCCAGTGACACCTCTTCGACGAGGAGAGGAACGGGGTGATCCCAGGTGAGAAGACACGCCAGAGGCCAGTGACAAGTCTGATCAGGTAGCTCAACGGTGCCACGACGAGGAAGGACCCAGTCGACTCCCACGGGTATACACCTCAAAGGGTCGAACATCGGGAATCATGAGAAGAGAAAAACGAGTATTTGTCTATGGACGATTTTCCCGTACACGAAGTTCAACCGACTCGACAACAGTCCGTCCCTCTTTTAGAAAGAAGGAAGACGACCACCATCATTTCATGACCACAGTGAAGGACGACCTTTACGTTTCATCGGAGAAGGACAACCCTGTACATGAGAAGTGACCATATACCTTACCATACACGCACTCCCGAAGTGGAAGACTAGGTGTTTTACCACCAAAATTTTGTGCGGTGTTTAAGAAACTGTGGGGAGGACAGTTCTTTACCCAATACAAAGAAGGGGAACTGGACCAGGCCAGAAACACTACCTTCGATTAGATTCGATTCGAAAGGTCCGATCCAAATCTTTCGGTCACGTCCAAGACTTCCAAGAGAACTCTGTGAACAGTTGACGATACATTCTTCAGACCACTGGGGTTCAGTGGACCAACTCTCGAGTACACCTTTCTGGTGTATCTCTCTCTACGAACTCTTGGGGTCGACGACTCAGAGGGTCGGGTCGGTGGTCTGTGGTCGGTACTCACTTCTGCCGAAGTTCTAATAGGAACAGGGTCGGGACACACTACCGTCGACATACTCTCCTACCTCCTCGATGGATCGGTCAGGTCAGTTAGGGACCTACGTCCTCGTTTTAGTATTTGTTAAAAATCCATTAGTGACGAAACCCCCGGAAAGAAAGTGTCCACATTCATTGGTCTACGAGAGAACGTACGTTACTGTTTTCTTTAATTTTTACCCGTCGCACCCTCCCTTCGTCCTTAATGACGAAGTGCCCTGTCAACGTCAAACCCTTCTGTTTTCTAAGGACCTCTACCGACGTATTTTTTACACTTATACGAATTACGGTGACTTGACGTGTCAAGTTTTACCAATTTTACCATTTTCGTTTGTTTGTTGGAAATACAAATAAAATGATTTTAAAAATTTTCCTTTTTTTAGACCCGTTATTGACTAAAACCTTATTTACATCTTTACCTGTAAGTATAATAATTATGTTGACCTTAGATAGGTCTTGACCAAGATCGAGAGTCCAAGATTTCCATTATAAATACACTTTTTTATTTGGAGACAGAAATCCTACAACTAGTCAAGTCAAGTTAGCGAGTCAGCACAGGTTGAGAAACGCTGGGGTACTTAGTGTCGTGCGGTCCGGAGGGACAGGTAGTGGTTGAGGGCCTCAAGTAAGTCTGAGTGCAGGTAGCTCAGTCACTACGGTAGGTCGGTAGAGCAGGAACCAGCAGGGGAAGAAGAGGACGGGGGTTAGGGAGGGTCGTAGTCTCAGAAAAGGTTACTCAGTTGAGAAGCGTACTCCATCGGTTTCATGACCTCAAAGTCAAAATCGTAGTAGGGAAGGTTTCTTTAGGGTCCCGACTAGAGGAAGTCTTACCTGACCAACCTAGAGGAACGTCAGGTTCCCTGAACGTTCTCAGAAGAGGTTGTGGTGTCAAGTTTTCGTAGTTAAGAATCCACGAGTCGGAAGAAGTGTCAGGTTCAGAGTGTAGGTATGTACTGGTGACCTTTTTGGTATCGGAACTGATCTGCCTGGAATCGTCCGTTTCATTACAGAGACGAAAACTTATACGATAGATTCAACCAGTATTGAAAAGAAGGTTCCTCATTCGCAGAAAATTAAAGTACCGACGTCAGTGGTAGACGTCACTAAAACCTCGGGGGTTTTTATTTCAGACTGTGACAAAGGTGACAAACGGGTAGGTAAAGGGTACTTCACTACCCTGGTCTACGGTACTAACATCAAAAGACTTACAACTCGAAATTCGGTTGAAAAAGTGAGAGGAGAAAGTGAAAGTAGTTCTCCGAAAAATCAAGGAGAAGTGAAAGACGGTAGTCCCACCACAGTAGACGTATAGACTCCAATAACTATTGAGAGGGCCGTTACAACTAAGGTCGAACACGAAGAAGGTCGGGTCGCAAAGAGTACTACATGAGACGTATCTTCAATTTATTCGTCCCACTGTTATATGTCGGAACTGTATGAGGAAAAGGATAGACCTTGGTCAGACAACAGGGTACAGGTCAAGATTGACAACGAAGGACTTGACGTATATCCAAAGAGTTCTCCGTCCAGTCCACCAGACCACGAGGGTAGTGAAAGTCTTAAAAGGTGCAAACAACACTAGGTGTATCAGTTTCGGAAACCGTATCAGTTATTTCGTTTTTATCTACAAAAAAGACCTTGAGAGAACGAAAAAACTACTAGGTCGTCTACAACCGTTAAACCAGAGACCAAGGAGAGGGAAAAGATTTTGGTCGAACTTGTAGTCCTTCAAGTGCCAAGTACATAACGACTTCGGACCGAACCCCTTAAAACTCGTAATGAAATGATCGTACACTCTACTCACGTTAACACACCATCAAACTCGTAAGAAACCGTAACGGAAAGAAACCCTAACCTTACTTTTGACTGGAAAAGGTCAGGACACCGGTGACGACTCAAAAGGTTTAAACGACCGTATAACTCACGTCGTAGTAGAAAGTCCTAAGCTTTATCGAGTTGACCTTAAGGTAGTGGAGGTGATCGAAACAAGCATCACTACGAAAGATTCCCGGTGAACTGAAGTGTAAGGTCCTACAGACCGAGATCCACCCACTAGTGAGGTGACACTAATAGAACCAGTCCCCACCACCGGTCCTCCTCGATGGGACGAAGGCTCCAGTCCCCACCGCTGGCTCTCACGGTCCGACGCTGTCGCGTCCTCGTCGGCTCTCCTCGATGGGACGTAGGCTCCAGACCCCTCACCGACCCTCCTCGATAGGGGGTGGACTCCGGTCCCCGCCACCGGCCCTCCTCGTTGGGGTACAGGTTCCTCGCCACCGACGCGTCCGCGTCCTCCCGGATTTCCTCGATAAGGTGCAAGTTCCAGTTCTCCCCGCCGCCACTCCTCTATGGGGAGTAGGTTCCATTCCTTGTCGTCGACGCGAAACGACCTCGTCGGTACTTCTCTATGGGGTGCAGGTTCCATTCTCTTTGGGTTCATTCTGCCATCCACAACGTTCTCCCGTCGTCTCCCGTCTGTGTGACTTTGGTATTAGTGTCTTTTGATCAGTTAGATTAGTGTGACCCTGGTGTCGGAACAGATTGAGTTACTTTGATTCGGTACGGGACACCCCGGTGGGTTCTTCCTACAACTATCGACGGGAATTTTTTTTTTTTCATTTTCGTCGCTCGTGACAAATACTTGTTTCACGATCCCTACAACTATTCTTCTTCTGTTTCAGAGGACACAGAACGTCACATCACCCCCGACACCCCACCACCCACAAAGCCTCATCCCATCTGTTCACTTTTGTCTTACACAACCCACTACTGTTCACGATACCACTCTAATTTCCTCCGAGTACACTACCTCTCGTTGACGTACGGGTCACATGTAACTCCGGTATCCCCTAAACGACTCCACCCTTCTTGTCCAACTTCTTATCCCCATCTCAAACCCCAACCGGAAAGAAACTTTTACGATAGTCCGTAGGTCGTCTGTACAATTCGTGAGTCACTCTGCGTGTCAGGCCTGAAGATCCTTTCCAGTCCCGACCTCTATGCCTAAACACACCACGACCTGGTACCACCCTAAATTCCTCCTGAACACTTTATTCCTTGATTCAAAAGTCCTTGAAACTTATGAATTGGTCTTTTTACCCTGTTCTCGACACTCCAGGTAATAAAAGGACACTGTTCATAATACCGTTACCAAAATGACATTATACATCAAAGTAAAAGAGTTTTAAGGTCAAAGGAAAAATTTTCACCCTTTACTCCGTGTTTTTGTTTTATCATTTAACGGGTCCCGGTTCGGTACTCGTCCACCATCTCAACCCCAAACTTGGCCCGAATACCCTTAGGTTACAGGAAGGTGAACGATTTGGAATCAAGTCAGTTATGTCGTGAGGGTCCGAAGGGACCACAGGTCCCCAATTCTTAGGAGGAACGTTACGTTCCCTGTGACCAAGTTAGGGATCAGGTCCGTCTAGGGTGTACGAAGTCTCGTTGATTCGGACACCCACCGTTGATGACTCGGGTGTCGCGACGTTGATGACTCGGGAACGCGGATCTCGTACACGAGGTGTTGTTCTACTCTTCGATGGCGCTACTCTTCGGTCCCGTGGTGCTACTTCTCGTCGGGGGTGAGCACCGTTGATCTCTTTCATTTGTACATCGTTGTTTCTGGGTGTCAGTTTTTTATTTATGTATTTAGAATTTTTTTTTGGTGTGTATGTCGTGAGGACTTACTTGTCTAATAGGTCCAGAGAATATTTATTTTATTTTATACATACGAACTGACTTTATAAATAAACTCTTAATATGTCGTTTTAAGGTTTTACCGTATTTGAAACATCTCTTGAAATTTTTTACAGGGTAGTTTGACGGAGATAAGAAAAGGAACTTCTTCCTGATTAATAAGTCATAGTAAAGTTAATTTTACCTCGAGGACTCTCTTTTTTCTCACCGCTCTTCTCTCTCTAGTATCAAAATATGTAACACGACTCTTTATTCTCTGGAAGGATGTACTACTGATTAGGTCAGTTTTATTAACCGGTGAAACCACATTTGTGGACCCTTGGGACTAAAAGGCGTCAAAAGTGGGGTTGAGTGTTGTGGGGTTTGCATTCAGTGCAACAACTGTAGGACCGTCTGATTCCCCGGAGGTCTCAGGGGAAATGTCCGTAGTTATCTTGGCAGTAGACATGGACTCCTTCTGTTCCCTGTTTTAGGGTGTAAATGAAGGTAACAGTTCCGACAAAAAGGCGGGCACGGACATGACTGTGCCTGAAAGAAAAATAAAAAAGGTTCCAAAAACAAACATAAAAAACTCGCACGACACACCGTACACCCTAGAATCAAGGGACTGGTCCCTAACTTGAGGGTGGGGGACGCAATCTTCGTACGTCCGAATTATGGACCTGGAGGTCGTTTCAGGTTTGTGACTGAAAGGATGTGAAAGGATTGTCCGTTATTGTTACCCGAGGGAATGTCTCGTCCGGGTTTCTCAACACCTTTACGTCCAACCTTTTATGACACAGAAGATAATTATGAGTAAGAGGTTCAACTCGTTCATGAGAGGAGGAAGGAGATGAAATACCTTCGTATAAAGTGTTACTCTACCGTTATAGTTTCATCGTAGTTGTCGACTCACCTTTTTATTATCCTCATGGATCATGAGTGGCTCACGAATTATAAATAATTAACAAGTGACAAAATTAGGAGTAGTGTTGGGATACTCCCTTTCTAGTAATGATATGGATAAAATTCTACTCTATTCCCGGGTCTCTGTAATCACTTGGACAGATCCCAGTCTGTCGATTATTCACCGTCTCGGACTTGAACTTGGGTCCATCGGTCTGAAGTCTCGAATCGGAGAATTGACACGTCAGCACGGACCCATCTAACACACGACAAGAGGGGAAAGCACGAGACTTTAGGAATCGAGGTAAAATTCTACCACCCTACCCCCCTACGTGTCCCTTATCAGATAAATGAAAGAAGAGTGAGAACACTGAAAGGTTCTAAAATTTAACGACATAGGTTCTTCAACCCCGAAGGGACTACCGAGTCGTTATTTCTTAGACGAACGTCACGTCCTCCGAGTCCGAACTAAGGACCCAACCCTTCTAGGGGACCTCCTCCCGTACCGTTGGTTGAGGTCATAAGAACAAACCTCTTAAGGTACCTGTCGCCTCGGACCGTCCGATACCAGGTTTTACAGTGTTTCTCAACCTACGCTGACTCGCGTGTGTGTGTAGGTCCTTCAATGTCCTACAGTTATTGAGACGGAAAAAGATATTGGGTGACAAACATTCACTAAAGTTATTTCACAGGATTTACGGGACGGGACCGACCGTGGGACGGAAGTCCAGCGGTGGTCTTCTCCTTGACTACATCAATACAATCCACCACCGTCATCGTAGGGACACTATGACTTCCTCCCTCCCCGTCCCCAGGACTCTTCGGTTTCCCTAAAGATTCTCCCCTCTTGACTGAAGGTTGACCTTCGTAGACTTTACTCTAGGAAACCTAAAAATGAATCTTCAGATCCGAAGCTAGGACTTATATGGTAACGAATAGACATTCTGAAACAGCACCACCACAAATCAGCGACTTCAACACAGACTGAGAAACACTGGGGGGGGTGCCTGACATCGGACGGTCCGAAGAGACACGAACCCTAAAGGGTTCGTTCTTAGGACCTTATCCAACAGTAAAGGAAGAGATCCCCTGGAAGGGCTGGGTCCCTAGTGCGCGTAGAGGGCCCGGAGGACGTAACGTCCACCTAAGAAATGGTGACTCGGTGGACCCTTCGGGGACATTCTGAACCCCGTTGAACGAATTGACGAGACGCATAGTGAAAAGAGTAGAGAATTCTAGTGGTTACAACGTCCACTCCTTTGAACGAGTTCCAGTGTTTCATCATTAACCATTCTTGACCTTACATTTGGGTCCGGCAGATCAAGGTCTCAGACACGAGAATTAGTGGAACAATCTGACGACATATTACCGAATTCCTTCTAAAAAGGAGACCCATAATCTAACTCCCTTGAAATCGATTCCCTTTCCCCGACTATTACGTTGTCGGTCACCACCAAATCAACGATTCGCCACAGGCTGAGAACCTCTGGGGTACCTGACATCGGACGGTCCGAGGAGACAGGTTCCTTAAAAGGTCCGTTCTTACGACCTGACTCAACGGTAAAGGAAGAGGTCCCCTAGAAATGTAGGTCTCCGGTTTCCTTTTCGAACCTCCGAGTCTTGTTCCGCCACTGAGTCACCCCTCCTGTTTCCACAAACCAACCCTGGTACCTCTGTAGAGGGTCTTCGGCGAAACACGAATGGACGTGTGAGGTAAAGAAAAAGTTTCATCGCTGGACCCATCTTGCGACTCGTCAACAAATAATATACTTGAAGTGGGGTGAATTCACTTATATGAAAAACCAATGGATTTGTTTCACTTTTTTGTTTCTCCGTAAATCTTCAATATTTACTCCTTAGATTCATAAATGAAAGTATTAAATCATTTGGTAATCCTTGTATATTCTTATATATATGAAATTATGTATACATTTGAAAACTTCTCTTGAGTGATCGTTTAAATCAGTATGTGACGAGCATAGGGTAAAGATATTAACAGAAAGATTTTTCTCAGTTCTTCGGAATAACTTATAAACCGGACCCATGACACTCTACCCGGAGGGACCACCGAGGCAGTCATCTCTTAGACGGACGTCACGTCCTCTGGTCCCAAGATAGGGACTCAACCCTTCTAGGGGACCTCTTCCTTTACCGTTGGGTGAGGTCATAAGAACGGACCTCTTAGGGTACCTGTCTCCTCAAACCTCCCGATATACCAGGCACCCCAGTGTTTCTCAACCTGTACCGACTCTCTGAATTCTGTGTCGTGTGACACTTTACTTACCCTATCTGAGGAAGACTAGTGGCTCAGATCACCACTCCACCCCACCCCCACCTCCCACCGATCTTTAGACACTAGTCCCAGAAGAGTGTATTTATCAAGGTCAGAAGAATATCAGGGAATAAACGAACTTTCAGGAACAATCTCACTTTTGTTGAAAATTTATGTTTTTGAATTTTACTGTTATGTGTACTTCGTTAACCATAGATGCTCAAAAACACAGACACTCCTTGAGGTAGAGGATTTACTAAACTTTCAGTGACTTTCTCCTAAATCCTAAAGGGAAATTCAGTGTCTAAACCCTGAACGTGAACCAGGTTCCTTTCTCTTCCTGGTCCTCGACAACGACTAACTGTCAGGTCCCTTCTACTCTTTCTGGATTGTCGTGTCCAAGTATATGGAGTCCATCTTCCTCACTTAAAAACAGGGTAGAGGGGAGAAGGAAAAAGGGTGGGATGTCGTTAAACATACACGAGGTCCTCCCGTCCCCGACCCGGACTAAGTAAGTGACGACGTGGATCGGAGTACGATCATGGTTCATCAATGCATTATTTATAAATACATTAATTACGTACTTGAGTCATTAAGGTAACATGTTATTTGTAAAATACGGTTTACTGAACCGAGGAGTTAATTAGATGTTTAGAGACAGAGATGGACCCCTGTCTCTGGAGACCAAATGGCACTTTCCTGTGGGGGTGTCTAGGGTGGGTCCCACAATGCCCGATTATAAGAGAAGACCCTTTGTCTCCTTCTTTGCTTACGAAAGATTGTGTAAGGAGGTTGTTTATACCGTTTAGTCCTTTCTCAAAGAAAAAAGAGGAACTTCAGTATGAAGTGTAATCAGAAAAAAAAATGAAAAATTATAAAGAAAAATAAATAAATAAACCGACCCGGAGGGACCACCAAGTCACCATTTCTTAGATGGACATCACGTCCTCTGGACCCAAACTTGGGACCCAACCCTTCTAGAAGACCTCTTCCTTTACCGTTGGGTAAGGTCATAAGAACGGACCCTTTAGGGTACCTGTCTCCTCAGACCTGAGAGTGACGACTCCCGGGTCTAAGTTGGGGACAAGCCCTGTGATTCTAGACCATTCGGTACGTCAAATCGGTTTTATTTTATTTTACAACCATAAAAATTTTTCTTGTTTATTTTCTTGTATTATGAGAGACCTATTTAATTAATGATTATTTTAAAATCGCAAAACATTCAGAACCCATAAGTTTGTATGATGTTCAAGTCCAAGTAAACATACGTATAAATATGAAAAGAGTACCCGGGTCGACCATTTTTTAGACGGGCGTTACACCCTCTGGACCCAAGTTAGGGACCCAACCCTACTAGGGGACCTCTTCCCTTGCCGATAGGTGAGGTCATAAGACCGGACCTCTTAAGGTACCTGACTTATCAGGTACACCAGCCTTTCTCAGCTTGCGTTGACTCATTGAAAGTGAAATATGAAGAGTTATACCGTCAATATTTCTCACACAACGTTATCCTTAGACAATCCGTTTACGTCACTTCGATAACTGTTTCTTTCAAATTCTCTAGCTTTCCTTCGATAGAAAGATCCGACTGAAGTTCTACTCCCCTGTTCATGACAAATTTAATTAAGATTAGACAGAGATTAAATCATCCAGAAAGATTATTCCACTTCAGGGAGTCAACACAGGTTGAGAAACGCTGGGGTGTCTGACATCGGATGGTCCGAGAAGGTAGACACCCTAAAAGGTTCGTTCTCATGACCTCACCCAACGGTAAAGAAAGAGGTCTCCTAGAAGGGCTGGGTCCCTGGCTTGGGTCCAGAGGACGTAACATCCGTCTACGAAATGAAAGACTCGGTGGTCCCTTCAGAGAAGATTATTAACGGGGATTCGTTTCATGTAGAGAATAAGTATACTTACAAGTGGAGTTCAGTAGAATCTTCGAGTTTCCTATTTAAGAAATACAATAGAAAGAGAAACACCCTACAACCCCACACTCCGTACCTCTTGCCCCCTCTCGTCTTCTCTCTCCCCTTCCGACCCCCTAGTGACTGAGTCGTGTATGACACTGACATGGAAACTTTTTGTAAAGCAGAAAGTAAGTATAGTAAGGTTGGTTAGGGTTTTCAGGTACGATACACAGGGGGGACAGTGAGACGAAAAAAAGAACCACTTACCAATGTGGAGTTACCTACAAAGTTATAACGTCTCATATCCAGAGGAACTTTGAGACCCAGTCCTAGTCAATGTATTAAGTGTCTCGGTAAAATTTTTAATTTTTTACACTCCACTCCGGCGACGTTTTTACTGACTCTTAAAGTACTACCATTGTCGTCTCATCATGTCGTTCGTGTGTGGGGTCGAACCCCACGACCCGGAGGTGTGTCCAGGAGACGGACACTCCACCGGGACCGACCTGTGAGTGAAAAGACCTAAAATACGTGATAAAGAGAGACTTGGGACCCTCTAATCGAGGATACGTAAAGAGAAGGATAAGTGAAAAGTTGGGGACGTAAGACTACTTGTTTGATTTTGTATGGAAAAAGAGCTGGGGTCGGTCTTTACTACGTGAATAGTAATCCAACTTTATCCATGCCTCTGGTCCCCTGTGTCCGTCCCTGCCTCAATGAGTTGTGTGTGACAAAAAGTGAACCCGCAAAAAAGTAAAGTTAGTTTCGATACAGTAAAACCATCCATCAAGGTAACATCAAAAGTACCTATTATTAAACTAAGTGGCTCACTTGTTGACAGACTTTCGGTCCAGAATAGGTCAGACATTTACTACAGGTATTAACCATTGCTACGCAAGACGACTAAGACATTGTCTATCCTTTCCGCCTTTTATATAACTCAACCCCGCTCCCCCCTTCGTTCATATTTAACCTGAAGACTACGAAGTAGAAATTTAAGAGGGGAAAATTCCTCAAAAAAGTAAAAGGGTCTAAAAAAATTAGGAACGACGGTACTTCGTAACGTTACTTTAAAAGAATCCTGTCTTAATTTCAGTCACCTATTTACATCTTTCCTTATCAAGTAGATGGACGATTTATAATCCCTGTATTTCCAGAGTGATGAATCGTCTCTACGGTTGTCATCTTACTCAACCGACGGAGACTTCTCACACCCATAACTCCCATAAATTCGTCTTTGGTCTCTCGTAGATCGGTCCTTACACGAACTCCTTCACCCCTCAGTCTCGTGTCCCAGGGTCTCCAAGGGCCCCACTTCTGGACCCTTAGTAGTAACATTGGAAATTTTGACTGAAGTAGGATTGAAACGCAACATAATAAACGAGTTCTTGGAAATGACCCAGAATAAGTAGATGTCTGTCTATGGACACAACTCATAACATAGACCTTGTGTCATCGACAAAGTTTGAAACCAACTTTACCACTTACCCAATTTATAACGGACAGGAGTACGGAGTGAGGTAAAAGAATGGTTAAAAGTAGAACACCAAAGGTCGTTTAAACCGTAGATGATAGTGAAAGAACCCGAAGGGTCCATCGAGTCGACCATTTCTTAGACGGACGATGTGTCCTCTGGGACCAAGTTAAGGACAGCCCTTCAAGCGGACCTCTTGCCTATCCGACGCGCGAGGTCATAAGAACCCCAAGGCACCACCGAGTCTGTCATTTCTTAGGTGGATGTTATGCCCTCTGGTCCCAAACTAGGGACCCAACCCTTCTCGGGGTCTCCTCCCGTACCGGTGACATCATAAGAACGGGTCTCTCAGGGATACCTGTCTCCTCGGACCACCCGGTGTCAGGTGCCCCAGAGTTTCTCAGTCTGTACTGCCTTGTCGATTCGTGTCGTGTCGAATGTAGTGAAAGAGTCCCTTTGTGGAATGACAATTTGTCACCACAGGATCCTCGATTACTCCACAAATCCTATAAAAATAAATGTGAGTCACAAGATTCTTACGACACGAAGTATAATTAAACCAATATAAAGTCCTAGTCTCCAGGACTTATAACAAGTCTCCAATTGACAAGTAGGTAAGTTAAATGAATTATATATAAATTACACGGTTCACTTACACCCATTCGGTTAATCCTTCGTCTACCATATTAGGTCCTCTCTCCATCCTCGTACCATTATCACCTCTATTCTTCTTTGAAACTCTTAATTTATTGACCGTTAATTTTTGCGGTAGACCTTCTTTAACATCACGCATATATGTTACCTTACAATGATTCGGTATTTTTCTTTGTGTAAACTCAGTCAAGATCACTCCACCTGCTTGGATCTCGGACAATATGTCTCACTTCATTCAGTCTTTCTCTTTTTGTTTATAGCATATACTTGTGTATATATATACCTTAGATCTTTTTACCATAACTACTTGAATGGACGTCCCGTCCTTATCTCTGAGTCTGTATCTCTTGTCTGAATGTCTGTGTTACTCCCTTTCTCTCCCACCCTGCTTAACTTTCTCATCGTAACTTTATATATGTGATCGTACACACTTTCTCTCTCGGTCACCCTTCGACGTTATATCACGTTCCTTGAGTAGGGTCACGAGACACTGTCGGATCTTCCCACCCTACCCCACCCTCCCTTCGAATTCTCCCTCCCTTGCATACACATGGATGTCAACTGAGTACAACTACATACCGTCTTTGGTTGTATTGTAACATTCCGTTAATAGGAGGTCAATTTTTAATTTTTTTCTAAAATTTACTGTAGACCTCAACCACTATATATCGACTCGACACACCATCCCGACTCCCTTACTTTAACTAGTAAAGATCTAAAGACGGAACATATCGATCTACTTACCACAACGGTAGACGACTCTATCCCTTGACATCCAGTCCTGTTATAAACCCCCTTCCCCGTTTAGTACTCAAGTCAGAATAAAAAATATAAATTAAAGAACCGGTGTCACACCCCGTCCACCCTAGAATCAAGGGGCTGGTCCCTAGTTTGACCAGAGGGACGTAACCTTCATGTCTCAGAATTGGTGACCTAGTGATCCCTTCAGAACCTCAAGTCAGAACCTGTAAAACTTAAACTACATGATTATGAAGATATGTCGGTTCTATCACATGACATCCCAGTCCCAACCTCTTCAGATCTGACCTCGATAGTTACACAGTCGTATGCCACCATAAAATTTCACGTCTATTGAAATATTTCTTCTTCATTCTTCTCTTCTCCTTCGGTCCTATGTGTAGCTCCTTGAAGTCATAAAGTGAACTCGGTATTACGAGTCAGTGACCTTCTCCTTCGACGTTTCTTCCGTCTCTTCCACACCGGTCTCTCCACCCATCTTTTGGTCTTCGCAACACAATGTCTTCGCTTCCCTTTTCCCAGCAAGTCTTCCTTCTTTGTTCTAAACCACGAAACGAGGTTAGGTACTCCTAAAAATACCCACAGTAAGTTGTCTAAAGGACAGGGAGATTTCAAACCCAGTGGACGTCTAAAAGATTTGTCCGGAAGTAGGTTCAATGACAGTGCATACGACTGGAACCAAAATGGGACCGAGACGATGTCTGACCCGAAGGGTCCACCACGACACCTCTTCTTAGACGGACGGTTGCGTCCTCTATGTTCTGGGCGCCCAACCTAGGGACTCGGTCCTTCTAGGGTATCTCATCCTTTACCATTGGGTGAGGTCATAAGAACGGACCTCTTGGGGTACCAGCCTCCTCGGACCACCCGATGTCAGTCCATCGATGTCAATACCACAGCTTCTCTCGACCTGTCCTGACTTCGTTGAATCGTATGTGCGTCCGTGACGACGTCTGGACATCACGACAAAGCCGGTTCAATACGTTGAAGATCAAGGTTAGACAGATAGATCTTTTACCCTCCTTATTATAAACGGAGAGCTCTTACAATTCTTACAATTTTGTTTTTATTGTAGATACTTTCGAGACCCGTGTCATAGCCCAGACATTCTCCATGAGGTATGTACCACAAAGTAAGTAAGATTTCCAGTCTTGACTTCGGTCTTAAGACTTGAGACAGGAACTGGGTACGTTTACTCGGTTCACTTTGTTGAGCCAGGGATGTCCGAGCTAGACGGGAACGGTCGACTCCAGTTGTTGAACCAGACACCCCTTGTATGACCCAAGACTCCTTGACCGGAGACCTGAGGACTAACACTTGTAGTCTCTCCCACAAATCGTCTGTTGTCTCACCTTGATTTACTAAAAAGAATGTATCTAAAAATAAATAGTAAACTGAAATAGTGTTGGAGATACTGGATTAAAGTAACAAAGTCTTTAGTCCTTAGATGACCTCTCCCAAAAAAACAAAAAAAAAAATGGACTGTGTTACACGTCGTCAGTCTTAGGTTGTCGGTGGCTATATTCAAGGAGGTGTCACCTAAAACAGTGAAAGGAACTAACGTTAGACGGTACCCTTCAGAGGGACATTTCTGTAAGTACACCAGTGACGGTAGGACGGTCTGTCCACCGAACTTCTAAAGGTAGCGTTCCAAGAATCAGAGATTATTAATGGTAGGGAGGGGGAGTGAAAAAAAAGAGGGTTTGAACCCGTCGAGGTCCCTTTACTGTAATATTCAAAAACACGGCCAAATGGTAAAAACGACCGAACGGAGGATGCTGAGCAAAGGAAGCTTACACGTACAACAAAAATTGAGGCGTCCTATCAAATCCGTTTTTACTGAAATATTTAAAAGAAAGAAATTCTTTTCTTCTCTAACATAGTAATACTAAAAACTTTGGTAATGGAAGACCCGTTTGAAGAACTAATAGATACGGCGTTTTTGTCGTCTCACTGTTGATTATACTTCGTCGGGTCTAAGTAATCATTCAGTAAAACCTACGATAAGTGGAACGAATTTTTAAGACCGAAGTATAATTTTTAATTCGAATTTTAACCGAACTAAGAGACTTCAAGATGGATTTCCACCTGAGCACCGGCTTCCTCCAACGGACTCCCCAGTGTGTGACTGGTCGGAGACCGTCTATTCTCTTCGGTGCGTGGGTCTGTAATGATGGCACTGTCGAGTTCTACCCACTGTGGAGACCTACTCCAAGTGTTCGTCTTGAGGCGTCAGATGAAAGAATCAAGAATGAAAGACCTCTGACAAATACACCCTGAGAAGTCACTATAATTATAATTGTAACTACTACAATGACAACCCAAGAAGATACACAGTTTAGGGTACGATTTATGAAACATATATCAAACATAGTGAATTAGTAGTATAATTGTGACTGTCCATTGTACGGTCCTTGGGGACCTGTTAGGTCCTAGTCACCCGACCCTCCCCCGACACAAAAATCGGTGAATTGTACACTACCACAAAGGAAAGAGTCACTCGTGAGTCTGTACCGTGTGAACAGTGACCCTCCGTACGATCTCAGTCCGAATTCTGTACTTAAACGTTCCCTTAAGTACTGTTTCCTTCTTTCATTTTCACATTCTACGAGAAGAATAATAGAGCGAGATAAAATAGTACAGTACTTTTAAAAACATTTGAACTAAGAATCAGGGTTTACTCTTTCCTTATAATTATAGTGACAGTTAATGAAACTCGTGTATTCTTTCTCCATCCCGGAGTTCCCTCTCTTCAACACTTGTTTACACCTATTTTCTAAAACCCCCTCAGGGTAGGTCCGATTCTTGACCCAATTCCCTTCTTACACTACTATTTAAAATTTAAAGACGAACATGGAAATTCTTCCCTCTGGGGGTAGCTAACTCCTGACAGTTTAGTCGAACCTAACTTGAACTTTTAATTAAATAATGGGACTCATCTTTTATTTCCCGGAAACAACCTTTAGGGAGACTGACTATAGACGTCGAAACTCTAGATTTAGACGGTGAGTAACGGACTAAAAAATTTTTTAACGACTACTTGAGACCCCGGACCGTTAGTCTTCCCTCAGAATGTACTCGAAGTCAAAAGTTAGGAGGATTTTATCCCTCTATAAAGTGAGGGTTAAACATAAACTCGAACAATGATTGGATTCAGTGTGTCGATTGTTTATTGATTCAGTCCTTAATTGTACAGTCAAACTGAGTTTTTAAGGATAGTCAATGACAGAAGGGTCCTTGAATGTTGAAACAAATTTAAACCGAGAGTCACATCTGAACCGGTTTTTTGTCGAGAAGTGTCTAAAGGACAATAGTACCAAATTTTATAACGTCTTCTTAGATAATAAAAACATGAATTTTACATACAGGACCCAGTGTTTAGACCAACCGAAACTGTTTTGACTAGACTGTTTCGAGTATCGTTTGTCTTTTCGACATACATTTTGATCTGACAAAAAAGGTAAAGTTTTATTCGGTATATATAATTGGATAAAATTTTCATCAAGAGTTCTTTGTAAATTCGAACAAAAAGAATTTTTACTATTCTTTTCATCATTACCAAAAAGATAAATTTAACTTTAGTTTCCTTTACTCATGAACTTAGTTAATATAACGTATATACGTATATATGAGTGTATGTACGTGTACTGTAATTTTACGTTTAAACTGGTCACTTCGTGATCACTTTTTCTTATTACAATTGAATGGACGTAGGTATAGTCGTCAGTTGTGAAGACGACGAAGATATTAGTTTGTTTTCAAGATTACAAATTCGATACAAATATCATTTTTAATTTAGTAATTTTAGTAAATTTGAAACTATTATTAAAAGACAGATTTGAGACAGGATGGAAATTTTTCCTGTTGTACTTTAGTAGAATAAAGGAAAGACATCCATCCATTAACACTTCCGAGTTCTGTCACTGGTTCTCAGGACTCGACTGTAATTTTTCCCAGAAACGTAAAACATATATTATTCCATAGAGAATCGTCCCCAGTACGTTATTAAGTAGTCAAAGTCATAGGTCGTCCCAATAATAATCAGTAGACCCTACGTCTTCAGTCTTCAATTTGTCTTTGTTCTTGTCTAAACGGGAAGAAAAAGAAAGAATCTGAAGCCGAACTTCAATATGTCCTACTAACGTAGAAGTGAGACGACAGGACTTTGTAAAGTCGACACTTGTCTTAGTACTAAAGAAGCTGGACTCGTAGATTTCCACTTAAGGGTGTTTCCCAACGAGACAGAACGTACTCCAACGGCGCGTCTCGCAACCTGAAACGACGTCGTCAGGTCACGTAATAATGACATAAAGGGCGTAAAACCCCTCCCCTTCTGAATGTACATAGACAATGTGATGTGTGGATCCAATAAAAGACGAGTCTCGAAAGTGTTTTCGTCATTGTATTTGGTTTCTCTTCTGAAGTATAGTTTACGAGTTGTTTCCCGCTACCCGTTTCAGGTCATCTCGACTCTATATGACCTATAATGTTCTGCTCGTCTTTCGAGGTTTCGTGTCTAGTATTCTTTTTGTTAGTTACTGAAACTAATTTATTTCTAAAATTTTAAATTTCTAATTTCTGAAGATTTTTTTTATTTTATTTTTATTTCTAATTTCTGAAGATAAGTTGTTTCGAGTGATACCGGTCTCAATTATCCACCCACTGTCTTACCTTCTTCCATAAACGTACAGATTTTGACTTTTACCTAATTATAGATCTTACGATTTTCTTTCTTCTGACACCGGGGTTATACTTTACTCCGTTTTCTACCCTTAACCGTTTTCCTTTCTGCTTTTCCTTCTCCTTTGAGTTTTCCGATCATACGTACACTTTTCTTTGGGTCTTAGTAACCAATACTGTTTTCAAGTTTATTTGTTTGTTACGGGATAGTGAACTCTCATAATCTGGTCCTTTTAATCTTTCGACCTATCACGATTTACAATCACCTCACCTCCGCTCGGGAGCCGTCCACCATAACCACCTCCACTCGTCGAAACGGTGTCTTGTACATCCGTGGTCAAACAGTTTACTGAGATTGTTAAAAACCGGGTCGAGCTACGGAGTCTCGTTAGAGGGTGTGTAGGAATTCCTCTCCTATAAGTAGTAACGTACACTCACACCCGACTCTCAGGTCATGACTCGTCCATCTCTCATTGAACACTTTCCACTTGTGGTGCATCACAAAATAACACACCGTTAATCTTCGTTGTCTAATCTGTCTTTGTAGTGTTGTACCTGCCCAGAATTTTTACGTTACGAAACACTTTTCTATTTTTCCTTTATCTCCTATGTGTTGTGGTATGGGACACTTAATGTTTACATGGGAGTGTTCTATTGTTGACTGTGACCTATTCTTACATGTGCTTGTTTTTCTGTGTGTACAATTTAGTGTAATGTCACCAACGATACCCCTTACTCGCTCAGATTCCATGTCCTCATTACCCCTTAGCCACTTCGTTCTCTCCCCGGAACGGACTTGGTCACTACTGACGCACGACCAGTAGAGACCGCTCAACAGTGACCCGACTCCTCACAGTGATTGAGTAGTGAAACGTGGACTTCAGACTTTGATCTTTCCCTCCTTCCCGTTCTCCCTCCCTTCCCCCTTTCGTTAATTCTTCTCCTTTGTTTGTTTGTGGTTTTACTTTGTTTTTCCTGTCGTCGTCGGAACCTCCCGTTTTACTGTTCTTGCTCCCTTATGTTTCTTTGTCACCTTTAATCGGTAAATCTTGTCCCCACTAGAACTGATATATTTTCAGTGAGTCCTTAGGACTCTTTGGGACTCCTCCTGGTTTTCGAAGACCACCAGTAAAATCGACTTATTGTTTCTTTTCCTACTGAGATTCCTCGACCTTCTAAACCCCTACAGACAATGTTTTCATTTATTCTTTTATAGATTCCACTTTTCTACAAAAGAAAGGAGACCACTGTCAAAGAAGTCGTCAACGGAACCAAAACTCCTCTTTCCTTTCCTTCTCTTCCGATAAACCGTCTCCACGTTACACGTCTCTTCCGCGAACCGTCCGACCCTCACCCCTCGCACTCCTCAAATGGGGTGACGCCTTGTTCCGGAGACGTAGTTTCGTTTACCACTTTGACTAGTATATATAGTAGGAGCCAATTTCCAATGGAAGTTTATATTGTTATATTGTATTTTCGTCACGAACACAAAACAAAGTTAAGACGTTGTAGGGTTCTGAAATTATTTTAAAAATGAAAGTCAATGTTTATTTCCCCTACTTTTTTTTTAAATGGTGTCCTTTCGTAGTAAAAATGTACTTTTTTTTTTATGTGTGGTAAAGTTCGATCCTGAGAAATAAGAAGAAAAGTTAAGACATTATATTTAAAAGATACTATTTTCATATAAATGGAAATTAAAGTCCTACAGGTCAAGGATTTTTGTTTTCTTTTTAGAGTGACATCGTTTCTCTAGTAAAAGTGAACTTAATTTACATGTGATTAGTAGTTAAAAGTCATGTCTTATTGTTGAATTGTAAATATTTTTCTATTTTCCCCGGGTGTCATACGGTGAAAAACATCGTTTATAAAACTAAAAATTATCACGGATTGTTTACAGAGGAGAATGTAAATTTGTGTGTGGTTGAAATGGTGTCGTTCCTTTAGTAAAAGTGAACTCAAATTTTCTCTAAGTACACAATCTATATAAACTTATGTATGGATTGATATTTATAATATATCAATCTGTTTTTATAAAAGACCTTCAAGTGTCAAGTGTATAACGACTTCGGACCGAACCTGTTAAAATTCGTAATGAAATGATCGTACACTCTACTCACGTTAACACACCATCAAACTCGTAAGGTCGACAAGTTCGACCAAAATCTTTTCCGTCCCCTTGGTCTCTAGTTTAACGGTTGTAGGTGATCTAGTACCTTTTTCGTTCTCTCAAGGTCTTTTTGTAGATAGAGACGAAATAACTGATACGGTTTCGGAAACTGATACACCTAGTGTTATTTGACACTTTTTAAGACTCTCTCTACCCTTATGGTCTGGTGGATTGGACGGAAACTCCTTGGACATACGTCTAGTCCTTTGTTGTCAATCTTGACCTGTACCTTGTTGTCTGACCAAGGTTTATCCTTTTCCTCATGCAGTTCCGACATAGAACAGTGGGACGAATAAATTGAATATACGTCTCGTGTAGTACTCTTTCCGACCCGACCTTCTGCATGTTCGACCTTAGTTCTAACGGTCCTCTTTATAGTTATTGGAGTCTATACGTCTACTGTGGTGGGAATACCGTCTTTCACTTCTCCTTGATTTTTCGGAGAACNTGAGACGAATAAATTGAATATACGTCTCGTGTAGTACTCTTTCCGACCCGACCTTCTGCATGTTCGACCTTAGTTCTAACGGTCCTCTTTATAGTTATTGGAGTCTATACGTCTACTGTGGTGGGAATACCGTCTTTCACTTCTCCTTGATTTTTCGGAGAACTCCTTTCACTTTCTCCTCTCACTTTTACAACCGAATTTCGAGTTGTAAGTTTTTTGATTCTAGTACCGTAGACCAGGGTAGTGAAGTACCGTCTATCTACCCCTTTGTCACCTTTGTCACCGACTGAAATAAAAAGAGTCGAAGTTTTAGTGACGTCTACCACTGATGTCGGTACTAATAATTTTCTGTGAATGAGGAACCTTCTTTTCAATACTGGTTGGATCTGTCGTATAAGTTTTCGTCTCTGTAATGAAACGACTGATTCCAGACAGATCAGTTCCGATACCAAAAAGGTCACCAGTACATACCTACACTCTCAACCTGACACTCCTTTCGACTCGCGGTTTCTTAACTACGAAAACTTCACACCACAACCTCTTCTGAGAACTCTCAGGGAACCTGAAGTTCCTCTAGGTTGGTCAGGTAGGATTTCCTCTAGTCAGGACCCACAAGTAACCTTCCTGACTACAACTTCGACCTTTGAGTAGGTGGATTACGCTTCTCGACTGAGTAAACTTTTCTAGGACTACGACCCTTTCTAACTCCCGTATTCCTCTTCCCCTGTTGTCTCCTACTCTACCAACCTACCGTAATAGCTCAGCTACCTATACCCAATCCCACCTGAGGTCCTCAACCACTACCTGTCCCTCCGGACCACACAACACCAAGTACCCCAGCGTTTCTCAGTCTGTGCTGACTCGCTGACTTGACTTGACTTGAACTCGTAAGAAACCGTAACGGAAAGAAACCCTAACCTTACTTTTGACTGGAAAAGGTCAGGACACCGGTGACGACTCGAAAAGTTTAAACGACCGTATGACTCACGTCCTGAAAGTGTCGCAGTAGAAGGTCCTAAACTTTATCGAGTTGACCTTAAGGTAGTGGAGGTGATCGAAATAAGTATCACTACGAAAGGTTCCGAGTGAAAGGTTCCGAGTGTAAGGTCCTACAGACCGAGATCCACTCACTAGTGTGGTAGCACTAGTAGACCCAGCACTTCTAGAAAAAACATGTCAAAAAGACACATAAGAACGGTGGAGAAGAATTATAGAAGACGAAGACAATCCAGGTATGGTAAAGACAGGAAATAGCTCGGGTAGAAACGTACTTTACAAGGGAACCATAGAGATTAAAAGAACTTCTCTAGAGATCAGAAAGGGTAAGACGACAAAAGGAGATAAAGAAACTAGTGACTCCTTCCGAAAGAATAGAGAGGAACGATAAGAAACCTTGAGATGTAAGTTTACCCACAAAGAAAGGAAAAGAGGAAACGAAAAGGGAAGGGAAGAAAAGAGTCGATAAACATTCCGGAGGAGTCTGTCGGTAAAACGAAAAAACGTAAAGAAAAAGAACCCCTACCAGAACTAGGGACAGAGGACATGTTACAGTGCTTGGAGGTAGGTATCAAGTAGCCCGTGAGACAGATAGTCTAGATCAGGGAATTTAGATAAAGAGTGAAGGTGACATATCAGTATTCCCTAAACTAAATCCAGTATGGACTTACCAGATCACCAAAAGAGGTGAAAGAAGTCAAAGTCAGACTTAAACCGTTATTCCTCAAGTACTAGGTTCGGTGTCAGTCGAGGGTCAGAACAAAAACAACTGACATATCTCGAAGAGGTAGAAACCGACGTTTGTTATATTAGTTAGACTAAAGCCACAGCTGGTAGACCACTACAGGTACACATCTCAGAAGAGAACACAACAACCTTCTCCCACAAACGGTATTGGTCACACAAGAGAACCGTCTTGAGATAATCGGAAACGGGACGGAGTAAGACATGAGGTTCCGGTTTAAACGGACAATGAGGTCCACAAAGAACTGAAGGATGAAAACGTAAGGTCAGGGGATATTACTTTTCCTGTAGAGAAACCCCATAATCAAGATCTTTCAGAACATCCAGAAGTATTTTGACAAGTTGAAGTCGAAGAAGTCGTAATGACCAACCCCGTATCTGAACCTAATGGCACTATAACTAACTTAACAAACGGAACCTTTGCTTGGCTCTAGTAAGACAGTAAGAAACTCTGACGTAGGTTCATGACGTAAAACCTCAGAAAACAACTGGCACTACCGATGAGGTAAAGAAGATTCCCTAAGGACGGGTGTCATCATCTATAGTACCAGTAGACTCAATTTAAGTGGGTAAGGTCAGGTAGAATCAAGCGACTAAGGATCCTACAGTTACAAGTGAGAACAGTAGAGGACAAACTGGTGAAGGTTAAACGGAACTAAGTACCTGGATTGTAGGGCCAAGGATACGTGAAATTTCTTCCGTGAAATGGCCCCCGTACACCTTACATTTTTATCAATCGGAGACAAAATTTCCGTACATGACAACTTTTCCCTTCCATTCCGTTCATGTTTTGTGATGTTATTTGGTAATTGTCAGTACGTCACCACAGGACTGTGTCTGTGTTGGTGATGTGTTCTCCGACAACACAGTGAAGGGTCGAACACAAAACACTGTAGTGCAGTTACCGAATTTTTGTAGGTACCACCCTTATTATATGTGGTGTTTAATCGTTTTCGATGTTTAATCCCTCAGGGAGAGGGAGAAATTTCGGGTGACAATTTGTAAATGGTCGTGTGGTGGTCTAAGCGAGGTACATTCATTCCACCTACGTTCCTGGGCGTGTGTGAGGAGGTCGTCGGAAGGGACAGAAACTCCTTTCCTCGAGGTAGAAAAGGCAAGAGCCCGGTTTTAGGGGCCTCAGTAGGAACTGACGAGTAAACAAGAGTGTGGGGGTAGGTTAGATATTCGTTTAGTAAGACCGAGATCAAAGTTTTATATTAGTCTTAGACTGACGAAGAGTAGTAAGGGTAAGGATGGTCCAATAGGATCAGTGACAGTAGAAGGGACCTAATGAGTCATCGAAGTAGTGACCAACGGGACGAAGAGGGGAGTGGGAGTATGTCGGATAAGGGGTGTGTCGTTGGTCTCATTAGAACTAAGTTTTTACATTGAGTCTAGTACGACAAGGAGACGAATCTCAGGGGTAAAGTAAGGAATTGTCTGCAGGGATATAGACGGGACTAGTGGGGTTGGTTCGTGGAGAGGTTGGAGAGGATAACGGACAAAAAAAAAAAAAAAAAAAATTTAAATAAATAAACCGACGGGACCCAAAGTCAACGTCGTGTTCCCTTGAAAATCAACACCGTACACTTGAGAATCAACCCCGTACACCCCAGATCAAGGGACCGGTCCTTAACTTGGACCCTGTGAACGTAACCCTGGCATCTCAGAAGTGGTGACCTGGGGGTCCCTTCAGGGGAGGACAAACAGAGATTAGAGAGTGATACGTGTCCACCTTGAGGACGGTGTATTCGGAGGAACGACTGACAGGGAGTTTGTATGACCTTACAAGGATAGAATCGTCTTGGTGTAACGAACAACGGAGACGGATCTTGTGAGAAGGTGTCTGAAGACGACCGACTTAGCAGTAAAGGAAGTCAAGAAATGGATTTTTGTTTTCACTCACTCGGAAGGGTTCGGTGGAATAGATGTGAAGGTCTTAAATAGGGGGAAAATATAGAAGGAAACACGGAAAAAAATTTTCATGAATAATAAAATGATCTATAAAAATGAATAAAAAGAAATAACAAAGAGAAGGATGTGATCTTATATTCTAGATACTTCCACGTCCATAAAACTTTACAATAAGTGTCACCATTGGGGTCGTAGAATCTTATCCTAGGTCGTGTATGTCATTCTTGAGTTATTTATAGGTAACTCATCTACTTATTTATATAATTGAATCCTTCTAAAAAGGAGGTCTTACGTATTTACCCTCGTACTTCAGTCAGACCCACCCTACGTAATCCAAGTCAAGTCAAGTCAGCGAGTCAGTACAGGTTGAGAAACGTGGGGTACCTACGTAATCCATGGATCATTTATAAGGGGTGGAAACCTCCAAAAGGTTACTCGTGATTTTTTGTTTCTCGGGGACGAGTGACGAAACTTTAAATCATTCGTTTTCCTTCCTTAATTTATTGTGAAACGGAAAGTTATTACTTGATGTAAAGTACCTTTGTTTTATCAAGAAGAGATGTTCTGAGGTCGATTATTTACGTCTTCCTTACAACTTAATCTTTAACGGTAAAAAATTTTCTTCTCTTCTTCCTATTTAATCCTCAAACCCTAATTATTTGTGTCTGTGTCTGTGTGTGTGGGGTTGTGTGTTACCTATTGGTTGTTTCTAGATGACATATCGTGTCCTTTTATGTAAGTTATATAATATTATTGGAGATTCCCTTTTCTTAGACCTTCTCTTGTATATATATATATATACATATTTGTATATATATAAATATATATATCCTATAGTGATACTTCACTTCACTTCACAATCAGGGAGTCAGTACAGGTTGAGAAACGCTGGGGTATCTAATATCGGACGGTCCGAGGAGACAGGTACCATAAGAGGTCCGGTCTTATGACCTCACCCATCGACAAGGGAAGAGGTCGCCTAGAAGGGTTGGGTCCCTAGTTTGTAACGTCAAAGTTAAGAAATAGTGACCTCGATGGTCCCTTCGGGTGTGGATTTTGATTGTGTTATAACATTCAACTGATATGAAGTCATTTTTGAAATCTTTTTCTTTAACGGTAAAATGTCCGGGATAACTGTCTAACCTAGATCCGTTATTAATGTTTCAGACGATTTTGGGGACCCAGTTTATTATTATTATTTTGTATTGGTGTTTTGAAATTTAATGGAAGTGTTGGTTGAAGTAGAAGAGGGCACTATGTCAGGTCGAGTGGTAACGTGAATATGACGAAACCTTATGTTTGTGGGCTAAATGTCTCTTTTGGAAGTGGAGCCGTCAGACACGTTTGTGTTTATCTTCTCCCCTCCCAAAAAAAGTAAGAATTTTACGTTATTCAACCCTAGAATTCAGTCACCCTTTCAACGAAGACAAAAGAATCTCCTTTCGTGAACCCTCAAATTTCCGACCCCAGTAGAGATGGAAATGTCGTGTCGAGTAGTGACAACAGATGTGTTAGTAACTGTGGTAGTGTCCGGAAGAAGACTCCTTACGCAAAGGGTAAGTGTGTAACTTTCCTCAGGAAAAAACCTCCTCGACATTTCATCTTAACAGACACACTTTAAATAAATACTTCAACACCTACTGTAGAAATGGTGTACAAACCTTATTACCCCCGTACTTCTATTTCAGTCCGTGACTATTTTTCACTATATTTTACGTGCTCACCATCGTAATGGTATTATATAATTGTCCCTTTTATTTGCGGTTTCGACCGAATTCCTCCAGGAAACGATTAGAGACATTCGGTCGTAAATGACACCTCCGAAGAGGACTCTGACCCCCTCCCCTGGGCCCTTAGGCCTCGGGAACGACTGTGACCGTTTGGGACCACGAGTGGGTGAGGAAAGTACGACTGGGTCGGGGTGGAGCTCCGACTGAACCCGTCACGGTAAATGTAAAACTACCGAGAAAAAAAAAAAAAAAAATTCGTGGTTTTTCCTATACTAGAAATTGTGATGTATATATCGATTTTATAAGGTTGCAGTCCTACTTCCTCTTTTCGCCGTCACTAAATTGGTAAAATTTCCTTATACATTAGTCGACCTGAGGAGTTTCCTCTACGACTCAAAGAAGATTATAAATGAACACAAACGAAGTAGTTAAAGTTAGGTATACAAGTTTCTTAGTTTCCCCTTAGTTTGTTGAAATGAAGGGTACATCCTTCATTTCCTATCTTCCTATAAACTTACCCTTTTTCCATGTTATCCCCTTTTCGTGGCTAAACCCGAGATTTTGGGTTTTACACTAAAACAGTAACACACACTGACCGTTGTCCTATAGACATTAAAACAAATGATGTCTGAACCACACTTTATTTGTTAAAGATTCCTTCCCTTTTATGACCCGTTCATGAGGTGATTGGACGGAGGAGACACATTGTGTGGTACCGTCGGTTGGGGAGGCTTAACACATGAGGAAATCACTTTCATGTAAGTCGGTTTGACCAGAGATTAGGAGCTGTTGCGTGTACGTCTGTAAGTCGCCTTAAATCTAGTCCTAGAGAAGATACTCATAGTTCTCGTGGAGACGTTTCGTTTGTTTACTTTGCAACTTCATCTTATTAATCACGAAACACAAATATTAAGATGACCTCCTCCACTCCCTGATTAAAGGAAAATAAAAAATACATACCCACTATCCAATCCGTTCTGCGAATGTAAGAGACTCGAAGGTACAGAAGGGGTCATTGTTCCTTATATTGAGGGAGTGACTCAAAACATTTCTATTTGTTTTTGTTAAATTTGACTGACCTTTTCAAGTTTTATACTGTTCGTTGGTTTTTATAACCAAAGAGGAGGAGACAAAGAACAATTCTTCTTTACGGAGAAACTAGTTTGTAAGGACTAAAGAAAGGTTGGACTCTACATAGTAGGAACCGGAGAGATGGCCAATTGAGGAGAAAAGAGGTCTTTTCCCTCTTCTAATTAAACTAGTCCTTTAGAACCTTTATTTTTCGTCCGGTCCAGTTAGGACGAGAAGGTAAGAGGGGGACGGGGTACGACTCAGAATGGACCAACCGGGGTACCAATGGACCCTAGTCTCTCTGACTCAATCAAATTAAGATTGTCAACCGAATTAAGAGATGAAAATACGATTCGATACCGGAGTTAAGTCATAACTGTCACAATTCACCATAAACTGTAGATATACGGTAACGAACCTGAAGAGTCAAACAAGTCTTAAACACATCGATTCTCCGATGGAGTTACTGGGTCACAGGATCTCTACCACTCAATGTCACTCGAAGGTCTTGTAAGTTAACGAGAGACGAAAAGAGATCTTCAATTACCCCCTTTACCCAATTTTTATTTTCCAACTCGTTTCTACGTCCTCCGTTTACATTCGTTTTTTAATTCGTCATTATCGTTACATTTACAGGCTATTTAATGTTACTCTCCCTTTTTCTCTCGTTAATTTCCCTTGTTTTAGGTATTACTTCTATATCATCAGTACTTTGACACGGTTTGACTCAGCTTTACACTCTTGTTTACCTTCAGTAAACCCCGTCAGACTGTCCACTTATTCGACTCGTTAGAGAGTTTAATACTGATAGACTTTCATGATCTATTTACGGGAGTTACTCAGAATTCCTTAATTTCCTTTATGGGTGACCGATTTAGTCTCTTCAGACAAGTACTCGAATATGTTTCATACTATTCTCGTTTTATGACCCTCCAGTTTCTCACTCTCTCAAACGGTAATCCAACTGAGTATCCAACATCCAGTGTTTCACAGTATTTATTCTTGATAGAGTACTGAGTTAAATTACTATTCTCTGAGAGTGATTACTTGATGATCGTCTACACCAAACCCTTCTTCTTTTGACTTACTTTTTACTTCTTCACTCTACGTTCTTCGTTGTTGTTTGGTTCTTCAACCGTTTGTACTTCAGGTAGACTTATTGGCGCCTGACTTGTTGTCATGACTATTGACGAATAATGCACTACTATCGTTAATTGAAGTCCTTATATGTGTTTATTCCACCTTGTTCTATGACTTGGCAACTGTACCTTTGCTGTAAGAAACATAATAAAGACTTCTCCCGTTCTTGAAGTATTAAATTCCTAAGTACCATATTTGCACTTCTATTAGTAATTACCTTACACATATATTAAAAGTTTGGTTCATCTCCTTCTTTTTCTAATTCTTTTATTATCGAAATAATTGAGTTGTCTTAAAAATTTTCCTTCTTTGTTCTCCTATACTTTTCCCATTTATCATTCGGGGTCTATTCTGTCCCATTAGTTGTTCATTTATTAGTGTTATTACATTTACCTGATTTGAGAAGTCGATAGTAGTATAACATAAGTTTTTTTTCTCTCTCTATACGACAAATATTCCCTGTGTGAGTTTTCTGTTTCTGGAACTTTTGAATCTTTATTTATTTACCCTTTTATGAACTTATTTCGGTAACTGTACGAAAAAATAAGATTACCTTATTTTTAAAAATAAGATTGTGTAGATAATACATCTTGGGACTTATACTTCGTAAACTTTATATGAGTCATGTTTCCTTCAGAGTTTTTTTATAAATTTGTTAACAGGAGTACACCTCTTTAAGAGAGAGGTGTTATGTTAATTTATCCTTTAAATATTGTTTTTCAATTGGTTTTTGTTTGATTATATAAGTAATCCTTTCATTTTTTTTCTTTGAAGATTTAAAACAAACTTAGTTCCCCCTTAATATGACTTTTAATCTTTATAAAACTTGACTTGTTATTTATCTTATGAGTGAACATTTCCGTACGTCTACTTCGTAATTGATCTCCCTTTAAACATGGAATTTACGAATATAATCTTTCATTCTTTTTGACTTTCGACTGTTCGATTCCTAAATTGAGTGTCTTAATCTTTTTCATGTTATCCCTTTTCGTCTCTCTCTCTCTCTCGGTTTCCATTGTCGTTTGTACTTACTTTTGTTTCTTTGTTTTCTTTTAAATGTTTATATTTCCGCTTTCTGTAATTAGGTTATCTGTTTAGAAACGTTCCAACTACTCTTTTTTACTCTTTCTTTCTCATATGTTTGTTGTAATCCAGGCTTTCTTACCTGTATTAGTATCTACTTATCTCTCAATACGTACGTGGACATGCCTACGTTTACATCTCATACGTTGAGGTGCCTAGTCGTTTCCTAAACGTAGGTCTCTGGACTCGTTTGGATGTCAGACACGAGTCGTCACAAGATTCATGATCAGTTCGTATTTGTGTAAAGTAGGAGTACTGATGTGACACTCCGTCCATCAATCATAAGAGTCCAATGTCAACTCCTTCAACTCCGAACCTTTCTGTCCCATTAGTTTTCTGCTTATCAACCTTCTTATTTTAGTCGGGACCCTTTTAAGTCACTCGTTCGTGAGTGTCAACTTTAGGTTCCAGTTCCGTCCGGTGCAACCGGACTCATTACGAGGTCGACAGAGGTGTGTGTTTGTAAAAAGATAGAACCAGACGTTCAACATGACGTTGTTCAGGAAGACTTAGAACAAAAGGTAAACTGTTCCTTTGTGATTTAACGGGATTTTAATTTTTTTTCTTTTAAAAAAATTTCTTAATCGTTATCAGTCCGTAAGTAAAAAAGAGGAGAACTAATTTTCGAAGATTTCTTTATTTTACGTATTAAAAATTAATTGAAACTTTTGATACTTCTACAATTGTTTATTATCATTTGTTAATACTCAAATAATACATAGTCACCGACTTGATGGGTCAACATTTTTTTTTAGTATTTTAGGAGTGCAGTTAAAATACTTTTGCTCCCACTATAAATAAAGGTAAAAATGTGTACTCCTTGGACGTAAATAGGTCAAAATATGTACTCTAATTCAACGAACGAGTTCCACACTTCGGTCCTTAGACATGAACGATATAACTAGACTGAGGTTTTAGGCACGAGAATTTTCATTCGGTTTGTTCATTTCTTATACATTCTTCCTAAATGCATAAGAGTGTATGAATTCCGTGACGTACGGACTTCTCTTGCCTTCAGACTGTGACCGTCTTATTAGAGGTGATAACGAAAGGAGGAGAGGTTGTCCATTCTCTCGACCTGAGTCCCTAGAAGGACGGAGGACAGGTGTCATGGCGTCGTAGAATTGAGTCGTTGTGTTTTTATAAATCCGATCACTCAAGACCACGTGTAGTACCATAGAAATTTTTCTTACAAAGTTCGTAAGAAGACATTTAAGTACTTTACAGACACTATTAAATATAGGTTTCTGTTGTTCGAACTTTGAACGACAGTATCAAGTCTAAAGTACTCGTGAAGAACAAGTGAGAAGTGTCTCGAAATACGTGTACCAAATTCAAAGTGTTCTTAGAATACTCAATCCTTGACGACAATGTAAAATGTCTACGCCTTTGACGTCAGGTCTCTCCGACGTGTCGAACAGTTATTACGTCCCCCACGAACCTCCCCGAACGTTGATTTAGACTGACTGTCACTCTGGGAGTCAGAAGAATAAATAAAAACCAACGCGACCCAGAAGTAACGGGGTGCGCCCGAAGAGTAACGTCCCCGAAGAGAACGGCTCCATGTGTCCGAGATTCCTCGTACCCGAAGTCATCAACACCGAGGACCCACGATCTCGCGTCCGAACCATCAACACCACGTCCCCGAATCAACGAGGTTCCTTACACCCTAGAAGGACCTGGTCCCTAACTTGGGTACAGAGGACGTGACCCGTCCGACTAAGAAATGGTGACTCGGTGGTCCCGTCGGGTTCTCAGAAAAGTAGAAGTAGTGAGGTGATTAAGTGCATAGTCCCAGGGTCGGAGGAGCGATGTAATCCGTGGACCTACTTCAGAACTGTTCGAGAGGCTAGACTACACAGTAAACGATCCCACCTCATACAGGAACCGGTCGCCACCGGACTCGATTTGGAGCCTAGTCTCGACTACTCCGACCCCGATCCCTCTCCCCATCCCCAACCACCCTACCTTTGACCTTCTTTACTGACCCCAACCCCCAGGTTTCTCCAAGATAAAGTCAGGGTCAGAGTACATATCGTAAAGGGGGACCCAAGATTTCGTTGAGTTGTTGAGACCCTTGTTAGGGAATTCGGTTCATCTTCACTCTCATCCCTACCAAGACTGCCCGACCCGTCGTCTCTCACCGTATCCGCGACCCTCACCCTTCCTGGTCGGAGTCCCAGTGTGCGAGATCTAAGTTGCCCACCGACACAAGACTACTAAGGATTAAAGAAATTAGTGGGGTTGATGATGACTCCCAGATCTCTTCTTAAAACTCAACAGTAATATTGTAAGGTTTCCTTTTCATAAAAGATTATCTTTTATATCATCTGTTAAAAGAAGAATTATATTGTTTGATCCGAAAAGGATGGAAGTGGACACGTACGAGGTGAAAAATTTTTGAAACGAAGTCCTGCTTGTGTAAGTTTTGAGAAGACGACTGTCATTCAACTCATCGAAAAGGGTAATCAACTTGTGTGGGACCATGGTAAGAAGCCCGTGACTATTCCTTCAAATGTTTCTGTCCAGGGTAGCTACGTAGAGACGGTACCAACCGTCTTCTGAAATAACGTCCTCTCTACACACACAAAAAGTCAATTCGTGAAAAATAGGTGCTTTAGAAAAACTCTACACAGACCACAACTTCACTCGATATTCCGTGTTGTATTTGTAATTGAATCGTTGTTAGAAAAATTTTTACTTTTGGACTTCCTTTCTTTATTTTGTTTGAGTGGATGGAGTGTCGTATCTACTCCCACTACACCAGAACACCAAAAATCTGAGTTTGTTGGGTCCGAGGATCAGGGTTGAACCCGTGATTGTCAATTTTACCAGAACTCGTTCAATGGATGGGAGTACTTTGTACTCGAAGGAGTAGACATTTTACCCCTATAATAGAAGATAAAACGTTCCAATAACGGTCCAAATCTTTATTCTACACATATTATCAACCGTTCATGATTCGTACTTTAGTCACCCTCGACATTAATAAGTTTTCGGTTGTATTTTAAGACGGAAACTTCTTTAGTTACATAGAGTGGTCAGTGGAATTCCTCATCGTTTAAGCCACGACTAACATCAGAGTACCTTACTTGACTACTTACTTTAACTAATTAAGATGATTATTTACGTTTCGGTAAACGGTTTGAGGATGAAACACGTTTTAGGACCATTTTACTTGTACTGTAACCGAGACAGAAAGTTCCCAAACTGTAGATCTACTTTGTATTATTGATCCCATTCACTACATTGTCAGTATGTTTGTGCTCCGTCATGAGAACCTCTAGGTCTCACCCTCTCTGATGTAGAAAGGTCCCCGAAAAAAAAAAAAAAAAAACCGGTGAGGTACCCCGTAGTCCCTAGAATCAAAGGGTTGATCCCTAATCTGAGAACTAGGAACGTCACCTTTGCGTCTTAGAATTGGAGACTTGGTGGTCCCTTCAGGGAGGTCCACGTAAAATTTTCCCGAGTACCTCGTTGATTCGTTTCCCTCCTTTCAGTCCACAATCGTCTCCCGACCACGGTCGTTTTGTGTCCTTCCCACCACGTGTGGTACTCGCCAGGGTGGACTACCCGAGATCCAAACACACACGAAGTCGACCCTACCGGTAACCAATCCTTTGGGACGGATTCCTCATAGGGTTGGTCTTCTCTCTGTCCGTTCGGGTAGAGACCATCTGGACTCAGTCCCATCTGTACGAGTTCGAGGGATCATCTGTACCCGGTTTCTACGGTAGTCCTAACACAAGACCCAGGAACCGGACTGGTCCTCCGAACCCTTGTAGAGGTTCTTCTCGACTACAGACCTAACTCAAGACTCTCGCGAGTCCTCCTCAGATGACCGTCCCACCTCACCCATGTGTGAGGTTCGTCTTGACACTTGGGGACTGTCATTTTTGTCGCGTAAAGTCCGACTCCCTGTCTCATTCTCCCACCACCCCCTATTCCGTCGTCCAGGACTCCCTCGGGGACCCTCTGAAAAAAAACTTAAAGGAATATAAACGTGACCTCCTTCTAGAAAGACCTCCAGTCTAGTCTGTCGATCCGTCCTCCGGTTAATCTGGACACCCCCTTAAGAGACCGTCAGGTCACCAATTCTGAGGTGCGAAGGTAACGTCCCCGGGGATAAGGTAGGGACCAACCCTTTGATTCTAGGGTGTACACTAGTCACGACGATTTTTTGTTTGTTTGTTTGTTTGTTTGTTTTTTTTTTGGACGTTCTTGGGTCTCCTTTATGTAACTTTCGACCTTTATCAAGTCAACCCAGTTTTCGGTCAACACCTTGCAATTACGAGAGACACACACACACGAGGTCCATATGGAAACTTCCTACCCGTAGGAAAATAGACCAGAGGGGTCGGAACCCGGTATTCTCAGGGGTGGGGAGGGGTTGGGGATAAGAACGAGTCACCCGTCTTTGTTCAATTTGTTAGAAATTCCCGACACTACTTCTTTTTTTTAGTCAGTGAATTTCTGGTGTATTTTGAAACGTTTTCGACACTTTCAGTAAGATAGACTACACTAAAAATCATTTGGAATAGTTTATTGGTCCTTTAAACTGTTTAAATAGTCATTTATGTGGTTAAAAACTATGTGACCAGATCTTATTTTAGACATGAATTACGAAAGGTACCAAGGTACACGGAAAAAACCATCGTGCATAATCTCAACTTGAAACATTAATAAATCGAGGACATGGAAGGTGACTATTTTAAATTCACGGCACTGTCGATCCTGTCAGTGGGAAAATCCCTGTTAGTGAAAAGATAACTTTTTAGTTATAAAATTAACCCACTTTTTAAAATAAAAAAAAGGGTTTAAATAGGAAAAGACTCCACAGTAAAAGGGGACTCAAAATCTGACTTTGAACCTGTTCACAGTAGCTGAAAAGTCAGTAAAAATCTCATTTTTGTTTTTTAATTTTCTGTGAACCAGGGTACTTCTCAGTGTATAACTTTCTCCTTTGTCTGTCTTATCCGAGGTAGAACTTTCGTCCTGAGTTAGAACCCGACCTGACACCTGAAACTCAATAAATACGGGTCATAGATACCTTCGGTGTATGGTTGACCTTTTGGTCTGGGCGAGGGGGTTGGAGGCGGAGTG